>VZTM01024350.1:215613-260007 GCA_013400555.1 Jacana jacana | reverse complement strand
CCATCCCCCCTCCACCCCTCTGGTATTATATATGTGCAAAACACCACCCCCCCACACACACCCCAACAAAACACCCTCCAAAACCCTAAAACACAAAACAACCGGCAGGCTCGAAGGGTGAAGCGACGCGGAGCGACGGGACTCCTCGGAAAGGTCGGGTTCAAGCACTGCAACCCAGCAAGCCCCTCGCAAACGTGATTTCCATCTCTAGCAGAGAAGGTGCTGTTCCCTTTTAAGACCGGAGCAGCATCCCGCCTCATTCCCTTGGCCGAGCGGTTGGTCCCCGCTGGGGTTCCTTTGTCTCCCGTTCGCTATCTGCTGCGAAGGACCAGCATCCCGGCTGAAGCCATGGCAGGCTGGGGAGGACCAGGAAAGCCTCCCTCACCGCTCAGGGATCCTGCTTTCCAGTCATGATCCTACACAGTTCTAGCACTTTCTCTCCACAGCCCACAAAGGATTATTATTTTTTACTTTCTTTATTTATTTTTTTTTCCCCCCTTTTAAAGCAACAGCTCACAGGTTTTAGCACAAATGGTACCCGGAGCAACCTCTCTATTGCACCTGCAAAACAACCCGGGCAAGTTTTCCAACTGAGCAAAGCTCTGGTTGGGTGTCCAGAGGAGAGACCCTCAACAGAGAGGCTGGTGAAAAAACACCCTCACAATCTCACTAATTGGAATGGTGACTACACCCTTCAGACACCGGGCACCTCCAGGCAACCAGCCCACCAGTGGTGGGCTCCTTCAGGCTGACACATCTGCCATGCTGTCACCTAACCACAGCTTCGTGCCTCCCATCTTCAAAAGTCCCAGCTCCAAGAGAAGCTCAAAGGAAAACCGAGATTCATCCTAAATTGCATCAAGTTTCCCCACTGTCACAGGTGCAAAATTCAGGCTGCAAGTGCCTACACCGACAGGCAGAAGACACCAAGCCTTGCAGAGAATGGCTGCAGTAGGTGTCTGCAAGTGAGCAGAAGCAGCTTCAACACCCTGCCATACCAGAGCAGACACCAGTAAGGTCAGAAAGCCCTGTGGTGAGAAACCAGCTGATACAGAGCGTTGTCTCCACCATGACGCTGCCATCGTTCTGAGGGTCCTTTCCCACTCTGCAGACACTTGGGTTCCCTCTCTGCTGCCCCTCACTTTCCAGCTGGTTCTAGCCTGGACCTACACATATTCATAACAGAGTCATAGAATGGTTTGGTTTGGGTTGGAAGAGACCTTCCAGTTCCAACCCCCTGTCCCCTGGGCAGGGACACCTCCCACCAGATCAGGTTGCTCAAAACCCCATCCAACCTGGCTTTGAACCCCTCCAGGGATGGGGCAGCCACAGCTTCTCCAGACAACCCAAGCCAGGGTCTCACCACCTTCAGATTGAAAAATTTCTAATATCTCACCTAAATCTCCCCTCTTTCAGTTTAAAACCAATTATTTAAGCACATTTCCCAAGCTCATTCAATATGCTTCTGTAAAATTACTTCAAGCAAAAAGCCAAAGAGGTACAGAAATGCTGATGTAAAGAGCTGAACAACACGTTGACTTAAAGCCCTTTACACCCAGTATAGTCCTCATAGTCCTTTTTGAGCACTTACACTCCATGCTCACCTTTCACTTGCCTTTGCATGGAGGGAGCACCACCACCCAAGACCATCACAGAACCCAACCCGCACCGGCTCCTCCGTGCCCACCCGAGGGAGACAGGAGCAGCTCAAACAGTTAACGAGGAGAGCTCTCCACAGAGGAGCAGAGTGTAAGAAAAAGCTGTGGTTTCACTTCATCCTTATACCAGGCCTTCAGCTGGGCTGCCTTACCAGGGGAAGAAGGCAGTGTTCCAGAAAGAAAAACTACTGGCAACTGGGCTGATCTGAAGATTTTCAGCTTGTGCACGTCCATAAGACGGGCAGGGCCCTCAGACCCTCACCCTTCCCTGAGAAAGGTACATCTTAAGCTCTAGAACAGTCACACCAAGAAAAAAAATAATCTTGATTAAACATTTAAAGTTTCACAGCATCACTCAGCTTAACTGGACTCGTGGCTTCACCGGGAGAACATCGATCCCAGGCTTTCTGCCACTTTGCAGCACTCTTGTCTATCACATAGGTGGTAAGAGGGACTCTGTGAAATACAACTGGGCTACCCCAGAGAGCCCAAAGCAGAGGGGCTGCCTCCCAACATCACCTTTTAGTCTGGTATGGCTACTGATACGTTCTGGAACCTTCCAGCACAAGAGCACCCGATCCAGGCAAGTGGCAGCCTTAGAAGTGATGCTGAGCTTGGCCTCTCGCTCTCCAAGAAGAGGCTCTGCAGAGATGAACCCAGCTCTTTAGGGCTTGTGCAAACACAGCCCCGTGTGAAGACACCAGTATGAACCACGCTGGGGCGAGGGGAAGGAGTGAGCACCTGCAAAAGAGTTCTCCTTCACTACAGGCTGAAACTGCAGCACCTCATATACATAAAGCTGAGTAAGTGTTCCATGGTGAAGGTCTAGACAAGACTTACCCACCTGAACCACGGAGGAATGAAGAGAGACAGGACTACACGGGAGCTACTATTCCTCTACTACAGCTATGAATGAAATTAAAGCTGGGGCAGGCCAAATATCAGCCATGGTCATACAGCAGCACACGTCAACATACAAGGTTCCTAAGGGCTGCTAACAGCACCCCTGTCCCTGCACCATCTTCTTCCCCCTCCATTACATTAGTATGCTGGGGGGAATGGGAAATAGTAAAACTAGAGAAGCAGCAAATCACTGGGGAGGGAGGGAGGGGGGAACCAAACCAGAGACATGTAAAACGGGCATTCAAATGTTTCAGGATGCTCCAAAACACCAGCTCAAAGGACAAGTTGAAATTATAATTACTCCTTATATGGGAAAATTGTCAAATCTGTGGGTTACTTTCTGTTATCCAAGAGGTGGATTCTTAGAGGGCAGAGTGTCATCCTGGCCTTGGTTCTACGGGACTTCTAGTTACTTCAGTACACGTAAGAAGGTCAAAGCAGAGTCTAAGTGCCCTTCAGGAATGTGACTCGACTGCTTGCTCCATTTCAAATTGAGCTGGACAAGGAATGGGGAAAATTCCTTCGCAACCAAGCGAGCAGAAGGACCAGTTCCAAGTGGTCAGAAGACTCAGTGGTTGTCCTTGGCATCCCTTTCACCCGAGATCTGAGACTTCTGCAGCAGGTACAACCACCATGAACCCTCAAACAAGCCCACATGACCTTGATCAGCAAAATGTTTTTTAAAAAAGCTGGAAGGCCACCAGAAATAACATCACTTGACACAAAGAATTACCAAATCTAGCAAGTTACACCACCACAGAGACTGCCTGTGACCACGGGCCGACCTGTGAGTAAACCTATGAGTAGTCCCATATCTCCACCAGCCTTCCTCAGACAACGTGACCGATGGCTACCACGACAGATCTTTACCTACACATCCAGAAAATAGATTTCTCCTCCTTTTATTTCATTTTCTTCTGCCAAAAGCTTGCCAACAGACACCAAAATCTTATTTCCTTTCCGATGTTGGCACAAACCAGGAGCTTTTGTTTCAAACTTTTAGCTCTAGATCTGTGGGAAACAAAGATCCAAACCCGGCACCTCAGCTCACCCTACTCAGGGGAGTAAAATCTGATTCTGAAGCACCCCAGAAACTCATCAAGTTTGGGCCAGGGTATCTCTCAACGCTCAGTCTGCAGTTCACATTGGTTTGTTTTTGAAGTAATGCAAGTTCTGTGTGTGTTTCACTTCCCATCTATTTTTTTCTGTTTACTGTATCATCGAGTCCAACCATCAGCCCCACTCTCCAAAGTTCTCCCTTACACCAGATCCCCCAACACCACATCTCATTGACTCTGAAACACAGTCAGGGATGGGGACTCCACCCCCTCCCTGGGCAGCCCATTCCAGGCTCTGGCCACTCTTGCTGGGAAGAATTCTTTCCTCATGTCCAGCCTAACCCTGCCCTGCTGCAGCTTGAACCCATTCCCTCTTGTTCTATCACTAATGGCCTGTGAGAAGAGACCAGCACCAACCTCTCTACAATGTCCTTTCAAGCAGTTGTAGAGAGGGATGAGGTCTCCTGAGCCAAGTGGTCACTCTGACCACTTCTTCTGCTGGGAAGAATTCTTGCCTAATGTCCAGCCTAACCCTACCCTGCTGCAGTTTGAACCCATTCCCTCTCCCAAGGCTTTGTGTCACCAGCCTGGGCGACACCACTCCTGAAGGTACGCGAGGGTCATCACCCTCATCACCTCAGTACACTTTACATCCCATAAACGCAACATCTTTTCCAAGCACAGATCATAAATCTTTGTGTGTCGGAAAAGACCCTTGGCTGTACCTGGGCTGGGCACCCTCTGTCCCCAGAGCTCAGCAGGAATCCTGCCTATCGGCCAGGGCAGTGACAGGCAACGCAGATGGGTTAACGTAATGGATTCAGGAAGTTGGAAGTTATTACCAAGGTAATGTTTTAATTATGGACATTGGGCAAGAATTTGTGCTTATGATGATGATGAACATCCTCTTTTCATCCTTCTGTTAAACACTAGATTTTAAATCAAGATTTCCCTGACACTTTTATTGCCCAATTTTTGTCACTGTAAGTACGGATGCTGTTCAGGTTGAAGCAGGTAACAGCACCGATCCTGTACTGCAGCCCAACAGAACAGCACCCTGCTGGCTTTTTGGTTAGATTAAAAGAGAATAAACTTTTTAATTTTACTATTCTAAAGTTTTATGGAAATAAAATACCACCTTGTGGGAGCATTCTAACTCCTACCCTTTGGCATGCTCCTTCAGGACAACCAAATAACATTCCTGGGAAGCCACCTGTACACGCCAAGACACACCAGCAGCTGAACAAAGCAGGTGACCAACTACCTACCATGCATCAACCGGTGCCCGTGTTCTTAGGGAGCCAAAATCAGTTTAAAGATGAATTAACAGATATTTATCTGCTTCTTAGAAATGGGGTTACATGGTTTTGAAACACATAGTTTTAACTCCCCGCCCCGTTTTTGGGGTCTTTTCTCTTTTTACACTCTCAGCCACAATTGGCTTTGCATGAGAGCTGTCATTTACTCCTCAACCACCCAAGCTGAAAACTCAATTATCCCCCAGCAGGAGATGGGTGGGAGAAGCAGATCCATAGGTAGGATGGAGGAGCAGTGTTCTGCATTAAGAGTCATCAAAAGACAGAGGTTAAACAATCTCTTACACTGATCCCATTGCGGCTTTCGTGGGGGAAGTCACCAACATGAAACCTGCAAAGGGACAAGGACAAGTTCTCTCCAAGCTGGACATAGGAATTTCCTCAAAAGAACTTGCTGGTGAGTAAGGCATCCTCCTGTGGAAGCAGTCTTTGATCCTAGGGATGGACTGGGATCCCAGGAAGGGAGGTCACAGGCTTCCTGCGGGAGTACCAGGCATTATTGCCTTTTTTTGTTTCCTCACAGGAGTTTAGGCCACCACTATAAACTAAGTTATATTAAAAAGCACACATTTAATTAGGGGTTATTGCTATCATTTTCTTCCCATCCCGTAATTTTTCTTCCAATCTACAAGTTTTACCCTGCTGATGGGCAGAAGTCAGCTTTGCTCTGGGCACAAGTTTAGAAACACAGAGCTCTGTCACTGCCCCAAAGCTTTAGTACCGGGGAAGGAGCGAGGCTGTGTCTGCTTCTCAGGGGGGATTTATTACAAATACCAAGCCAAGCACCTTGGCTACCACGAGCTAGTATGGCCAGTGGGAGTGAACTGGATGAGGAACAGCCCATTTCACTCACTTCTGCGACCACAAGCACTGGAGGCTGGGAACTGCATCTCGCACACGACCACAGACGTTTTCATCCTTCGTTTGCCCATGGCACGTGACATTCTGGCTGGGGCCCAAGGAAATAAAGGTGGCCTCTGACACTTCAGAGCTTTGAGCCTTCGAAAAAATCCCAACACTCCAGGCAATTTTGGCATCTTGGTCACTTTACAGCGTCCGCTACATCCAGAGGTTGTTAATTGACACATTTGCAGAATACCATAATTCTACACCACGCTTTTCATTCAACCTGTGTCCAAACAACCTCATACGTGACCCTGTGGCCACATAATGGAGACAACTGGCTAATTATGTTCTTCAGCAGTTTCTTTTTTGCCTTTAAAGGCTGATTAAATGCAAAACAAAAGCTTAAATTTGAAGCCAGGTTCTTTGTATTGTGTTTGTGACTGGGCTCCCGAGTGTTACTGAACTCAGCACTCCCTACTTCTCACCTGCCAGAACAAACCCAACACGTGGATCAGCTTCAGCACCATTTACAGCAAGACAATTAAACCCAGTGCACGGACAAATTGAAGTTCCTTCAGAATAAGGAATGTTACCTTGAAAACCAGTGGGATGTATGTGCATATAAAGCTCCTGTTCCAAATTTAGTCTGTTCACGCGCATTAATATACACGAGAAGCAGTTTTCCATTTAAAATCAGAAAGTAAAAGAGAATAAAAGAAAACAGGTACTAAATGAAAACAGTGCATTTGCAGGAATGTGTCCTTAAACACAGTCCAAATCCCTCGTATGCACAGGCACAGCAGAAGGGAACATTTTCCAACCAAGACACCCACTGCACCGCACCGAGCGGTAACCCCAGCCCCTCGTTAACTCTTTGTAAAGCCCAGCAGTGAAGATCTGGGGTTTGTCCTTCCAAAATTACCCTAAAACGCCTCATCTAAGTGATCTACAGGTGATTTCTTTTTGATACTTCAGTTACAAGCGTGCAAGAGACCCTGTTTTTCCAAACCAAACAACCAAGACCTGCATGTTGTGTCACACAATGGCTTTAGGAAGACAGCTATGCAGGAGNTCTTCCTCCAACTAAACAGTCCCAGCTCCTTCAGTGGCTCTTCATAAGATTTATTCTCCAGGCCCTTCCCCAGCTTCATGTCCTTCCTCTGCACTCACTCCAGCCCCTCCAGATCTCTCTTGTGCTGAGGTGCCCAGAACTGGACACAAGACTCAAGGGGTGGCCTCACCAGTGCTGAGCACAGGAGGACAATCACCTCCCTACTGCTGCTGGTCACACTATTTCTGATACAAGCCAGAATGCCCTTGGCCTTCTTGCCCACCTGGGCACACTGCTGGCTCATGTTCAGCCACTTGTGGACCAGCACCCCCAGGTCCTTTTCTGCCAGGCAGCTCCAGTCACACTTCCCCAAGCCTGTAGCCACCCATGGGGTCGGTGTGGCCCAAGTGCAGGACCTGGCACTTGGCTTCGTTGAAGCCCATGCCATTAACATTGGCCCATCTATCCAATCTATCCAAGTCCCTCTGTAGAGCTTCCCTGCCCTCATGCAGATCAACACCCCACCTAACTTGGTGTCATCTGCAAAGTTACTGATGGTGCTCTCTGTATCCTTGTTGAGATCATCAATAAAGATATTAAACAGAAATGGTCTTGACACAGCCCTGAGGAACAAATGACCCTGCTAAGGCCAAGCCAAAACTCTTCTAGTTAAAATACTCTGAGTTTAGATGCTGAGTTACAACCAGACAATTTTAGCACTAAGAAAACAAAAGGCAACAGATCACAAGGTGCAGCGAAAGAGCAGAAAAGCAGGGAGTGGAACTTGACTCCAAACATACCTGGTGGGAAGGGTCCAAAGCTCTGCACATTTCCACTTCTCGTGCAGGGAATCCAAGTGCAAGCAGGTTCTAATTACTCGCTGTGACTGGTAACCGGTTAGCTCAGCTGCTCTGACCACCGGTCACCGTACTACCTAATGCATCACCACCATTCAGAGGGAAACGAGGACGTATGACAAGCAGAGAGGAAGCCATGCACATGCAGGGCTGGGAAGGAGGCATGCAGCAGACGTTTGTGTGAACCCTGCCTAGACACTGACAGCGCTACCTCTCATTAGCAACCTCTTCTTATTTTCAGAGGTTCTCAAGATGCAGTTTAGCTTTCTTAAAAAACAAAACAAAACCCAGCAAACCAAAACCACCATGGAACTTGATTCTGGCAAGCCTGGCACCAGCTCAGCACAGGAGCAGAGTGCACTGAGGGGTGGGACCTGCGCGGGCGAGCCAAGGCGAGCGACAGCAGGGACTGCGGGAAGCTTTGGAGAGCACCAGAGAACATACCTTCTTCTGAACAACGGAGGAGGTGGAATTAATTGTGCTCTCGTCACTATGCATCATGACCAGTTCAGGGCTGCTCTCATCCAGGACCTCCTGCATGCTGCTGACACTGCTGCTCTGGCTGCCTGTGCTCACAGACATGCTTGGGATGGAGTGGTTGCTGCCCAGACTGTCCATCTTCCTACTCAGGTTTGATCCATGCTCACTGTCCTATAAAACAAGGGGCATCAGTTACAAGTTCCGCAGGAGATCTCCTGCCCAGCCTGTGCCTGCAGTGCCCAAAGTTTGTTTTAAAGGTGACTCTGCAGAGCTAAAGGTTCTTTGCTCATTATTCTGGCAGCTCTGTTTCTCAAGGCTGCCTGGGTTGTGAAATGCTCCATATGGGGCAGTAGGTTTCTTGCTGCTTCTCCTACAATCTTACTACACCAGGCTTCAAGCCCATTTTTTCCACATACGAGTAAATCTGAGCACGGCTCTTGGCTTGAATAAGAGACGTCCAGGGACACTGGATGGCTGGTGGAAGGCATCTCTGAATTAACAGGAGCAATCTAAGGTTGCATTAGAACAATGTTCCAAGTCAGGGTACGCTACAAGACAGCTTGTGAGTCGCAATAAGATGCAAGACAGTGAACCCATTTTGTTTACGGTTTGGTAACTCTCACACAGCGCTTGACAGGAGTAGAGGCTTCTAACCTCCGTGTCCCACGCAGTCAGCAATTGCACTTTGCCAAGCTAAAAACCCCTTTAACCTTGTGTTTGCAGCCAAGAAATTTCTCATTCACCTTTTAGAAGCTGACTCAGAAGAGCCTGCATTATTAGAGTGATTAAAACTGCTGTAATCTGCTTAGGCGTACGTAAATAATTATTCCTCACACAGGGTATATTTTTGGTTCTACAAATCCCAGAAGTTAGCTGCCTTTTTTCTTGTTGCATACTCATACCAGCTCGGGAATCCCAGAGTATGTGCTTAATCTGGACTGACTTAGAGAATCTATGGAGTCCTTTGTAATTAACTAGTGGCACTGATGAGGCTTGCAAGGAGTTCCCAGTAAGAACTGGAACACCCTTCAGTTCCTGGTCTGAAATAGCCTGGATTCAGCAAAAGGAATGGCTTGTCCTGGCCTCCAAAGCGATCTTGAGGAGAATTACATTAGAAATCAATTAACAGGATACTCATTTAGTAGGAAACTGACAGAAAGATAAAATGGACAGGCTTGACAGATTTGTATTTGATCGTGGGATTATTTTTTAAGCCACCAGCAGATCGTTCAGAGCTTGTGTAAGAGCACGTAACACCCAAAACACAGAAGAACGCTATTTTACAGAGAATACAGGCACGTGAGAATGAAACCATTTCCAAGATGCTTCTATAAAGTTACAGAAGATACAACGAAGCATCTGAGCAGAGGATATGGCTTTGTAATTAATGAAGGTATCCACACTTTCCAGATGACCTTAACTTTCTGGCAAGAGCTCGGAGGAAAGCATCACTAGTACTGGGAGCGTTAAAGGTCTGTAACGCTCCTTTTCTACCTTAGCAAGTCCAAGGTGGAGAAAGGAAACATCTTGAGGCATTTCCAGCTGAGCAGCTCCTGTTAACCGATCACAGAGGAGCCAAAGCACGTGCTGCGTTCTCCTTTCGCTGCCCAGTTAGTGACACGAGCAACCCAACCGCCCGCCTTGGTCCCCAGCTCCTGGGGTGAAACGCAGTGCGGAGCATGCTGTGCACATGCAGAAGGTGAGCTTCAATAGTGTTAATGCCTAGAGATAACATCTCTTTTCTTCCCCCCCCTCCCTGTTTCTTTTTTTGAGTGGTGGGGACAGGAGGAACAGAAAACACATCTTCCAGTCAACTGCCACCACACGTATCCCGCTTAGCTGTTGGGTCTGCTGAACAGTCAAGCGGGAAACACACTGCCCTACCGGCTTTTCACACATCAGCAGACAAAACTGGGAGGTTTCAGAGCAAAAATCTGAGAAATCTCCCCTCTCCCTGCCCCAAAAACTCAGCTCAGGGTTTAGAAGTTGGCTAGTTGGGTCAGAACTTCGTAGCTTTAAACCAGAGCTGTAGTTTAGCCTTAAAGGAACACGACATACACAGCCCTCAAACCCAAGTCCTCGAATATATGCTGAGCTTGAACACCTCAGTGCATGTTATCTTGCTATATAAATGATAGCAAAAAGGAATACAAGCTTCAATTTGCCTCTCATTATTTTTTTTTTGCTAAGAACCAGTCATTTATTTATCCAATGTGCCTGCCCCAAATGATATTAATTTCCATCTAATCACATCAACTAAGAAATGACTGGTTTCCTTCTGTAAACCAGTGCCAATTATAATACACTGATTGAGTGGGTTCTTCATTATAAGCTTTAAACTGAAGCTGAATTTTATGTCTTTAATATTGAAGAGTTTTAAGAAAATAAGTCCTCTTAATTTGGTGATTTGCTTTGCAGTTCATGATAGGCCAATTACTTTACAATAAATTATGGTAATTGAAAAAAACCTTAACATTGATCGAGTGGTCTTGACTGGGCTTTTAAGACTGAAAGGCTTGGACTGTCTACAGACCCTACTTCACACAGGCCATGAGCCACTTTCTTCTCAGAGAACCTCCTTCCAAAATAATATCTTCCCTAAAGCTTTCAGAAGAAAAGCCACATTTGAAAAAAAAACCATAAAAAACCCCAACCCTAAAGCTTTAAAGTTGCCCATAAATGTACATCAGACACCAAGGAAAGGCTGCTGTGCCTCACTATCCTGCCTGTATCTCTGCTGATCTAGATGATAGTCCAACACCACGGATTGCAACCTCAGCTGGGCAGAGCTTCTTCAGCCCACTACATCTCACTTGCCCTAAAATGGGGTAAGAAAAAGCAATGTACCTCCTCCTCTTCCTGAGACTCGGTCAGTGGGCCGTTCCGTGTCTCCTGGAAGAGGATTTTCTTCATTTTCCGGTACTGAAGGTTATCCAGCTCACGGACTGCATCCTTTGTCCTCTGAATCAGGTCTATTAGTACCCGTGGTGGCCGGTCTCGGCGAACAAAATCGTGCTAAATTAAAGGAAATAAAACATATATTTTTCAGACATGGCACTAGTATGTTTGACATAAACACAGGGATGCAGTGACTCTTCTTAAAGAGGCACCTGAAATGACAGTTCACACTCACTAATCGGTCTGTTCATATTTAATAATTAGTAATACTCATTACGAAAGACTCCAAAGAGCACTGGATACACCAACTGTGCTCATCAAACAACCAATGCCAGAAGATCTGCTTAAGCACAGAACTCCACTACCCATACGGCTGAGAGGCAGAAATCACTTTGCTACGTGAAACTCCTGTCTGTGTGTAGGTCTGGAGTGGTGAGGGGAGGAGTGGATGGAGAGGTGTGAGACCCAGCTGACCCTTTGGAAGTTCTCTCTAGCCCCACTGCCCCAGTCGCTCTCCTGTCTGAGGTCTGGACAATGGTCAGGTCCTCCACGCTCTCAAAGCGGCAAAGCTCATCCGTCCCTTCCCGAGCTCGCTCGCTTGATGTGCACAAGGTACAGGACTGTGCCACTTCAAGCCTGACAAAGGCAGAGAATCATAGAATTGTCTGGGTTGGAAGGGACCTCTGAGATCATCTAGTCCAACCGTGAAGCTAACTGATAAAAGCCATCACTAACCCATGTCTCTCAGCACTATGTCAACCCAGCCTTTAAATCCCTCCAGGGATGGGGCCTCAACCCCTGCCCTGGGAGCCCATTCCAAGGCTTAACAACCCTTTCCATGTAGAGATTTTTCCTAATACCCAATCTGAACCTCCTCTGGCACTAACAGGACTTTAAAAGGAACAAAATGCATAAAAGACAAAGAAGAATCATTCCTGATTATACAAGATTACCTGCCTAAGGTAGAACACAAAGGTTTATCTATCCTGACTCATACAGGAAACCAGGAAGAAGACTGCAAGGTTCATTCACACTTAAAGCATTTGTAGCCAGAGTTAAAGTAAAATCAGGTTCTTACCACCTCTCACCAAAAACCTGTGCTTCTAGTACATCCTAAGACCTAATAATAAATTCTCCAATGGAATTTAAGTACACAACTAAAGGCTCTCCTCTGGTTTATCAGGTACATCCTCCTGAGCTGCACAACTTGCAGCAGAGCATGGAGCCTCACGGCTTTCCAAGTAACCTTCGGCTAAAGTAGCCCGAGTACACGCTTGCCAAAATCCTACGTGGAATCTCTACAGCTGGGGACAGGGAAGAGCATCTCTGCTCTGGATGTGTTGCCATCCCTCGAGGTCAAGAGCCGATAGATCCAGCTGTAGCTGGAGGAACCGGTAGGTGAAACCCAGTCCTCAAAACAGGAGTCCTGAGTACAAGAACCTTGCAAGGATGAGCTGATGTTCTTTTAATGATTTGTAAATAAACATGGACAGTATCATGCCACGGGCTTATTTCTTGGTTTTGATTGAATTCAAGCTGTTGTGCACTTGAGTTTTGCTAATGGGGATGGCTAATCATTTCACTATCCATTTTTTTGCCAGTAGCTCTGGTGTTAATTTTTGAATTACAGCTAAAAGTTCTAAAATTCAGTTCACATCGAAGCAAAATGAATCATTTCTGCTCCTCAACACAAGCAGCTACCAGTTATTTCTCCACAAACAGCAACAATCTGCAGCTTATCTACAATTAGAAAAAGGGTAAGCACTTCTATCTCATCATCCATGGCTTTGGAACACGAATCCTGAACGTAAATCCCTCCTATGGATGGATGAAGCGCGTTACCTAATTGCCTAAACCCCACTTCAAACACGTCAGCACCCTCTGTTAGATGGCTGAATGGACTTGTCTACCTCCTCCAAATTGCACCCAAAAAAGCCCTAAACAGAAAAAGCCCAAAGGACTCAGAGGGGAGAGAAGAGGTTTGTCCAGAGACACCTACTGAGATGGTGGTAACAGAACTCAAGTCTCTTGGGAATGTCACACAAGCCGAGAAAAATAGGGAAACGGTGTTTAAAATTAAAATTCTATAATTGCTTTGAATTTTAAAAGTTAAAAATATTAGTGAGATAGTTTGGGGGGTTGTTTATTTATTTTAACTTTAGTGTAGTATCACTTTATTGTAAATACTTACTGTAGAACTCACTGCAAATTTGACTATTTTCACCTGGGACAGTAAATGGAAACCCAATTCAATCTTAAACACTCATTTAAAAATCAGTTCTCTAAGAAAACGTGGCCACAAATTGCTCTATCCCTGCTTACTGTACCCAAGCAAAAAAAAACAAACACTAAAAACCACAAAAAGATCTTGAGTCTTAAAATCTAAGAAGCTTTAGGGAGAGGTATTGCAGCAGGGAGCACCTAGGGGGCTGCTCTGAAAGTCTAAAACCAACTGAAAGGACTGAGTACACGCGACGGAAGAAGAGGATCTGGGCTCCGGTTGCTTGAACCGACTCCAACCGGAGCTACTCGTGAAATCACATCCTTCAATGAACTCACAGGATTCCTAGAGAGCAGAAAGGCTGCCAGTCCCTCCATGAATGAATCATTCTGAAACCCACAACGTCAAACCTATTAAGCTGGGCAGAGGATGGCCAGGGTGCTGCACGCTGAACCGGAGAACAAAGCGCTGGCTTTGTGCCACGGCAGGAATGTATAGCAGGGGGTGGAAATAAATATCTATATACACACACACACACGTATATATACACACCAGGCACTGAAAAGAGAGAGCACAAACAAGCTTGTTCATCTCCACCTGGAGAGTGGAGGCAGGAGGGTTAAATATTCTACGTGGTCCAGGCTTAAAGCCAGGACAGAAGGGAGTGCAAATCTAGCTGTTCCTTAAAGAGCAAAGGGTTTGGATTCCTCTCCTCAAGAGGCAAAAGGCTCAGAAACACCCCTGAGAATGCATTTTACTGAGCTCAAAGTGTAACTGGAGAAACCACAAAACAAGGACTGAAAGGCAGCCTTAGAACAACAACCATGGGTGTGAAAAGGCTGTCAGGTAACCATGGAGCAGCCATCTACCCTGCCCTGGAAATTGTTTCCTTTCTGGCAATTCCTGGGCTCAAATATTTAAGGAATAACTGAGTCCTGTTTCCCTGGCATGGAACAGCAGCGTGCCCTGCAGTTCCCACCAGCAGCTGCAGTCAGCAGCCAGAGGGATAGCAGGGCACTGTCAATTTTAAAAGAAAAAAAGAAGAAAGCCTGATGGAAAAAGGGCTGGACAGGATTTCACACATCCCAACCCTCTAAGAGAAGGCTGCTCCTCAGCTTCCCAAACACAAAGCCCTGGGAGCTGTAAGCAATTCCCATATTCCTGTAAACTGAAATCCAATGACTTAAATGGGAACTCATTTATGATTCACAAAACTTGGACAAACTCTGGAACCCATCACTCCCAGTACAGGGTCCCCTCCTACACACACCTGGCAATTACAAACCTGTACAAAGCACTTCCCAAAACACTTTCTAAGTAAAGAACTGTTTCTTCTAGTAAAAATAAACCATTAAAGGGTTATAAACAACTTTTGGTTTTGGTGGTTTGATTAAGGCAAGAAGAAAAAGTAGGATGGAAAGGATAGGCCTAGGTTAAACAGCTAGCTGTGATACACAAATAGAGCAGAGAAGCAAACACATCACAAGACGTTAATGAATCAGCAGGAATCGCTCAAAACTCATCCAGGACAAAGAAACAATTGGAAAATGGAGATGAGAAACACAGACAGAAATATAACACCACACAACTGGAGACAGAAGTTGAAAAAAGTCATGTCTGGAAAAACACAATTAAAAAAAATAAATAAAGGAGAGATGCAAAGTATGTTTGCTAAGTAATAACATGGGGAAGGATGTACAACTGGCACTCATCAGGAGGTCTGGCTCGTGCAGGCAGACAAAGCCAGCGTTACAACCTCCGACTGTAACCCCCACCCCGAGAGAACCAGCCTTTCCAGCTCCCACCCAACCACACCTGCAGTAGCCAACGCTTCATGGGATGTAGGTTAGTGTACCAGAAAGACCCAGCCAGCCAGAGGAACTTCAGACAAAACCACCCCCAAACCAAGAAGTGGATGGGAAAGGCTGAATTATTGGTTCACAACAGGGTGAAACCAAGAGCTGAACTGAGATCAGGCCGAAAGATCACAAAGAGATGCATGTTCAATAAGGGTCAAGATCACCTTCCTGAACTTCATCTGCATCTGTCAAAATAAATAAATAAAATAATAAACCAAGACAGGATGGTGCAAGAGAAACCCCCCCTGAAAAACCCTGCTCTGACCCTCTGATAAACAGAGGTCATCCAGTTGCTTTCCATCTCTCATAGCCGCGTTCCTTTAAATAATCAGCCACTATCTGTACATCCTCAGTGAGAGCTCAACCCTCTGAGCACGTGGAGGACAATTCTCCAAGCGCTGTCAGCTCTGCAGAAGGTTTGCTATTGCCTCTGCACCTTCGGAAGGGAAGACTGGGTAACTCTAGATTTTGGGCAGCAATTACAATGGATCTTCAGATTTTCTGTCACCTCCACACAGAAAGCTCGTAGCAAATTACAAACCTTAAACCTTATTGAAATGGCATACAAGCTGAGGAGCAAGTACTGCCTGTTACACAAGAGAAAAACAACACTGTTCCATACTGAAGAAGGTAAGAAAGAACAAAAGGAACATCAGCAGGTTCACAGAATCACAGAATCTCAGGGATTGGAAGGGACCTTGAAAGATCATCCAGTCCAATCCCCCTGCCAGAGCAGGAACACCCAGAGCAGGTCACACAGGAACGCATCCAGGTGAGTTCTGAATGTCTCCAGAGAAGGAGACTCCACAACCTCCCTGGGCAGCCCCTGCCAGTGTTCCCTCACCCTCACTGTGAAGAAATTTTTCCTCATATTTAACTGGAATCTCCTCTGCTCCAGCTTGCACCCATTACCTCTTGTCCTGTCATTGGATGTTACTGAGAAGATTCGCCTCACACAAAACTAATTGCTCCAAAATGTCTTTGCTTTCACACAAATTGCACCAAGTTCTAGTTCCTCACTCCCTCTGCCCCCCTTTTAGTGGGCAAACAGGCTGTTTCCAGTTTGCTGCCTCATTTCTTTCTGCTCTCTCACAGACCACATAGCACAGCCCAGGGCATGGCACTGCCAGCACCAAACAGCAGAGAAGCTCCTGAAAATTCCAGCCTCATCAAAGCAGTGGGAAACGCGCTGCTAAGTCCTGCCCACAGAAAACTGTGGTGGAAATCACTTCTGCAGCACTCATTTAACTAACCAGCTCTGGGCTTGCTTGTCCTCGGTAATCCTGTCGCCTAAAGTATGTACAGCACTGTCTTGGGAAACAAATTATTAAAAAAATATGTATATAAAAATCAGGATTAAATTCTTCGATCCCCCTCCTGCTGACAGGCCCTTCCTTCAGCCACAGAACTCGTTACTCACACCACTATCCCCTCATGAGGTTTGCAAGTTCTCCAACACAGATGGAAGCTCTGCAGAGCTCTGGAGCGTAAAAGGAACATGGTGCTGGGCTGTTCCCCCAAATAATTCCTCACTTCACAGTGTAACCACTTCACCACAAAACCTATCCCTCCCTTACTCCAGTAGGTACCTCTCCTTTACTCCAGCAGGTCAAATCTTGAGCATCATGTTATAAAGAGAATTGTGACTGATGTAACACACAGAGTCAGGAAACAAAGCTGAACAGCCTAAAACACTCTTTAAAAACAACCCCAAACTCTGTTCACAGAATCTCAGGGATGGGAAGGGACCTTGAAAGATCCTCTAGTCCAATCCCCCTGCTGGAGCAGGAACACCCAGAGCAGGTCACACAGGAATGCGTCCAGGTGGGTTTGGAATGTCTCCAGAGAAGGAGACTCCACCACCTCCCTGGGCAGCCCCTGACAGTGTTCAGTCACTCTCACTGTGAAGAGGTCAAGAGCAAAACCATCAGTTTTTAAAATTTTTTTAAAGGGTGCATATTTGTTCACCATCTTCAGAATTAGTTTGGTAGACAAGCAGATTTTTCCCAAAGGTCTGGAAAAGGTTTGGAAGATTACCCGTAACAGATCTGTTGACGATGGCCTTTCCTGAGGTATTTTCTGTAAGCAGTAATCAACAAATCCCCTGAAGAAGTCTGACCTGTAAATAAAAAAAGATCTAGGTTAAAAGGAAGCTTAGGATCTGGGATACGTGCAGACTCAGAGCAGAGCAAAAGAAAAACCTTGACTCATTTGTTCTCAAGTTCTAGAGGAGAGAAATTACCTGGACTTCTCCAAATTCTGAGTGAGTAGATCTCACCAGTTCTTCCATGGACACCATTACCCCCAACTACACACCAAAAACCAAGCAAGAACTGTATGTACCAGTCACTATTTTCAATTTTACTCCAGCTTCTTAAAAATTGAAGGCAATTGGTAAGTCCAGAAGGGCACTCTTGAAGCCAGCTGATTAAATGGCTCTGTAGAAGCTTCCCACTACCTGTGACCCTGGCTCAAAGCACCTTGATACAATGCGTAGTTCAGCACAACTTGAGGTTGTATCTGAGCAATCAGGTGACTATAAGCAACCATTTGCTAGCAAGAATATCCATCCTTACACCCCAGTCACAAGTTGTCTCTACCCTGTGTGGTAATTTCTGCACAGGAGAACACGGGGATCAGCGTGCAGATGTGAGACCAAGTTTTCAAGACCTTTCAGTCTTGAAAAATGGACAAACTAGGGATGATGAAATAAGGAAACTGGATTGGAATGGTTTTATGCTCCCTTAAATGCCCAGCAGTTTAACTGGGGGATCATCACACCTCCCCAGGAGATGCTGTTTGAAGTCAAACAGCACTCTACCAAGTCAAACTGCGGACTCTACCAAGCATTACTCCATAGCTACGATCCACTCCTGGGGACAGGAAGCAGGGTAACCCCTTTGCTCCCATGGAATAACACAAGAGTCTTGGGGCAAAGCTCAGATTCTGGACCAAGCCTGTAGCACAGGGAGTATTTACTGGCCACAGAGCTCTGCTGGCTTTTGAAATCACTCACCCACTATATTCTGTGTACCTCTCCCCTCCCTTTCTCCACACCTCAGCTGCGCTACGGTGCTAACAGTTCTTCTGTCAGGGATCTTTTGCAGCTGGAAACTTTGCTGATGCTGAGCTGGCTTAGTGCATCCGAGAAAATATTCATTCCTACAGCACCTACAGCCCCATAATTAACACCTCCACACGTTTAAGATTGTGGAACAGCCAGTGACAGAAGGTCAAAACTGAGGCTGCCTACACAGGAGCATTATTGGAGAACGCAGGCGAATCGCCACGTTGCAACAAAACCGCTTTTCTTGTCGGACTTTAACCATGTGGAGTGTCACAGAGCATTAAAAAAAGGGAATTTAACAAAAAAACCCAGCTTGGTAAAACTCTCTTACCATTCATTTGACTGTAACGTAGGGGAATCGTTCTGGGCTATGTGATATAAGGCACTCATTGCATTCATGTTGAAAAGTGGAGGCTTCCTTTCAGCTAGAAAGAGAAGAGAAAGGTGTGATAAGGCAGTCTGGAAAGAAAAGGAGAAAGATATGGAAGTATGAGCAAGGTTTTCACTGGTAAATCAATAGCTCATTACTGTCCTCAACACATTTAAGTTATTATTTTTAATATCCTAGGTTAGACCAGGACAATCACGCAAGGAAAGCTGTTATTCACCTGATGAGGGGATGATGAAATCCAAAGAGAACAGGATGCAAATTATAAGGTAAATTTTGCAGTAAATTTTACCTTATCTGGAATGTTCCACACCGGACCCACCACAGTAAAATCAGCAGCACTATGTCAGGGCTAGGAAATGTATGTATCAACCCCTACAGATCTCTGGTGCTCTGCTGTAGCATCTGCATTCAGGGAAAAGGGTGGCTGCCTGTTTCATTGGCCATTGGCAAGCAGGACAGTTTGCCAAATTCACTTGCCAGATGTGTCATTAACTCCTCCCAGCTAAAATTCTTCCTTGTCCTTGTGCTCAGAGGACACTTTCCTACCAGCCTCTGACCTTCCAGGAGTGCAGCAGGTCTCACACTAATTGAGAGAGGCCAGGTTTCACCACCCTCTAAGGTCAGTCACGCCAGTCAGCCAGGATGCCAGGGGTTTTAAGTGCGTGTCAGGTCAGAGCAATCACTTGCCTTTCACTTGCAGCATGCAGGCAAACCACTGTGTTTTCTCTCCTTTAAACACCACTTACTTTTGGCTACATTAAGCCATCATCATTTAAAAACAAACAAAAAAGCCAAGCAGTGCTCAGCCAGAGATTTCTCCCACTGCTGCCTGGCCCCAAGTTCAGATATGGAATCAGGCAAAGCTCAAACTCTAAGAAAAGTTTATTACTTCTCAAAAGGGTAATATTAAAAAATCCAAAACCATCAACTGTGTAAAATGGCCTTGTGGTTGTTGAGTGAAAAGCTCTACCGAAGTTCTACTATCAAGACTCAGTGCCTATGTAGGGTAGTCTAGTATGTGTTCTACCACTGATTTACTTCTTGAGAGGCTTAATAGTCTCAACTCCACGCAAGAGGTGCTCAGCAAGAGCTTTCCTCCCTCAACTACCTGACCCCGTGTTCAGATACAGAATCAGGCAAAGCTTTAAGAAGCGACCATGTGGAAGAACAGAAGCCTAGAACTTCTGATTTCTGCACTCTATACATCAAAATGCAGATTATGTCAGCAAGGCTTTAGTGCTGGCACATGAAATACAATGTTGGAAGTTAGTTACTACTCACACCATTACCATATCCATATCGGGGTCAACATCTCTTCCCATTCTGGCTCCCCTCTTTTTTCTCTCATCTATATTTCTGCTCATTAAACATTTATAAATAATATTTTCAGTGAACTTAGGGCCTGGAGAATAAATCTTATAAGGAGCCATTGAAGGAGCTGGGACTGTTTAGTTTGAGGAAGAGGAGGCTGAGGGGAGACCTCATCACTCTCTACAACTGTTTGAAAGGACATTGTAGAGAGGTTGGTGCTGGTCTCTTCTCACGGGTAATCAGCAATAGAAGGAGAGGGAATGGGTTCAAGCTGTAGCAGGGCAGGGTTAAGGCTGGACATGAGGAAAGAATTCTTCCCAGCAAGAGTGGTCAGAGCCTGGACTGGGCTGCCCAGGGAGGGGGTGGAGTCACCATCCCTGACTGTTTCAGAGTGGATGAGATGTGGTGTTGGAGGATCTGGTGTAGGGGAGACCTTTGTAGAGTGGGGCTGATGGTTGGACTCGATGATCCCAAGGGTCTCTGCCAACCTGAATGATTCTATGATTCTAACTTGCCCTCACAGTAAATTCTTGGTGCCCTGCTGTCAAATACAATCTGTATCCAGAGCATCTTTGCAGATAATCTACTGAGCACACACAATGTCAACACTCAAGGCTCAAAGCACACACGTGTGCTCCATATACCTGCTATCACACCTATATCTGCTTCAGGCTGTGTGGCTGCGTATCATTTGCCCTTCACAGTGCAAACCCTTTTCCTCTCCTGTAAAGAACCTGTCCAGTTGATTCGTNGTATCATTTGCCCTTCACAGTGCAAATCCTTTTCCTCTCCTCTCTACAGGTTCTGTAAGGACCTGTCCAGTTGATTCGAGTCACAAACTTCCAGCTGAGACTGAAGACTTTTGTTTCAGACAGCGGGGAAGTAAGAAGAATTGAAAATTAAATGTAGGTCCCTTCTGGCAATTCCCAGCTGCCAACCTGCCTTAATGCAACAGCTAGAACAACAGTCTCAAAACCCAGCTTGGAAAATACAGACTAGAAACCATAGTTTCTTCTCACACAAGACTAGAATCCTCTAGTTACTGAGGGAATAACTGAGCACACCAGATTAACATTAAAGCACAGCAGTGGATTGCTCTTGATTTGCCAGTGAGTAAAAGCTTTAACTTAATGTCAGTGGTTTCCAAGTCAGGCTTCTTAAAGAAAAAAAGATCCAAACTTACGCAGAATAAGAATTTTCCATTTTTTCAGGACTTCTTAATAAATATTGCAGACAGTTAATTATTCATCTCTGCTGCCAGGTATTTACTCACCTAACTCAATACACGTGATCCCAAGAGACCAGACGTCCACCTTTCCATCATACTGTCCCTCGTCCATAGCAAGGATCACCTCTGGTGCCATCCTACCAGCCACAGTGCAAAACACACAGGTTAGGGGATGTAAGTCGTGACTCTTGGCACACAGCTTGTGTGTGTGAGATGGCTTCATTATCTTCAGCAGCACAGCAGATTGGAACTCAAAGAGCCAGCATGGAGCTGAGGAAAGCCATGCTGAAATGAAACGATGCTTGCCTGCATCAGCAGCTCTTCCAAGAGGCAATTTATAAAAGGGAATTAAATTAAAGAGGTCAACTTGATCATCTTGCTGTTAAAGCAACATGCTGGCACATGGGACTGATCTCCAAGGGATTGTACCTGCAAGGCAGACAGCAAGGACTGGGAGAGTCCTAAAGGCACAGCTTGTCTTTAGGCAAGAGGACAGTCCTAAAGGCACACTCTGACCAGCGATGGTGGGTTTCTCCTGGCACACAAGGAGAACTTCCCAGCAGGTATAGGCAGCCTGTGAGCGTAGCTATGAGAGGAACAGGGAAATCCGGAACAGCGGGGAAATACTGTGGTCCAGCACAAAGGGATGAGTTGGGGGGGAGGGAAGAAGCAGCGAGTCCAGCCTGCAAAAATTCAGCCTCTAAACTTTTGAAAGATGAAGCAGGCTTCCTGCCAAATGGACTTGTTCAGAGGTTGGGCGACAGGTGACCTCCCATCAGTGCCTGAGGCCTCTGCCACAAAATAAGTGGAGCATAAAGCTATGCTTGTCCACTGTTAGGAATGCCAACCACCCCAAGTGACCCTTAAAGCTTAAGTTTCTTCAAAACAGGCTTTAAGTAGCTGCACAACTCCTGGTCTGCACGGCCAGATTAGCAGGATTCCCTTGCTCCATGTGGCTGCCTTAGTTGGTGGTTGCCTTAGAGGTACTATCACAAGCGTTAAGAAGTTTTAGGCCAATGGCATTACAGGTCAAAACATTAATTGGAGTCATTTCAAAGCGCTGCACAGCCTACCTCTACTCATGGGCACCAAGAAAGAATGCATTTCCTGGATAGCTGGACACAGGGATTTTAAGAAAACCGCTTGGTTAATAAGAGATTTTTAGGCCAGACAGTATTTTGAGATTGTGAAATGCTGGAGGAACAGGGGAGTCTTATTAAAGGCCTGACATATCGCAGGCTGTACTCACCAGTAAGGCGTCCCCACAAAAGAATTGGCAGGGGAGACTATAGATGCAGACCCAAAGTCAGCAAGTTTCACTTGACCTGGTTCTGTTAGAAGAATATTTCCAGCTTTAATATCCCTGTAAAAGAACAGAAGGAAAGTAATACTTCTGGTTACAGTAGAGTGACTTCCAAAAATTTACAAGCATGCAGAAGTCCACCAACTTTTTCTCAATTAAACATTCACTAAAACCTGAGAATATTTAGAAATCTAGCATTATGGAAAGCAAGAGAAATCAGATATGTGGGTTTTTTGGGAATGGAAACCTGGCTGCACCCAGAAAGGGCAGGAGGTGAGGGAAAAAGGAGATGAGCCATGGCGGCAAGGCTGAGGCCCCAAACTGAGGTCCTGGAGAGACGTATCCTACTACCCAGGTGTGACACCTTAAATGAAACCAGAGATGTTATTTTCACCTTTCAAACGCCCCAGGGTCCCTCACCTTATCCTTCCTACAACCCTCTGATAATCTGTGCACCTAGGAGATTAACGATAAGCAAGGTGCTGCAGTACAAAAGGCACTGCAGCACAACAGAACTGCACACACGACACGTTCAACACCTTCAGCACCATCAATTGCTCAAGTCCAGCAGTAAGTGGGTTAATTTCAAATTAGCTGCCCATGACCTGCTGAGAAAGGTTAACTCAATTTTATTACCTTCCAAGGCACTCAGCAAAGGCCCTGTTCAAAGTTAGGGGAGTACTCACCTGAGCACCCTTTGCTTTTACACCTGGGAATTTGGCAGCCTTGTCTGTTAAACCTGAATTATTTTATTCTTCCACCCATCTGACAGAAAAGAAGGTTTGTTCTAAGAAATTCAGCTCTACTTACACGTTGCTGGCTGAAAAAATCACAATGTAGTGAAAGCTCCTTAAAACCCTGATTGAGCACGTCAGTAACGAGGGGAAAACTGCACACTAGATGCACCACAGGTGCCTTTACATGGGCAAAGCCATTTGCTTTTGCAAAAGCAGACCCTCAACATGAACGGGGCAGGTGTAAGGGATCCCTGCTAGCCAGGCTCTATGTACCATAGGGTCTGCAATGCCCCTTTGCCATCCCTTCAAAAAATATCATGCCTTTTGTACAAGGAATATGTCAAAAAAGTATCAGCTTCTCTTATCTGGTGTTCAATTATTAAGTCCTTAAACACCAAAGCCACTTGGCAGTAGCAGGAGAGACCCCCAACAGAAATAAGCTACTGTGCATTGTCAAACACACTCATACTCTGACTCCAGAACCCGAGATAATTAGATAAATGGGAAGGGAAACAAAGCTATTGTGGATCTGCTGCACGGAAAGAGCATAAACTGAATTACTGTCCACCAGTAGAATCAATGGCTTGGGCATCAAATACAACTCCAGTATCACTACAGACCCAGAGCGCAGACACGCTGAAAGAGCCTTTACATTTAGTGTGACACAAACACTGGTGAGATGCCTCGGTCCCCACGGGGCAGCCCCCAGGATGGGCCAAGCTGGGGTAGAGAGAGCCACAGAGACAACTTCACTTCCAGTATTTCAGCAGCAGAACTGAAGCCAGAACCAATATGCCCCCATTCCCAGGAGAGCATCGCTTCAAAACTAGTATGTGCTACTCTGAAACGTGTCCTGATGCGTCTTCACGTTGTGGGGCTCTGTGTCTGTCACTTGTGCTGGAGGGCTAGGGCTAAAGATGTCTGGGTATGTGCACAAACACACACCTCCAAAGAACAGAAGAGCCAGCCCAGGCTGTCCTCTTTGCCATCATCTCCACTGCAACTTTCAACAGCCAACATCCAGCAGAGGACTCAGCAGCCACGTTAGGCACCAAAGCCATTTGCTAACTTAGCTTTGCCTCCTGCCTGCAACTGAACAGAAAATAATCTCATCCTTTGCCACCCCACAGCGTGTGAGGTTAGAACTAACTGGGGGAGCTCAGGAGGAGAGATGAGAGACTTGCTTTGTCCTGCATCTCCACAAGGTGTCCCTCCATTCTAGGTCATGTTCCTTGTGCCTTCCTTGCTGTGGGACAGGGAAACTACAGTTGTCCCAGCCGCCAGCGTTGGTCCCTTCACTCCTCATTTGCTTTCTTTTCCTCGGCACCGCTGGAACTTGTCCCTGCAGAGACAAGCACGGGAGTTACCCTCCCCTGTAGCTGTGTCCCTCCACACAGCACTCCTCATTGCTGAGCAACGAAGCCAGGGAAACAGCACGCTGTCACCTCTCATTTTTAAGGCACAACATCTATCAGAAAACTAAAAATCTCCGGATGCTCCTCTTCCAAGAGAGAAAACTTGCCTTCCTACCTCAGAATTTAAAAGGCAGACTACCTCTTGGTACGAGACCACAACCAACCCCAGCTAGACAGGAAAGACCTACACGGTGCTTCTAGAAGTAGCTTCCAACAGTAAAGTAACTTTTTCCAGGTTTGAAAGAAAAATCAGAACAAGCAGCTTTGTTCTTGACAGGCAACAAGCAACACCAACAGAAAGCTCACACTCAGTCTGGGAAACTGCTGGATTTATGACACCTGCACTGTGTTACAAAGTCCTCCCAAGTACTGAGAGAAGGTAATTCTCCACAGTGTCCACACAGCGAGCCGCCCGCTAGGAAGAGCAATTCAATGCACTTGGAAAGCACAGAACAGGTAATTTTTGTGCTCAAATCCAGGCATATGTGCAAAGGGCTGTTCAAAAAACACCGTGCTTCATTAATTGGCATTCACATTTAAATTAATGTTTTATTATTATTTAATAACCACGTGTAGATATGCCCCAAAGAGTTGCTCTAACGAGTGACAAATAATTCCTGTCTCTGTCAAAATCCCTCACTGCCTCTGCCTCAGATACACCAAGTTTTCCACACAAAACTTGCCAACAGACTATAAAGAGGCTTTTAGCCCCATAAATTAGCCTCAAGCTGCCTCATTCTTGACTCCCCACTCATTACACTCCTCTAGTTCTCACCCATTTCACAAGTCCACGACATACCAGTAGTACCCAAAATTAGACAAAGCAACATAAAATGAGGACACACAACATTGGTGACAAGTCAAAAAAATAATAATTAAGAAATCTAAACTCCTGTGAAATACCACATTATGAAAGGCAGATCTAGGAGCTGCATCCACAAGCAGCCTGTTAGAAAACCTTCCTCTGTGTGCTCTGAGTCTCCTAAGGTAGTTTTACCCTTGACTTACGCTTCCATCGACTCGTTTCTGAAAGCATAAAGTTTTACTTACTCATATGTAAAAAATTCTCCCACTGTCTAGTCTTAAAAACAGTCCAAGCTCTATCACTCCACCTTGTTTGGCAAATTTAGGGTGATATTTTCCTCTCAGTGTTTACTGCCAACATTCAGGTATGGTTTTCGTTACCAGGGTCTGCAGAGAAAAATCGCTACGAGTAGGGCTAAAGATGTCTGAGGTACAGCCACGTGAATTTCTTTCAACCAGAAAAATGCAACCCCTTAGCAGCCAACAGCTCTTCTTTACACATCCAACAGCTTTTATTCTATACATCTACCTCAGCATCAGGAGTATTGACGTGTCCACTCTAGGGAAAGTTTTGGTAGAATCACCTTTGCCAAAGTTGGTTAAACAAAGCCATTTCAGACAACAGAAGGTGGAAGGGCAGCCCAAGCGGCCCCCGAGCTCTGGCCTTACCTATGAATCTTACAGTGAGAGTGCAGGTAGGCCAGCCCCTGCAAGGCACCATGGGTGATGGCAGCAATCTCCACTTCCTGAAGTGGTTTCTTGTGAACTAGGGAAAGAAACATTCAAGAAAAATGTGAGACCTTTTCCCCAGGAGGTGTTTTTAAAGAGAACCCATGAGGTGGACATCCCCTTCACAGTACTGGTTCCCCATGGCCTGATGGCCATTAGCAGCTCTTTGTCCATGTGCATGTATTTCATGCCATAGGAAACCACGTTTTTCTTCCCATTTCTGCTCCAGCCAACATGCTACCATTAACACCAGAAGCAATGTTTGAGTGCAGCGTGCCAAATGCATTTGGAATGCTCATTTGGTCCTTAACAAGGAAAACTTGCCTTTTTTTCCCCCCGATAGACAAAAACCAGGAAAATGAGTCATGCCAGCTACAAAAGATGCCCCAAAGCACGTTCCATGTATCCCTAAAAATGACCAGCACGTGCCTTTGGTGGGCTGTGTCTCAGATACCAAAGCTATGGCCCACGGAGTTATGGAAACCTGGGCTTAGATGCCCTGTTCCTCTGCAGGTGCTGTTGTTCTAGTTTTGAGGTTTTATTGGTCTCTTGTTCTACAAAACCATCTGTTCACTATTTCTACAAACTGCAAGACAAGGACAAAGGTGATCTCTACAGGTTTTAGTCACGGATATTCAGCAAACAGGCAGTCTGCTCCTGCCATTAAGAAGGCACAACCTGCAGGAACACAGCTATATACGTTTGGGGGCTGACCTGCTGGAGAGCAGCTCTGAGGAAAAAGACCTAAGAGTCCTGGTGGACAACAGGATGACCATGAGCCAGCACTGTGGCCTTGTGGCCAAGAAGGCCAATGGCATCCTGGGTGGCATCAGGAAGAGCATGACCAGCAGGTTGAGGGAGGTCATCCTCTCCCTCTGCTGTGCCATCTGCAGTATTGAGCCCAGTTCTGAGCTCCCCAGTTCAAGGACAGGGAACTGCTGGAGATGGTACAGCACAGGACCACAAAGATGAGGAGCCTAGAACATCTCACTTGCAAGGAAAGTTGGGCCTTTTTAGTCTGAAGAGGAGAAGACTGAGGGGGATCTGATCAATGCTTATAAATACTTGAAGGGTGGGTGTCAGGAGGATGGGACAGTCTTTTTTCAGTGCTGCTCAGAGACAGGACAAGAGGAAACGGGCACTGGAACATAAAGAGTTCCATCTAAACACAAGGAGGAACTTCTTCACTTGGAGGGTGGCAGAGCCCTGGAACAGGCTGTCCAGAGAGGTGGTGGAGTCTCCATCTCTGGAGACATTCAGACCCTGCCTGGACATGTTCCCGTGCGACCTGCTCTGGATGGGTCTGCTTTGGCAGGGGTTTTGGACTAGATGATACCCAGGAGTCCCTTCCAACTCCATATCATTCTGTGATTTATACCTTCATTTTACAATATATAAATGTACATGACAACTATACATGCACTGGCCTCCTGGGAAAGTCTCAGCTCACCCTTGGTATCGTGAACACCAGCATTCTAGGTACAGAATGGAGCAGGACAGACAGACTGCCCCTACCATCTGCGAGAAAACAGCAAGAAATCAGCCTCCCACTATACTCAGAAGGGGCACTAGCAAAGAGAAAAAGAAAAGACATCAAAGACTCTGTAAAACTTACCCTCTAGCAAATCAGAGGCTGATCCTAAACAGTACTCCATAACCAACTGCAAGAAAAAAAACCACCCATGTTTTTAAATAAGGTAGACACTCCCCCAACAAACAGTCACTGCTGGAATTGCTGAGAAACAGTAGAAGCAAGTAAAACCCTGAGTTGCAAGAAATGCAATAAGCCATCAACAAGATAAAAGGCTCTGAACATCCCAGCAATGTCAAGACATTTCATTGTTGTAACGGTTTTGGCCCCAAGAAGTTTGTAGGGACATCCTGTAGAGGATGTTCCACAATACTGATTTAA
Source organism: Jacana jacana (assembly GCA_013400555.1). NCBI lineage: Eukaryota > Metazoa > Chordata > Aves > Charadriiformes > Jacanidae > Jacana > Jacana jacana. Next base: position 231,963 of record VZTM01024350.1, on the reverse strand, counting down.
TTTGCAGCAGCACCCAGGCCTGCTTCCGAGCAGCAGGGATTTGTTCCAATGTCCTAAATAACCATTTCCTTTAAACTACCTGGCAGCTTCTTCAGATGAAAGGGACTCAGGCAGCATGGGATGAATGTATGCATGTAAATGCGTGGCATGTACTGAGCATTTGACTGCTGTATCGTACAGTTCCTGTTCACAAAGCCCTCTAGATGCCAAATCACTTACCCACGCTGTATGCTCTTTCAGGTAACAGCCCTTATACTCGATGGTGTTGGGGTGCTTCAGCTGTTGTAGAAACTTGACTTCTTTGATGATATCCTGCCATTTCTAATTGAGAAAAGTAAATAAATAGGTACAAATAAATTTCTCTGCTGAATCCCTATGTGCTCCCATACACTAGAAGTACAGTCTGAAAAGCAGACACAATGTAAAGACAGTAAGAGACAAGAGCACGACTGGGGTTGTCTAGTGCTCTATTGCATTAACCCCCACAAAACTTATTTAAATAGCTTGAGGACTGCCATACTTTAATGTTTTCTCCCTCCTTATTTTATCTGCAATACATTTTACTTAAAGCATTGCTACTGTTTTCCTTATTGAACTGTGCAGTGGTCTCAAACTTAGTAACAAACCCACCCGTGCCCCAACAGAGACACCACCACCAACAGGACGTGCTGCAGACGGTAGCAGTTTGCTGTTGGGTTTCTTCTGTGCCACAGCAGAAGGCAAACGACATTTGGAACACCTCAGCACGTGTGGAAGAGCCACAGGTAAGCAAAAGGGAGTTGAAAACATCCCTGTTTGCTCCTAACAAACAGGTTCTTTAGTGCACATCAGCCCACCGATGGAAATGAACAACCCAAGCCCGAAGCATCGCCACACAAAGAAGTAAGAGAAGCAACTAACGAGCAACAAGTGAAGTGAGACTGATATTCTGGATAGAAGACCTAGGAAATTTAGATTATAGATCCCAAAAAGTGTTTCAAGTCAGCTACATGTTTCAGGTGACACCTCAAAGAGCTGTAGTTACTGTTTCAGGAGCCTCCATGCCCTTAATGCAGTTATTACTGAAACAGCCACCCTGGAGCACTCTGAATTCCCATCCCTTGAACCCAATTCTTTGTCAAAATCTGCATAAGCTCATTTCCCCTCCACAATTCTCCCCGCTTCCTATGGAAGTGAGCAACAACTACAGCATTAAAAGCTGGTCTGCTGGTGTCAGCTGAAAGAAACAGCTAATTTTGCAGGTCAGATTTACATCATGGCTGCAGCAGGTTCTGCACGCAGGGCTGGCTTTAGTCCTCTTACCTCGTTCGTTTGCTTTCCACTATAGGACATTTTCTTGACTGCCACCACCTCGTTAGTGTGGGAATTTGTAGCCTGGAGAAGGGAGAAAGAAATAGATAGAAAAAAGTTTCACTTTTCTGCCTTCCCACGGAGCGAGCTGTGCCTTTGGCAAATGCAGGCTTTTTTTCTCCTATATCCCATCCTGGCAAACTCCTACTTTTCAGAGACGTCCTCCTCGTAATAAGATTTACCACAAAACTATTGTGACACTTTTTCCTGACCTCACCTATCTGTCCCACACCCTCTGCTTCTCCCCTACTTCATTTGCTGCCTCTACTGATAATTCACTAGATCTGTTCATTTGCAATGATTTACAAACATGTGAGCAGCAAGCAGAGTATCCTGAAATCCCAGTTTGGCAAATAAAACTCTTCAACTTTCAGCATCAGACAGCACAAGGTACCATATATTTAACCTCTACAGCCAGGTGTGCTATTAGGACTCTGGTCAACTTCTACTATAGATACAGCTCTAGCAGTAAAGAGCTTGGGAGTGCTCTGGGAACACATATTTTTGAGATGTTACGTGAAAGCTAAAACAGAAACAAAGCACCAAGGGCTCAAAGAACACTTGTTTTTACATAGGCTGGAAAAAACCCAAACCAAACCTCTAAAGCATCACTGAAAACGGTTCCATCTTCCAAAAAGGAGGCCAAAGAACTATACTTACAAAGTAAACTGCTCCAAAACTTCCATGTCCAATTTCGTGCAAACCCACAAATATTTCTTCAGGATCATCTTTGTAGAACAGGTCAGCTATTTCTGGGTCCTTTGGCACCCCTTTGCGCATGTTGAACAGTATTAGGAACTAGTCCCCTCTTGCAGTTCCCAATCAATTCCTTCCCTCATGGACAAAGCAGTTTGCAGACAGCGTTCAGCACCTGCGGAAAAAGTTCATCCTTAGTCCGTTTCCTTTACGTTTCCTTTATGGCTCTGTTCTCCCTTCTCTGACAGTAAAGTAAGAGGAAATGCTTTCAGGAGCAATAGACTTCACTACTGTTTCCTTCAGCTAATCCTTTTAAATTATTAGTCCAATTTAGATATAGAGATAAAAACGCATTCAGAGTACAACAGCTCTTTATCTCATACAGGAAGCAAAGGCTGCAGCTACAGTGAAGTCCATTTGAAACAAGAGTCCTGTTGCTACGGAAAACATCCTGCGATAGGAGCTTCTCGTTCTTCACACTGGTCCCCAAATGTGGCAGTTTTTAAGACTATCACCCTTGTTCCTCCTACTTTTCTCTGCTGTTTGTTTGCTTTGTTTCTCTACTCCCACTTGCCAGCTGGTGCTAGGAGAAAAGTTAGCTTCTGTTCCACAGAAACACTTCACAATCATATGATTTTTAGTTAGTTATTTATTTATCCAGTGCCATAATACACCTACTGGATGGTGAGGGCTCCCAGGTCACAGAACTGGAAGATCCTGGACTCTATCAAGTAAGGTAGGTCTTTACCTCCTAAAGATCTTTCACAGAATCATGGAATCATTCAGGTTGGAAGAGACCCTTGGGATCATCGAGTCCAACCATCAGCCCCACTCTACAAAGGTCTCCCCTACACCAGATCCCTCAACACCACATCTAATCTACTCTGAAACAGAGCCAGGGATGGGGACTCCACCACCTCCCTGGGCAGCCCATTCCAGGCTCTGACCACTCTTGCTGGGAAGAATTCTTTCCTCATGTCCAGCCTAACCCTACCCTGCTGCAGCTTGAACCCATTCCCTCTTGTTCTATCACTAATGGCCTGTGAGAAAAGACCAGCACCAACTCTCTACAGTGCCCTTTCAAGCAGTTGTAGAGAGTGATGAGGTCTCCCCTCAGCCTCCTCTTCCTCAAACTGAACAGTCCCAGCTCCCTCAATGGCTCCTCATATGATTTATTCTCCAGGCCCTTCATCAGTTTTGTTGCCTCCTCTGCACTCACTCCAGCACCTCCAGATCTCTCTTCTTTTACATAAGCACATAATTAGACAGCACAGAACTGAGCTGCACTGAAATGAAGATTTTAAATACTCATACCAAAAAAATTATTTATGGAAAAAAAAAAAGCCACCAGAAAATGTCACATTTCCTATTACAACATCCAAAAAATCTGCATTGGTGCATTAGACACTGGTGTGCAGGGCAATGAGGGAGACCTGTACCCCACTGCCTTTGACTTCTGAAACCCAGCAAATTATCTGCAGGTGAGTCAACCAGGAGTTTCCAACCATCTAGAGGAAGTCTCAAAACTACTTCCAGATATGCAGTTTGGCACCTCATTTATTGAGGCCACATCTTCTCTGTGCTTAAAAGAAAAAGACTTCTGAAAACGTGCACTAAATGATATAAACCAGTGCAATGTTTAAAGAGAGACCAGCTGAAATTTAGCAAGCAGGTAAGATTAAAACTGAAAGACACATAAAAGGCTTTAAAAGGATTCAGACTGCAAGTGCCATCCAGATGGAATGGCAAAAGCAGAGCAGAATTTTGGTCTGGGGCTGAGACAGCCAGCTCAGGATGGTAAGTATTGGAGCAAGAAGCCCAATAAACCGTGGATCATTAGAGGAGCAGGAAGTCCTGTGCTCAAGCTGGAGCGTACCTGGGTCACTGTGGCACTAAGCATGCTCTGCAGCTCAGACTCCTTTCAGCAGCATTGTCCTGTGCTCTTGCCCCCCCAGACTCCAGGTGCTCTCTTGTTCTGCAAAGAAAACCAAATATCAGTATTTAGGAAAAGGATTTTGAGTTTTATGCCCAATTCTAAATACACAAACCCACTACCTCTAGGTAAGACTATCATGGAAAAGGAACACTGGCTTTGAATGCTACTGATGGCTCTTTAGGTTAAGGTAATGCCTTCCTGGGTTCTGTAGCCCTCGGGCTTGTTGCACATTTTAAGATGGGAAGCCAGGAAAAGAGGTTAAACATCAAGTTCACAGACTTTTATAGACTCTCAGGAGGTGCATGAGTTTGTTCTCAGACTACGCTTTTTAGATTGCTCTAAACAAGGACAAAGCTCACAGAGCTGAGTCTGTCCTTTAGCTCAGTGCATTACACCTGATCACAGAATCATTCAGGTTGGCAGAGACCCTCGGGATCATCAAGTCCAACCATCAGCCCCACTCTACAAGTTCTTCCCTACACCAGATCCCTCAACACCACACCTGATCGTCCATTCAGGGATGGTGACTCTACCACCTCCCTGGGCAGCCCATTCCAGGCTCTGACCACTCTTCCTGGGAAGAATTCTTTCCTCATGGCCAGCCTAACCCTACCCTGCTGCAGCTTGAACCCACTCCTTCTCGTTCTATCACTAATGGCCTGTGAGAAGAGACCAGCACCAACATCTCTACAATGTCCTTTCAAGCAGTTGTAGAGAGTGATGAGGTCTCCCCTCAGCCACCTCTTCCTCAAACTAAACAGTCCCAACTCCCTCAATGGCTCCTCATTAGATTTATGCCCCAGGCCCTTCCCCAGCTCCGTGTCCCTCCTCTGCACTCGCTCCAGCCCCTCCAGATCTCTCTTGTGCTGAGGTGCCCAGAACTGGACACAAGACTGATGCCACACAAGACTTCAAAGGACGTCCTAGGCTTAAGTCAAACATTGGTGGATTCCATCGGTGAGAGAACGAGCAACGAAGAGATGAAAAGGGGAGGGCAACCAGTTAGACCCATCAGCTGGAACTGGGTCCAGATTGCTCACAGATAAGGACGTGACCTCCCTAAACAGCCCCAACCGCCCTCCCCATGAAGTCAAACACAGCAGGGGCTTGGCAGCATCTTGTCCTCACACACAGGTTATCGTGTAGCCACATCCAGAGGAACAAAGCCTCACAAGCGAAGCATATTGCCAACATCTGAATTAATGACAAACAGGCAAACTCATCTTCTCATTTATTAGCAAAAAACCATATGAACAAGTTTTCCTGCTGGTAGCTAACATCACCAACCAAATGACATTTTCTCTACTGTTCTCAACACAGGACAATGCTATTGAGCTGTTAAAAACCTATTTGAACAGCTCCAGAAAAAGGATCTACAATGTTTAGTTTCTAAAATATATATATATCTCCAGCATAAACTAATGACAAAAGCCAGATGAATGACATGATTATTCACTCTCAGCTGATTGGCCTCACCCAAAGGTGCTATATTTACTCTGTGCCTGCAGACAGGGGCAAAGAATGTAGTATTTCAGGTCTGGCATTCTTCAGCCAAGTGAAAAAAAAATCTATTTGTCTTTAGAACAGTAAAAACAACCTGACAAAGAAAACAATTTATTCATCTCTAGTCAAAGGAACGTGAACGTCTGCCATCAGCAACGTCTGCACAGCTCCAGTATTCCAGGAGAAATTACTATTTCAAATGAGAAACTAAAAGTCAATTCTTCAAGTTAAGCCCTAGGTAATAATGTCATTCTCCAGCTGGGACAGAGGCTGTACAGCAAGGAAAGCTCTCCAGCAGGACTACTATTTTCCAGTAACGATTATCAGAAAAACCTAGGGTGGAAAGTGTATGAAGAGTAACTGGAGTCCTGTAGATTTGAAGACGACCATCAATTCCTCCATCCCATCCCCAAGTGCTTGTGTGGCCTCTCTGGACAAACACTGGGAACCCTTCGTGTGGCCACACGTCAGCACAAGGTACTCAATCTGGGCACGAAACAGGGAAAGGTAGAAAAGATACATCCATCTGGCTTGGATGTAGGCCGGCAGGGGGGCATACACCCACAAATTCTTAACGTCACAGCTCTCTTCTTGACACCTGAAGACTGAAATAAAGGTGGTTTAACCAATGGCAGAACATCATGGGAGAGGAGCACCATTAGTAGAACCACTCCAGTTCAAGGGATGGTCCATTTGAGCAAGTTCCTTCAGTCACTGAACTGCTGAATTAACCCATCAAGAAACATGTTCTAGGAGAAGCCCGATTTCTTTCAAAAAGCACACCCTGCAGCAGCATTTGAGACCCTGCCCGTTGTGAAGCCCTCAAATGAAGGCAGCACTCAGCTCACTGGCAGTCACTTAATGGAAATGACAAGTGACTCCAGGTTTTCAGAACTTGAGATCAGCGCTTTGTTCAGACAGGGCCATTTGGAGATGCTTCAAAAGCTCCTACCTAGCAATGAGAACCCTCACTCAATAACTACTAGAGGAAAAACCCCTGCCTGGGAGGACAAGCTCATTGTGCCCCATTTCTGACACTCTGTAAGGTATCAGGAAGGTGGGGTGGATTCTTGGGAGCTAATTCAGTGATCAGAAATTATAAGAAAAGTACTGGAAAGATTCTCTAAGAAAAAAAATCTCTAATGAAAATTACAGAACGTATTATGGAAACCAGAAAGAAAATAGGGTGGGGTATTTTAAGGCTTATGACAATTCCAGCTACAAGTGGGAAACCAGTGCTACACTGGACACATCTATAGGCAATCTCTGTCTCCCAGTAATGTCACAGGCAGAGCTTAAAATTCCATTCTTTATAGGAAACATGCCAGGCAACCTGTGGCCTGCCCGGCACAGAAGTGCCCAAAGCAAGAGGGAAATGCTGAAGAACTTCATTGAAAGCTACCAGTGCAAGGCTGAGTCCAGTTTCAGGCTCCCCAGTTCAAGCAGGACAGGGAAAAGCTGAAGGGGGTACAGCAGAGGACCACAAAGATGAAGGGGCTGGAGCATCCATCTTCTGAGGAAAGGTTGAGGGACTTGGGACTTTTTAGTCTGAAGAGAAGGCTGAGGAGGGATCTGGATCAACACCTATGAGTACTAGCAGGGTGGGTGTCAGGAGGAAGGGACCAGTCTTTTTTCAGTGGTGCCCAGTGACAGGACAAGAGGGAACAGGCACAAACTGAAGCATAAGGACTTCCATCTAAACACGAGAAGGAACTTCTTCACCTTGAGGGTGGCAGAGTCCTGGAAGAGGCTGCCCAGAGAGGTGGTAGAGTCATGATCTCTGGAGACATTCCAAACCCACTGGACACGTTCCTGTGCATCCCTCTCTAGATGGACCTGCTTTGGCAGGGTGGTTAGGCCAGATGATCTCCAGAGGTCCATCCAATCCCACAGCATTCTGTGATTAGGCCCTTAAACCAACGAAGCAATTCTGCTTGGAGCAATCTGCTGCGTTCTTCCTCCTCCTCTCCCACCCATCAAACCCAGGGGCTGAGGAATGCAATCCTGTGAATCCTCTGGATGGAGCAGGTAGTTACTGCCACAGTTCTGGCCATCAGCACAGCGTCTCAAGGATTCCTTACTCTTCATTTGCCCAGGGAGGTAGTGGAGTCACCATCCCTGACTGTGTTTAAGAGTAGATTAGATGTGGTGTTGAGGGATCTGGTGTAGGGGAGAACTTGTAGAGTAGGGATGATGGTTGGACTTGATGATCCTGGGGGTCTCTTCCAACCTAAATGATTCTATGATTCATGCTAAACNCTTCCAACCTAATTGATTCTATGATTCATGCTAAATGGCACAATAACCTGGTGCTTTTCATGGCTGGGGCAAGGGGAGAGCAGGTCTCACGCTGGAGTTGATGAGCTGATGATGGAGAGGCATGGGAAGAGTCAGGGCAGGGGGCAGACAGCAGCATGTTACTGCCTATGAAGGAGGAATGATGAACCAGTGACTCACAGACTGAGCCCTGGGTAATGCTGTAACAACTCTCATGGCTACAGCAAGCAAGTTTGGGGTTGGTTTTTTTCCCCAAGAGTGTAAATAAAAGCAAAGTTTCCTCAACCATAACCAACCCTCCCATTACAAAAGGATGCATCTGCTTTTGCTACAAGCATTTGCAAAGACCACCCCAAACATCTCTTGCTACCATTTATGACCTCTAGGAACATCCAACAACTGAAAAGGCCTTGACCTGAATATAAAGGAAGCAACAAAATATAACTGGAGGTGCCTTTAAGAAGAGCTAAATTACCCCCATTTCCAAACATTCCATGGATCTAAAAACTATAGCCATGAGAAAGACAACCTATACTTGAGTGCTGGAACTCGGTAACTGCTAACGAGATGTCTTCACGGAGCATGGTACCAGAAGAGTTCATACATTTACCTTTTCTTTGCCAGGCTCACTAACCCTCAGCTCCCCCAGCAGCTCCCACACCCTACAACCATCTCACTTTCAACACTCCAATACAGCACAAGTGTGTGGCTTGTCAAACGCAGCGAGAATCACCGCCCGCTTCCAAATCTGTGTAGAAATATATAAAATTAATTTTAGTTCCTAACTACACCACGGTACTTCCCAAAACAAGGACAAAGTTTTCCACTTCAAGCAGAAAAACAAACTACAGGAAACAGGGTGGAACAGCAGCAGATTCCACTCGTAGGAGTGACGTGATACAGCTCATCCATTCATTTATAGATTAATTTGGAGAGGGAAGATTAATTTAACACCACAATTTTTTTTTTACAGGAATGACAAACAGTCCTCTGTCTTCATCTCAGGCTCTATAAAAAAAAACCCAACCAAACAAAAAACCAACCCACCTCTAAAATTCAGGAAGACAGCATTAAGGATAATTCAGATAAATTCAGCTGATGAAAATGGTTCTAAATAAGGTACCTCTCGAGCTCAAAGTAGACACATGCTTAAGTTCACAGAATCACAGAATCTCAGGGATTGGAAGGGACCTTGAAAGATCATCTAGTCCCATCCCCCTGCTGGAACAGGAACACCCAGAGCAGGTCACTCAGGCACGTCCAGGCGAGTTTTGAATGTCTCCAGAGAAGGAGACTCCACAACCTCCCTGGGCAGCCCCTGCCAGTGTTTCCTCACTGTGAAGAAGTTTTTCCTCATATTTAAGTGGAACCTCCTCTGTTCCAGCTTGCACCCATTGCCCCTTGTCCTATCATTGGATGTCACTGAGAAGAGCCTGGCTCCATCCTCCTGACACTCACCCTTTACAGATTTAGAAACATTAACAAGGTCACCCCTCAGTCTCCTCTTCTCCAAGCTCAAGAGACCCAGCTCCCTCAGCCTTTCCTCCTATGGGAGATGCTCCACTCCCTTCATCATCTTGGTAGCCCTGCCCTGGACTCTCTCCAGCAGTTCCCTGTCCTTCTGGAACTGAGGAGCCCAGAACTGGACACCACATTCCAGATGGGGTCTCACGAGGGAAGAGGAGAGGGGGCAGGAGAACCTCTTGACCTACTAACACCCCCCTTCTACTACACCCCAGGATGCCATTGGCCTTCTTGGCCATGAGGGCACAGTGCTGGCTCATGGGCATCCTGCTGCCCACCAGGACCCCCAGGTCCCTTTCCCCTACGCTGCTCTCCAACAGGTCATTTCCCAACCCATACTGGTACCTGGGGTTGTTCTTGCCCAGAGGCAAGGCTCCACTGCAGTCCTCACACAAACTTCTATCGCTTTGCTTATTTGATTTGGGGTTTTGCTTGTTTGTTTTTATGAAGTAGAAGCTTGTTTTCCTTCCCTTCAATCCCTAGGCAGGGCTGGCTAACAAGGCCAGACACAAACACTTCTGCAGCTCCTTGGCTCACAGGCAGATCCCATTCCAGGATGACCATTACTCCACAGAAACTGGGGCTTTGGCTTTTTGAGAAACACTCTTAACCTCCATATTTTGAACTTTTCAGTGTCCTTTCTTTGATGGTTAAGAATTACTTTTCCAGCTAACATTATGCAACTGAAAGCAGCAGACGTCCTTTTTCCTCGCTATTAGCACTTTGCTTATTTTAATGCTTAAAACAGTCAGATCTGAGTATCTGGTATAAAAATTCAAGCTACTCCCAAGCTTGCTGACAGTGTTTACAAAAAGCAACTGCACTAGGACCTTTGTTTGCTTAAATTAAACACTGAGTCCAAGCTACTCAGACAAAATTTCACTGTGGTCTAGAAGCAGCAAGTCCCCTCGTGTCCATTCTGCAAATTTCTAAGCAGCAGAGGGATCCAATTTGTACGTAAGAGAAACAGAAGGAACCCAAGGACCTTCACAGCAGCAGAGGAAAATATGTTTGAGCTTTTGAAAATGCTCTGCAGGTACCAGGATAGCGGTGCCCGAGGGCGTGTGGCAGGGGATTAAGGAATCAAGACCCAGTCTGAAGAAAGCTGGATACTGAAACCAGAGCATAAGCACAAGATGTGCCCTGTCAGGGGCAGCCACAGAGACTCAGGCACTCGCTCCTCAAACACTGCCTGGTTTTTTGCTCTGCTTTTCAAAGAAGTAACTCCCCAGAACATTCAAGTCAATCACACACACCGTTTTTATTAACGTTTGCACAACAGTTGGATGCAATCACAGCTTNAGCAGTTCCCTGTCCTTCTGGAACTGAGGGGCCCAGAAGTGGACACAATATTCCAGATTGTCACTACCCACAACTTCTAAAACAGAGCTTCAAGTACTTTTCTTTGCCAATATTTAGCTCAACAACCCACTTCAAACCTCATCCTGACACAGACAGGCTCGGGTTCGGTATTCTCCAGTGCTCACACGTGCACCAGGTCATTCAGAGCTCGTAAGATTACTCATGCTAATAAAAAACCCTGATTCAGAACTTGACTAAGGTGAGCACTGTGCACAGTCCCCCCCGGGATATGAAATTTAACTAATAGCTCACAGGTTTTACTGGAGATACATACCTTCATTGAAGCAAATTGTTCCTGATTGGGAGCAGCAGTTTCAAAGGAAACATTGCTCCATTCACAACTCCTCTATAACTAGCATTTATGTATCAAGAAAAAGCCAACAAATGAAAAGAAGTCTGAAGTCAAGATACACACCACCCCTACCAATCCCCTTCCCGGTAACCCCTCCTGGCAAAGACACACCAGCTACTGCAGGAAGTTTTGGGATATAAGATACAGCAGAATGCAAATGCATGAAGAAACTTCCATAGACTGTCTGTCTTCTTGCTCTCCAAAAGGACCAGATCTGTGAAGTTTCAGTAATTGCAGAACCATGAACTAAAGTGAAGCAGCTACAACACTGATCTGTCTTGACCTGCAACCAGATAGCAACTATAAGCCTCAAAAAATAATAAGAATATCACTTCTGGTCTTGTATATGAGCACAAGAATAGCATGACATACAAGGTAAAGAGTACACCAATCCTCTATTCTTCCCAAAAGCACCATCACTCAGAATTGTGCTGCAGAGGGAGCTTGGGAAGGAAACACAGCTCACAGGAACCCAGTGACCACAGGCCAAACGCAGCAGCAGCTCCTTCTGTAGGTGGCTGCAACCATTGATACCCCAAATTCTGACATCCCAGTGAGCTTAACCATCCTTTCCAGGCACAAGCAGTGTCACAAGTCAGCAGAAACCAGAGGTAACAGCTACTCTGGAGGCAACAACCTCTCTTCCAAAGTGTCATCTTCTCTCCCTGCACCTGATGCAAAGCTCTTGACCTGAACAAACATGTCCATGAGGATCAGCACTGTTGGTCCCACTGTAATGTGCCTCATTGAACTCTCCACAGGCAATTTTAAAACCTGTGAAATAACATGTTTAGTTTTAGCTTTTGCTTTTTACATTTCCATCCAATGGCTGAAACGTACTCCTAAGATATTTCTGATACACTTACTTAGGTCAATACAGAGTCCTTAATCTCACATAGTTTTGAGCACTGTGCAGCCTTCCTGAAGCAATAAATCTGGTTTAAGATGGGCATCTCTAACTTTTCTTGATGGTAACCACCTCTTCATACACTAAGACTCGTATAAAAGCAGGGAAAGGTCTGCACCCAAGGTGGTCCCACATTCCTACACAACATTTTGTGACAACAGAACCTTTTTCTGCCCTGGAGGCGCAACAAAGAACACCACTTTTTTTACTAAGGACTTTACACAACTCTACTATTTTCATTATATATGAAGCAAAAATATCTACAACATTATCTGCTACCTCCACAGTGCGGGAACAGCACAAGCAGAAGGACATCTGGTGTATCAGAGCATTCCAGTTCAAAATTGAGGTTGGTTTCTTTTAAAGACGGGTTCCCCAAAAGAGCCTCAAAACTACTGCCAAAACAGCCCTGTTTTGCTGTGGTCCATAAAGCAAGAGTTGAGGGGTTGGTTTGTTTCTGCTTCAAGGAAGCTACGAATGTCTGTAACAACCAAGTAAACCTCAGGCAGCCTTTGCCCAATACCCACATGGCTCAAAATTCAAAGGAGAAGCCCTTTGCCCTCTCGCTGCTTTGCTGAATAATTGGAGGAAGCCAAGATCATGAGTACAATATTAAAATAAACCCCAAAAACAAACCTTCAAAATTTATGATACTATACTGAAAATAACAATAATAAACCCCCTCTCCAGAACCAAACGAAAAGCTTGGGCTTTATTTAACAAGTCAAACAGCACCGTTGTCCACAAGAGGTATGTAATGAAAAAGCAAAACTTCACAGCAAGAGACACTGGGTGATGCTTCTCAATAACTTCCCAGTTACTTTTAAAACACTTTAATGAAAATATGGGTGCCCTTATTTTAAGAGTAATTAACACTGTTAGATTACTTTGAGCAGAGCCTGTATTTTTTCACAAAATCCCAGGCTCATTGCAGGTTTATTTTACAACATTAAAAACTCTTGAGTCATTAAATAAACCTTGTGTTGTTAAAAAAAGGAAAAAGGACAGAAAAAGGTTTCTTGCTCTGAACATTCTGTAGTATTTCATGGGGGTACCCTTGAAATAATTCAGGAGTACATCTGGAAAGGGAGGAAAAATACAGGAATCACTGCAAATCCTAATGTGCACGAGGCCAAATAGCATCATAAGGAGAAATCTAAGTTTCATCAGATCTGCTCACCAAAACATCTCTAAAACATCACATATGGGGCGTGAAATTGAGGAAATTGCCTCCCTCTTTCCATCAGATTTTTTTTCCTGTAGCATTTTTATCAGGCTCTTCATCGTGTTGCTTAAAAGACAGTGAACTCCAGGCAATTATACATTCATGAGGATTACGCTGTGTGCTGCTCAGAGGCAAAAATAAGTCATCAAATTTGTTTATGACAGCCTGAAAACCAGCACACTCAGAGTTTCCTACCTATTAAAGTAATGGCTTCCAAAGAGCCGTATCCATTTTGTGGTTAAAGCTATTTTTAGATTCTTTTTACAGAGTTTATATTTTGACCATCACATAATCAAACAAGCCAAAGAAGAGAGGGCAGCTGGATAAATCCACTCCCACAGCTCTCCAGAGCATCCTCGATGGTGCTGTAGCAAAGGCTGACCTTCTCCTCCTCACCTGCGTTAAACTGAGCCCTGCAGGACCAACGCCGCTGCCGCCAACGCAACCCCTGTGGCCACCAGTTCATTTAAATAGTGTAACACGTAATGAGGCTGCAAATATACCTCCACCTGCATTCCAGGCTCAGTTTTTCAGAAATGGAGGAAGTGACTAATATATATTATAACAACTCTGAACAGTAAAAAAAACCTCCACGTGTTTTAAAGCTTGCTTTGATACCGTTAGCGTAGGCAGCAATGGCTTAGATTGGCCCCTCAGAGTAAGTCAGCAAGTGCAGAGATTTCACTGAGTTTAACATGTAATTAATTATGCTCATTACCAGCTACTTTGTGCTACCCAGGAAAAAGGTGTGTTTTAGTGGAGGGACACAAAAAGCCTGTGATACCATTTGGGGCAAAAAATGATTTCATGATGGAAGTGCAAGACAAGGACTAAGCCGTGGAGCTTCCGTCCCAACACCAGCTGGCTTTGAAGAAGTAGGTTTCTATTTTAAAAGCCCCAACCTGTTTATTCTGCTGTTGTAAGAAAATGTAACTCAGATGCTGATTTTCTTGAAGCTATACCAGTGTCAAACTGGCCAAAAAGAGTCACGCCATAGGACCTTGACAAAAAGAAAGCAGAAGCAGACGGTGCTCAGGGAGGAGAACAAAAATAAAAGAGAGCTTTTCTGGTCATGGAGGGGCAGAGTACCTCTCAATACAAACTAAATTGTCAATTATTTTTGCCCTTCTGTTTTGAAGGGAGAGGGGAATGTACACATGAAGTGTGTTTTTCACCGTTCTACAAAAATCTACGGATCTTCACTATGAGCTTATTATTCATAAGAAAACCCCAAACCTCTTAATTTCTAAAGAGAGTTGCACGGTACAGCATACCCTGTTCATCATCTCCAGTGATGAGGTTCACAGAGACTGGTTTCTGAATCCCAGGATCACTCTGGTGCCAGATTGAGCAGCAGCTGAGAGACCCCCGTCGCTCCAATCTATTCCCCCAAGACCTACAGCTCTCCCCGTGTCACCCCACTCCCGGCTCTCACCGCTTCCCCTCGCACACACCGCCCCCCGTCCCTGCCCCGTGAATCTCTCCCTGCCACACACTTCTCCTTTTACACCCCCCCTTCCTTCCTGCCACCACGGTGGCACCCAGTGATAATGCCAGGAAAATGCCTTTTTGTTTGACTTCTCAGCCTGTGGTCTTAGCTGAGCCCTCCGTGGCTGTTTGACACATCCACCTCTCCTCCTGACCTATTTACAGGCTCCACTGCAACCATTAACATATATAATGGCCATTTTTTTTTTCCACATTCATATCGTTAAAAATAGCTATATCTGTTCCAGGAGTGGAATTAAACATGGGAAAAAAGGTTATTTTGAAAAAGCCACAAGAAATTCAAATTTCATTTGGGAATACTATTATTAAGAGACAACTAACTTAATCTAGCATGTCCCAGCAAGACAGGATCCGTCATTAACGTTACACAGCTTGCCTTTCTAAGTTTATTCTTCTCTGGCACATGCAGTTTTCATTGCTAGAAATAAAAGACACACATGGAAAAGTGAAATATAGATGTCTAAAGTCCATATAAAATCATTATAAGAATTTAGTAACTGTGTAGAAGAAAAGAGTGTTTATCCCCTATGAAGAGAGCACGGGAGGGCTGAAAGTAGGGAAAGAGGAGAGGCTGGTATGATGCTTTTACCCAACACCCAGAAAGAGCTGAAGATTTGCCATCAGCCATCATATATGCCTACGATGAGGTCCTCTGGCAGACACCTCTTCTGCAGGATCATTTTAACATCCTTGTGACAGTTACAGCAATTATTTACATGCAGCCACTGTCACAGACTCATGAAAGTATCCACTATATTTTGATTTGCCGAAACACAGTAAACCATCCGTGAACACCAACGCACACCACGAGAGCATCCCGCTCTGCAGAATCCACTAATGAAACGGTCCAGCAGCCTCTTTTACTGCTGTGGGCACGTAATATCCCCCAGGCAGCCCCAGTGAAGGCAGGGGTAAGGCTCTGCAGGACAGGAGGACACTGCAGGGAAGACAGACAGCAAGGGGGTTTCTGTTGCTACCTGGAGCCCTCAAAGGGCACCCATCTATTTGTGTCCCTCAGGGCTTCCGAGGCCAGCACTGTCCGTGCTTTACAAAACACAGAAGCCAAGAAAAGAAGAAACAAAACTCATTCAAGATCACAGAATCTCAGGGATTGGAAGGGACCTTGAAAGATCATCCAGTCCCATCCCCTGCCAGAGCAGGAACACCCAGAGCAGGTCACACAGGAATGCGTCCAGGCGAGTTTGGAATGTCTCCAGAGAAGGAGANCTTCTAATCCACCCCAGGATGCCATTGGCCTTCTTGGCCATGAGGGCACAGTGCTGGCTCAGCATCTAAAGAATGCACCAACTACAAAACCCAATAACATAAACCCAAGGTTTCCAGATGAGAAAGATCTGGTGTGACAATCTCGGTGCATAGTCATCTGCTGTATTTTTTTTTTTGCATTTTTTGGCTGATTTCCCTATCTCACACGTTGCCATAGGCAGCTGGCTTTCTGGCTCACTGAAGATTCATGAAACAAATCACCCAAGATCTCTTAAAGATCTGAATAAAAGCAAATAAGAATATCTGATTTATAAACACAGGCAACCTTCCCAAGGTGTTGATTTCTGCAGTGTCTCAGTACAGGGAGGTGATTGTCCCCCTGTGCTCAGCACTGGGGAGGCCACCCCTTGAGTCTTGTGTCCAGTTCTGGGCACCTCAGCACAAGAGAGATATCGAGGTGCTGGAGCGAGTACAGAGGAGGG
>VZTM01024350.1:204579-215601 GCA_013400555.1 Jacana jacana | reverse complement strand
TAGATTAGATGTGGTGTTGAGGGATCTGGTGTAGGGGAGAACTTGTAGAGTAGGGCTGATGGTTGGACTTGATGATACCAAGGGTCTCTTCCAACCTACATGATTCTATGATTCTACTCCAGGCAGAGAGATTTCCTCGCCACCCAAGACCCCTGTCTGTCAGACAAATGCTGCTGAAGGAACTCCTTCACCCTCAAGCACTTTCCTAGCTGCTCTCTAACAGGGTTGGCAGAGGCCAAAGCTGCACTGAGCTCCCACAAAAGGACTCGCCACAAAACGAAAAGCCTCCCCGCTTGCCCCAGTCCTCTCCAGCCTCACAGGGTTGAAAACTACTCACTGAGTGATACAAGTAAGAAAGCTTGGTCATATGAACTGAAAAATGAAGTATTTTAATAGGCATTTACCCCTTTCCCTGCCCCACACCTGTGCCTTCCTGTACTGGTGGGCACAGGACCAGCACCACCAGCAGGAACTGCTGGGTACCTCTGCTGCTAACCCAGCTTTTCTTCACTAAGTTCGTTTCATGATATTTCCAGGTCTCCAGGGATGTTTTTCATTGCTTTTGCTATTTTAGGAATAAATATTACAGGCACAAGTTTCCTCTGTCTTCTCACAAGCTCAGTTAAGGAAAAAGCACAAATACAGCTGCTCTCTCACAGCTCCAGTTTGGTGATTAGGGTTTAAGAGGAGCTGGGCCACAGACAGTACTAACACACCCAGAGGAATATTTATATTATTAGGGTCACAAACTCACATTTGCATCTCTCCTGGAACCTCCAGCAGCTCTTTTCTGAATGTTCACAGAAATAAAAAAATATGTTGCACATTAAAACACGTATGTACAAATTTATTTGTTAAAATGAAAACTAAATCAATCCCTGTTGCAGTGATATACCGGCACAGGAGGCTTTATTTCCTTCAACTCTTTCTCAGGACTCTTCAAGGAGTTTCTGCTGCCATTCCATTAAGCAATGAGCGTGCTAACATGCTCATTAATCCAGATCTGAGGTACCTTCACACCACTAACGTGTTCCTCACCACAGCCCCCATGCCCCAGTCCTGCAGAGGCCAGCCACCATCCCGGCAGCAGGTTATCCCTGCCTCTGGCAGGAAGATTTTGGTACAGCCCCAGGAGCTTCCTGCATTCACCCTCCACAAACAGAACTCTGGGATTCTGGAGTACACCTCTGCTGCAACTTAAGCAGTGTTGACTAATTCAGATAAAACTTAGTTGTAACCTAACTGCATTAGGCATTCGTGCTCCTCTGTGCTGCTTTGGAGAAGTCCAGCTTCATTTAGCCAAGGCACAAACCCCACCCAGGCCTTCAGGAGACAAAATTTCTAGCCTCCTTCCCCAGCACCGCCGATTCTACAGCCCCACGCTCCCTCCGCCGAGAAGCTGATCCCAGCAACTAATGACCCAGCAAAAACGGTTCATTTTCTGGCCAGATTTGTTCCCCTCTCTCCACATTTCTCCATCCAAACAGGAGTAGGCAGCCAGCAGCAGGAACTGCTTACGCCAGACGCGGCCACTGGAAGATCTCCACTGGAGTTTCGGTCACAAGACTTGCAAGAAAAGCGGTAATTTTGGGCCACCCGTTTTTCAAAACATAATGAATTCAATAGCTCATCCTGAAGCCTACACACACTGATTTCCTCTCCACGAGGAGGTTCCTGGGTGGTTACTGAAGGCTCTTGGCAGCTCACCAGCAGAGTGCTGCCGTCACCCTTCAGGAGACAACTATAATTTCCTATAATTAATATACTGTTACCACCTTTTGCTAATTCATTGCACTTGACAAACTAGAACAATAACTGTGTTGCTAATATGCTCATGTATAAGACAGGAGGAGACAGTAATTGTCTCAAAGACAACGCTGACATCAGAAATCCTGTATCCTCCAACTCGTAGAGCAGGCTGTTGAGAGAGAAAGAAAATCATGAATAATGGGACCAGTTTTCAGCCAGGGCTATAATTGGGAATGACCATTCTGCTCCTACCAGGCAGGAGAGCAGAACGGAGTAATGGAGATCCTATACATTGTATTTTCAACCATATCCCTAGAGAGGTTGGTGCTGGTCTCTTCTCACGGGCAATGAGCGACAGAACAAGAGGGAATGGCTGCAAGCTGCAGCAGGGTAGGGTTAGGCTGGACATGAGGAAAAAGTTTTTCATGGAGAGAGTGGTCAGTCAGTGGAATCAGCTGCCCAGGGAGGTGGTGGAGTCCCCTTCCCTGACTGTGTTTCAGAGTGGATGAGATGTGGTGTTGAGGGATCTGGTGTCGGGGAGAACTTGTAGAGTGGGGCTGATGGTTGGACTTGATGATCCCAAGGGTCTCTTCCAACCTAAATGATTCTATGATTCTATGATTCTATATCAACGATGAGCTCCAGAGTAAAACTAAACAAATAAATAAATAAAAAGACTGCTGAACAAACTTTCTTGCTTTAGCAGGCAAAAAGTTCCAAGTTAAAACAGAAATTACATGTCACTGTACTGTGCCATCGTTCCCATGACATGAGAACACGCAGCGTTTAGACGCTTTCAATAACTGGATAACGGAGAGGTCCAGTCTGCAGTTTCAGCCTTAAGTCTTACCTTCTTGGGATTTATCAGCTGGGAACAACCTCTTAATGTTGCTTTAATACATATTTTTAGCACCTTTAGTTTTTAATGTGAAGTGGAGGGGAAAAAAAAAAGTCTGCTTTACTGGCTCTGGAATCAGATCTTTAAGATGAACTCGGGTTGTGAAGAATCAGGACTCTGTAAGTCAACTCAGAGTCTTCTTCAGAGGAAGATAGCTTTGGTTCCAAGGAAAGGGAGATGACCAGAGGCAGGCAGCGAAGAAGAGAAACAGCCACATGGGTCAGGAGATTCAAACTCAGAAGAACTCATCCCCCTTGGCATACTCTTTCGTCTTTTTTTTCCCCAAAATTAGCATTGCAGTCACAAAGAATCAGTGTACAGTTTTAAGTGACATTAATTCTCATTTTACATAATCTAGGCTTAAGTTTCATTTTTCCACTCGAAAGTCAAAATGCAAGTTTCAGTATTGCATATTCTCCTGTACAGGCATCTCTCAGATGAGTTTTAAAGTACTAAGATTTAATATTTCAGAACGTTAAACCCAGAGAGGGAAAGAAAAAGAATTATCAGTAAACAAAACCTACTTAGTGTCCTAAAGAAACCAAGATAGAAATAAGGGTAAAATAAGGGATGGGACTAATCTTCCTCCAGGCAAAAAAGTAGACTCAGTCTCCCAGGACCTGGTGGGTCCTTTTAGGAAGAGGGGAAGGTAGATCACCATGGCAACGGAGTATTTGATGAGCTACTTGGGTAGCACAATGTGCTGTGCTATGAACATGAGAGGTAAGGCAAGAAGCAGTTCTCTTCCAAGCAAATAAAAAAGCTTTTAGCAAAAACATGGAGCACATTTCTGTTTGCTGTGATTTCCAGTAATGAAAAAGTGATGTTGCAGAAGCCACCATGGATATCAGCAACAGAAATCATCGTCAAAGCTTGTATTAAATTCTCTCGCTGAGCCACCTAATGAAAACCTCCAGAGGTTTATACCATCGATGAAAGAAAGCTTGCATGAGGGAAGATTCAAACTTCTTAACTGCTGGCCCAACTCTGCAAAGTACCTAAATCACACCAGAGCAGTGCATATCTGCACAAAAATCAGAGGAGACACATTTTGGAGGGTGGCTGCAGTGACAACGAGACACTTGATAAAGGTGTCCTCTGTGGGTGGCAGTGGCAGATACGCTGGCTTTTGAGGGCAGGAGGGAAAAGACAAGAAAAATCCAGATCAGAGACATCATTAAGACAAGGTAACGTGACAACAAGGGTATCAAACAAAATGAAAGCATGTCAGACCCTCAAGAATAAGCTGTATTTCTGTAGGAGCTGCAGCCAAGGAATTGGCAGCTGATGTTGGAATGTGTGATCCATGGCTAAGGAGCAACAGCACCCAGGCTCATTAGGAAAGAATTTTTCACAGAAAGAGTGGTCAGGCACTGGAATGGGCTGCCCAGGGAAGTGGTGGAGTCACCATCCCTGACTGTGTTTCAGAGTCAATTGGATGTGGTGTTGAGGGATCTGGTGTAGGGGAGAACTTGTAGAGTGGGGCAGATGGTTGGACTCGATGATCCCAAGGGTCTCTTCCAACCTGAATGATTCTATGATTCTATTGGTAAGCACTGCATAAGAAGACAGGAGCATCCAGGGGCTGCTGTAAGATACAAAAGTTTTATTTTTTCCTCTAGTAACAATTTACTATTTTGAATCATCACCAAGATAGCCATTTAGTTGCTTGCTGTTTTTTGCCAAGGCACCTAGAGCAATGACAAGTGCCAGGTCCTACACTTGGACCACAACAACCCCGTGGATGGCTACAGGCTTGGGGCAGTGTGGCTGGAGCAGCCTGGCAGAAAAGGAACTGGGGGGGNAGCAGGGTAGGGTTAGGCTGGACATGAGGAAAAAGTTTTTCACAGAGAGAGTGGTCAGTCAGTAGAATGGGCTGCCCAGGGAGGTGGTGGAGTCACCCTCCCTGACTGTGTTTCAGAGTAGATTAGATGTGGTGTTGAGGGATCTGGTGTAGGGGAGAACTTGTAGAGTGGGGCTGATGGTTGGACTTGATGATCCCAAGGGTCTCTTCCAGCATAAATGATTCTATGATTCTATGACATCGATTTGTATCTATTCCATTCAACACCACTGGATAGGTTTCGGCCCCTTTGCTTGTAGATAACATTCATTCATAGCAGAGGGGATGAAACAGTTATGTAAAATAAAAAAAATAATTAAAAACAAAGGAAGCCTCCCAGCTAGGTCTACCTCAAGTGACTCAGACCTGAGAGAAGGCAGAAGCAGAACGGAGGCTGATGAAATGCACTGGTTACAGAAGTAGGGTAGCATATCGTAGCAGTCATATTTTCAGCTCCTCACACACACTGCTGAATTTTAAATAAACTGCAACCACAGAGGAAAAAGACCTGAGGGTCACTGGAGAGAGCTCACCAAAAACATCTGCTCAGTGCACAGAGGCAGAGAAAAAAGGCAAAGGGAGTGTTGGGATGCATGAATACAGCACGGCCAAAGTACTCATGTCACAGGAGAAACTGAGGATGAAGGGTATCGTCTCATCCCACTACAAAATCCCACATTAGATACACGGAAAAGGCAACAGAAATAAAGATATAGATAGATAGATAGATAGATAGATAGATAGATAGATAAGATAAAAGCATTAGATGTAGGGGAAGGCATCAACTTGAAGGTAAACAGTGAACCTCTGAGAAGAGGTGGAGCAAAGAATGTACCTGACAGGTAACAAGTTTCAGGCTAAAAACACAACAGCTAATTCACATGGATATAAAAAATATTATGTGTTTCTATAGAGAGGCAAAACCTTCTCAATTAGCAAACTCACTGATTGGCAACACTGAATGAAGGCTCAGAATTAAAAGCTCAGATGATTGTGGTGGAAAATGGAGAACATTTCCACCTCTGTCGGAAGAGAACCAGGGGCTGCCCAAGACCAACATCAGAGCAAGAACCCAGAAACACCCCCGGTTTGGCTGGTTATTGATTTTTCCCCACGCAACCTGGGGGGGGGGGATATTGATATGTTACTTCAGTGAATTCCAATAATGCTGAGAATGAATAAAAGCTGAAGATCAGAAATGGATTGAGAGTTTTTTCCCTCGTCGTTTCTGTGGCAAATTCCTGGGGCGACAGCTTTTACGCACCGAAAGGAAAAAGAAATAAATCACTTTTTCCTCCTGCAGCTTTGTTTTTGTTTAACAGATGAATTCCAGTTACACTGTCTAGAGCTCCTTGGAGCTGTCAAACTTATTCCAAGGATGTTCTGGGAATAAGAGTCATTATTTGAAGCTTGGTTACTATGGATAATACACTAATCAAAATATGGAGCAAAAGTGTAACACACGAGCCAGCGTTCAGCAGATCCCGTCACCTACACGGCTGTAGCTCAAGTGCTGGCCCTTACTGACTGGTCCCCACTGGTAAATGCCTGCATGTAACCATGGCCAAAGCTAAAGTGATAGAAATCTTGCCATTCAGTGTCCCAGTGCTCCATGGCTTTCTAACCTGATCTCAGCAGTTGTTGGGAGGGGAGCAGGAGGAGCTCCAGCACAGCTACACCCACCCCACCACGGAAAGCCCCACGTCCCAGCACCCACCTCCCTCAGCTACTCAAACCACACAGATCCAGCTCTACCCTTCTTCTGGATTGAGACACAACCCACCGGGTAGCTACAAGCCCAGGGATTTTGAGAGACAGATGTTCAGGCACCACTTGACCACTTAAAGCTTTCTTTGGACTGGTGTTGAGATAAAATAGCTGCCAGTTAACATTATTGTGTGAGCAAGGCCCCAGTTATGCCATTGCTTACGTCCTCTGCTGTAGCAAGGCTGTCTTCACAGAGAGAATAAAGAAAAGAGAATAGCAAGACCACCAAATGCAGCCGAGTATCCTCAGTTCTAACTCTACAGAGCTGGATTTTGGACAGAACCCCCCCATTTCCCATTAAAAATCCTCCATTCCATCTTTCTGCAAACCTTGCCCTGGCAGCAACAGCAAACAAACCCATCACTGAAGACTTTAGTAGAACTAAAATGATTTTATGATACTGAAAATCTCATGCAATTAAGCCATTAAACTTCTCAAACAAACCCAAATGGTCCTTTTGCTGGATAAAACATCTAAAATGCATTCACTGATATGATCTCGATGCCCTACTTGTTACCTTCTTAACCAGGCAAAAAAAAAAAAAGAAAAGCAACCCCAAAAAACCTGACTAGAGATTAAATAATACATGAGGTTTTTATCTAAAGACAACCGAGCCCAACTGCTACAGTAAAGCTTTCATCACCAGCAACATCCTCGCCAAGAATATTCTCCCCTGCAGGCAACGTTGTTGGATTTCAATCAGAAGAAGCCAGTCATTTATGTCAGTCTTTCCCAGTTCTGCTTTCTGTTAAGACAGACCCAAGCCCTGTTCCCATCACAAGGGCTGGGTAAAAAAACCCAGCTGCTTTCCCACATTTCATTCCCACCTCTGCCCGGGATGCCAGCCCTTCACCTGTTTGGGTGCAGATACTCAGTTTAACTTCTCCTAAGAACCGTATCTCTGTGAGATACAGGGATCTAAGACAACCACAACAATACACCCTTTGCAATACTGAGACAAATTCTTCAGAAATAATCCAGTTTTTTTTTGCCCAGTTAAATTTATACAAACATCTAGGGAACCTTTCCTATCTTGTGATTACAGTTTCTTTTCCAGTTAATATTTTACCATTAACCATTCAGCCTTCAGGGAAGCACACGAGGAGGAACAGCAGGGAAATGAGGTTTGAAAGGATTTGCTACATTTGTTAAGCAAGTTTTCAATATATGAAAACAATCCACAACTGAGAAAGAATATAACACAACCTTACCACAGCAGCACTAAACAGGACAGAGGTTTTCTGCTGCCTGGTAACGTCCTGCCTTGCACTGGAGCCATCTGTGCAAGAATATGTCAGTGATAGAGAGAAAAACTGTGTCCAATAGAGGGTGAGAATATTGTGTCCAGTTGTGGGCCCCTCAGTTCCAGAAGGACAGGGAACTGCTGGAGAGAGTCCAGGGCAGAGCCACAGAGATGATGAAGGGAGAGGAGCATCTCCCATAGGAGGAAAGGCTGAGGGAGCTGGGTCTCTTTAGCTTGGAGAAGAGGAGACTGAGGGGTGACCTTATTAATGTTTATAAATATGTAAAGGGTGAGTGTCAGGAGGATGGAGCCAGGCTCTTCTCAGTGACACCCAATGACAGGACAAGGGGCAAAGGGTGCAAGCTGGAACAGAGGAGATTCCACTGAAATATGAGGAAAAACTTCTTCAGGGTGAGGGTGAGGGAACACTGGCAGGGGCTGCCCAGGGAGGTGGTGGAGTCTCCTCTGGAGACATTCCAAACCCGCCTGGATGCATTCCTGTGTGACCTGCTCTGGGTGTTCCTGCTCCGGCAGGGGGATGGGACTAGAGGATCTTTCAAGGTCCCTTCCCATCCCTGATGTTCTGTGATTCTGTGAAAAATACTCCTTTTTTGGATCTGTAACAGGTTTATGCACAAGGTGCTTTTATTCCCAGAGAAAAGGTTCTCACACCTGAGCCTTGAAAGAATATAACTATTATTTTTTCACAGATGGGAGAAGATTAAGTGGTTTGCATGACTTTGACCATTTTCAGGACCGTTTTATCAGGCTCAGTCCTACTCACAGCACAGAAACTTCTCTTTTGTGAGGGGTACACTCTCTTAACAAGGCCATTCTATTTCTTTATTTTAAATATTTAAAGGCAAATCAGTATTAAAGTCCAGGTGAAAGGTTCTATACACACACCTGTCTATTCAACACACCAAAAGTCTTGTAATTCTCTAAAAAACAAAATGGACTATTTTGGAGGGAGAGAATAGACACAAACTTACTCAATTCCATTGCTGGTACGTCCTTTGCCTCCCCATTCCCATTCCCTGAAGCAAAACTCTTGCCCAGCCTCTACGCTCCCTTTGAAAAAGCTTCCCTTTTCATGACATGTTCTGTTCAAGAGTCTGAAACATTAATTAAGCCTAACAGTCTTCAGAGATGTTAGCACAGCTATAAAAAGGTTTCTGAATCGAGTGGCTACCGAAGGAACTGGCATCTCTTCAAATTTTCAAGAGTTACGCTCCCTGCTTTATGAATAAATCAAAGAATTATCAGGTTTTGGAAGTTTCCAGTACTATTTTAGCTCTTGGTGCCTCATGTACGTATTAACAGTCTTATTTTATGGATTCAGCCTCTAAGGCATGATGAAGCAAAGGGGATAGAAGCCAGAGAGTGGTGGTCAATGGGACAGAATCTACTTGGAGGCCAGTATCTAGTGGAGTCCCTCAGGGACCAGTACTGGGACCAGTACTGTTCAATATATTCATCAATGACTTGGATGAGGGAATGGAGTGCACTATCAGCAGGTTTGCTGATAACACCNAAAGAGTCCAGGGCAGGGCTACCAAAATGATTAAAGGAGTGAAACATCTCCCATAGGAGAAAGGCTGAGGGAGTTGGGTCTCTTGAGCTTGGAGGAGACTGAGGGGTGACCTCATGAATGTTTTTAAATATGTAAAGGGTGAGTGTCAGGAGGATGGAGCCAGGCTCTCCTTGGTGACATCCAATGATAGGACAAGGGGCAATGGGTGCAAGCTGGAACAGAGGAGATTCCACTTCAATATGAGGAAAAACTTCTTCAGGGTGAGGGTTGCTGAACACTGGCAGGGGCTGCCCAGGGAGGTTGTGGAGTCTCCTTCTCTGGAGACATTCCAAACTCGCCTGGATGTGTTCCTGTGTGACCTGCTCTGGGTGTTCCTGCTCCAGCAGGGGAATTGGACTGGAGGATCTTTCAAGGTCCCATCCAATCCCTGAGATTCTGTGATTCTGGGAACAAAACTACAAAAGGATCCATTACTGATGTTTTTCATCATGGACGGCTTCTCAATCACAGGTTAACTTGGAAGACCCATTATTTCCTTCTGGTTAATTTTCAGCACAGCTTTCTGAGATGCTCTATGAATGAAGTAAGTTTGCCTGAAGGTTGGGACATTTTACTACTAATTAAAAGAATGAAAATTGTATCAATAACTATTAAATTCATGATAGTTTAGTATTTTAGTGTATTGCCCAAAAATCCTAAAGGAGGTCAGGGGTCATCAAAACATCAATTGTCCCCAGGTCAGTAGTGTCCAGGATTATCCAGTTCACTCCTCCCAGTAAAGAGAGTAAACTCTAGGCAGGAAGGCTGGGGGAAAAATGGCTTTCTGGGTCCTCCTACCTCATCTCCATGTAGGATAAATAGTAACTAAATCTAATATGACAAGAACAAAGGTCTTATAAGGATTACCAGAGCTACCATGAATTTTACACATATATCTTACAATTTTAAAGCACTTGCCTCCGAGGACAGAAACCCTCAAGGGGAAGTTGCACTGAGCTCTCCTGATCAGCTCTTTTGTATCAAATATAACCACACAGTTTTGTGATTTTCTTTTCATAACATCGATAATACTGGAAAAAAAAATCCACCACCACTATTTTGTAAGCGTAACTACAGGAGAAAAAACATCAACTACCTGTATGCAAACAAAATACATCACGGCTAAATGTTTATAACCCAGACTCAGTATCCTGTGACTCAAGGAAAAAAAAGAAATCCCACTGAAATAAGTAACCACAGAAGTTATCTGGTGAACATGGACAGGGAAGCTTCAGACTGTTTGAAATGACACCACATGGACACACCATTGAAAACAACCACAACTGCATCTTTCCTTGGCCAGGAGTACACTTTCACAGAGAACATGAGAGGGTGGGAAGAGCTTACAGAGCAAAACCCGATGCTGTGCTTAAGCTTTCGATTAACCATACATGAAGGCAAACAGAGGAAGTGCCTTCTCCTAAACAGGCCCTGCTAAGGAAGTGCAACGCAGCAGCGAAGCTCAGCTCCAGGCTTCCCCTTTTCCACAGCACGGCAGGATGCAGCTCCCCTCCCTGCTCCACTTACCACAGCCATTGTGGGCCAGGAAGCACCACCGAGCACGTTTAGCTTTGCAAAACTGGCTTCTTGTCACAAATGCAACATTGCAGCTTTCCCCTGAGAAATGGCACTTGCTCACTCTACCGGAACTACAGGAAAAGCCCATTTCTGCAACCTAGAGGAGGCACCACTCAGTAGGATTGGTAGGAGGAAAAGCACTTAAAGGACTTGCCTTTTTCCCCATGAAAACCTCAAGTAACAATGCAATTCTGTCCTTCCTTCTGTATTTCACTGCGTGCCCAAGAAGAGATTTAGCGATCACTTAGTGCTTCTAAATGCTAATTCTAAATTCTAATTCTAAATGCTTAGTGCTTCTAATGCTTGGACAGACTAGATAGATGGGCAAATGTTAATGGCATGGCCTTCAACGAGGCCAAGTGCCAGGTCCT
>VZTM01024350.1:181921-204364 GCA_013400555.1 Jacana jacana | reverse complement strand
AGAGTAGATTAGATGTGGTGTTGGGGGATCTAGTGTAGGGGAGAACTTGTAGAGTGGGGCTGATGGTTGGACTTGATGATTCCAGGGGTCTCTTCCAACCTAAATGATTCTATGATTCTAAAAGAGCCACCCTCCTAACTCCACTGTACCTAACACCAATGACTGAGGAAGCCCAGCCAATTTGTCTGTTCTTCTGTTAGCTACCAACACATGGATGGGCAACTGTCCCAGCCTGACAAGCCCCACATGAAGATATCTTCATAAGGCATAGTAGGAAGACAAATACTACATGATCTGGATAACCAAGGGCGCAAATTCAGGGATCTTCCCCAAGCACGAGATGGCCATGTCTCCAGGTCTTACAGCTTTCTGCTACAGAAAGGAGCTGGGTGAGGCCTTACCACACAGCCCTGCTCCCAACCAGCCCTTCGTCTGCTTCCCAAAGCTTTAGGCTTTGCCCTCAATAAGCCAACTGTCACTTAACCATGGAACAGGGCAAGCCACATGGCTCCCTTGGATTTGAAAGTGGGTCTGGACATGACAGCACTCCACTGAGACCTGGGCTTTCCTTGAGCACCTTTGTGTGCCTCCTGGCCAAGACTTCCCCAGCACGGGGGAATCCCGAGCTCCAAGCTGGACAGAACAGGCTTCTGAAGAAGGTGGCTGCTTTTCTTCGGGCAATGGCAGAACAAGAATGGATTCTTCAACTCTGCAAGCCAGAGCTCTGTATCTCGCACATTCAGCTTGCAGGAGAGCCCCTCCCTTAGATAGCCTTTCAAACCGTCCCTGTCCTCTCCTCCTCCACCCTCTTCTTTTGCTCTGCCTCTTCGGATGGTGTCCCAGGGTGGGCATCCCTATTATCTCCAGCCCAAGAAGCTCCTTGCCTCTTCAATTCCCAGTTTGCAGAGAAATGCCAATTGCAGGTGGACATCCCAGCTGGGCACAGGTCCAATGACATCGTTAGCCCCATCACACCCTAACACAACCACACCAAATGCGAAGCTACACCATAACCTGTTCTTCAGCCCTTCGGCTGTGAGCCTGCTGGCAATCACACAGCACTTTGTGGACTCACTCCTCCTGTATCTCAGATTTGCAGCTACAGAAAAATTCCACAGCAGCACGGCCCCATTGCCAGTGACGTGATCTACAGCTGATAAGGGACTTGTGCATGAACTGCTAGTGAGCAGCATCTGGCTCAAGGTTATGTCACTCTAACCCCTGGGGTTAAAGACTTTTAAAAAGAGGAAAAAAACAAAACGTGGAATGTCAATTAAATCCTAGAACTAGAGCCATTCCCTGGTGACAGCAGGGTGAGAATGAAATTTCAAAGTGGAAGCACATTTTCACAGTAGTGGTGAAGTGCCCTTCATTAAGATTTCATTTAAGTGTCCTCATTAGAAAGGGAGAAACAGTAGCAGCGTGTAATCATTAAGGTCATCCAATGTATTTTTGAGTCCCCAACACTCAATTATATTTATTGAGACTCCAGAAACTACCATAAACAGTTTGAGAGCATGTAGCATCTGCTACTTCTAAGATGAGTCACGGTAGGAAATTCCCCTATATTTTCTAGGAACCAGTTTGGCAGCCAGTGATTGAAGCTGTGATCCGAGCATGAAGGCACCCACACACGCGAGAGGAAACAGCTCCTGCTGTAAATCCACGCCGTATCGGACACTCTGACTGCACGTTTCAAACAACAGATCACAATTAGAAAAATTATTTTGGGGAAACAGTCTTCAGTTTAATTTGAACACAACATAAATGTTGTCAAGATGGAGTAAGGCCAGAAGAGACTGGAAGAAAGAGAAACTAATTCAAACTGAATGAATTTGAGGCAATTGTGAAGGAGGAAAGTAAATACACAATAGAACTTCAACAGCCCATAGCACCACGTGCTGCCTCATTAACTGTATCATCTCTTACCATACACATCCCTCCCCAAACTTCAAATAATCTCAGCCCCCAACCCCCAGCTTCCATTTTATCTAAAACTGCAAAGGATCAGGCTCCCTCTCGCCTTCTGCTTTCTCTCCACTCTCGAAAGACTACACCAGGAATGCCTCATTCTCAACAGGAATCCCTGTACTCCTTCCCCCATCCCCAGATGTCCCCTATCCCAGGGACACTTGGCATTTACTCTGCTGCCAGTGGGATCCCTCACACTGCAGGGCTGGCTCATTCTGTTTCTCTTCTCAGACGCCCGACAGCCCCACAAACACCCCTCCCAGGAGATTTCAGCAGCAGCCTCTAGATTGGCCTCAGGAATGAACCCCGACCTGTCCTGAACTCTTACTTTCCAAACAGTCCATTGCTACCCTCTATAAGAGAGGGATGCAAAATCTGCGTGTTCCCAGGTTCAAGGTCAGCCCATCAGAATAATATGGATTTTAAAAGTCAGGTCAAATTACTAGATGGTCTTCTAATGAGGGAATGTAACTTCACCAACAAGGTAGAATTAATTTCTACTTCAGTAGATACTGAAGAGATGAGCCTTTTGCTAGGCACAAATTCAAGATCCAAGCCAAACCTTCATGAAGTTATTTTATATGATTTTAATTAATTTTAACTTTTTTACTCCATGGCCAATACAGATGGATGGAAACTGGGAGGACACAGTATTTCCATGACAATTCCTGCAGCCTTGGAGCACTGGTTGTGTACTTCAAGCTATGATACATTTTTGGGTTTGACTTCTAATCTGATAAGGAGAGCTCAACCACTTGTGTGCAAGTAGCAAACTAATAACACTTCCAGATAAGCCCTCAAGCTCCTAGAATTACTGAGGAGTAGTAGTCTCACCTTCGGAGAGTGCAAGATGGCCTTCTTGAATTACCGGGACTCTTGATAAAAATCCAGGAGGACAACAGAGAAATTCCACCTCACTTTTGAACACCTGAAAGTTACATCCTCCTCTATCAATGGGGTGAACTGAGAACAACTCCACCCACAAACCAGCAACACCCTGTGCCACCAGCATGAACTACTCAGAAGGACACTTACACAAGACAACTAACACAGGATAAGAGTCACTGTTTTTCACCACGAAAGCGACTGCAAAAGGGTTAAAAGGCCTTGTATTTGAATAAAACCCCCACAATTTCACACACACTAACAGTCCATTAAAGAGTGTTTGGTCTTACTGGGAATTGCTGCCCAGACTCATACAACCACGGACCAGTCATTAGCTCTCTTTTAAGATAGGACACTTTCCTGTAAAATGGGTCACCACTCCATTTATCTGCAATATTTATACTGACAATTAATTTCTCCAAGCATGACCTTAAATATATACTCCTACACAGCTTAGAATGACATTTGAATAGTCTTTAATGCTATTGTAATAAATTAGCAGTAGTGGGTCAATGAGGACAAAGGTAACTACTACTCCTCCACTAATACTCAGCAGTTGGCTGTGGAGAAGTGCTTAATTACCACAGCAGCATCGGAAGGAGAAGCGTAAGAGCAAGTTCAAAGAAACAACTGGAAACTTTCGGTCCATTCTGAAAGTTGCTTATTCTGAAAGCAGTGGTATAAGCAAGTCTTCTGTATCAGGTGATAAATCTAACACGCACACAGGAGTTTGTCCTGGCACTCACAGAACCCTCTTGCCAGCATCAGATGTAGCCTAAGATGATTTTTTTTCTCTTTTTAGTATTTTTCCAGTCATTGACTTTTCCTTAGAGGAAAAAAAAAAAAGCTCTGGTCAGGGGATTTTCAGATATCACCTCATGAAAAGTAGCTGGAATTCTCTGCAAGTATTTACAATAAGTGGAGGGTTTCTGCTGAAGCACCAGATCCCTACAGTCGATAGCAAAGGCACAGACCTGCACTAGAGCAAGTTTCTAGAGGTGCTTTTAGCTCCAAAGGAGAATATCAACTGTAGCAGCATTTCTTCTTTTTTCAGATGTCACATGGCCTTTAACTGCAAAGCAACGTTCATTCAATCCCAAAGCAGAACCAAAAGATGTCAACACAATCATATTAATATATCTAGTTTCTTCTCTCGAGCTGCAAGCAGTGCTAGACAGAGGAGATGAAGATACAAAAGGTGAATATTAGAATCAAAACTTCTACAAATGGTAAATCCACTCAAATCACAGAGTCCTCCTGCTTTTCCAAACCCACAAATCTGGATTCCCTGAAACAACAGGGGAGCACGTTAGATGGGGAGGTCTGTGCATACAATGGCAAAAAATCCACCCTGACGCGTTTCAAGTTGTGGGGCAGAAAGCATTCTTGAAAACCAAACACCCCCCAATTTGTCAACCAGGTCTCTGGAATTCTGAAGAAAAGCTCAAAGGCAGTTGTTCCAGGAAACCTGCTCAGCAAAATGGCCATCACACACTTGCTGGATGTCACCTGTCTCGTAAAATGTCACCTGTAGGATAAGAATTTGGATTAGTCCGAGAAGTGCATAAAAGGTGTCACTCCTCTTCTCACATAAAGTGTGCTCACAACACTCTGCCCCACTTCCCACTCCACAAAGAATAAAACCGTGGCTTCTAAGTAGCTTAGCTGTTTGACAGAGAAAGGCACACCACTGCTGTGCCCCTCACTCACAAGAATGACATGAACTGATTTTCCAGAATGGGGTACATTTAAGGTTCAGCAGTAAGGGACTGTTGGGCACGTGATGCAGGTCACGGCCAGAAGTTCTATCTGCAGGATTCCTGCAGCAATCTGGTTGCCCCAGTTTAATTTTCAGCTGACAGCACTCCCGGAGCACAGCATCCCTGAGGTACCTTCACAGCACGCAGGAAGAGCTCAGCGTTGGTTTCCAGTATGGCATCAGGCACCCATAACTCCAGGCTAAATTACACTAGCAGGCATTAGGCACCTTAGGTTGCAGCTCTACCTTCACCTTGCCTGGATGAAGGGAGGATCTAAACGATTTCACCTGATCAATAAGCAGATTTAAACTGGCCTTTTCCAAAGTGTCTGATTCACTTCCCCTACTGTACACACACAGATTCAGGACACTTCTTGGAGAACCCCCTGAAGGACATCTGCATAAATTCTTCAATGTAAAGCCCACTAACTCTTTCATCTCTGGTCAACAGCTAAATATGACCTTTTGGAGTTTTTTAAAACATTTCAAGTACATTGTTTCTCTAAGAGCGTTACCCAGGCAGACAGAACCATTTCCATGGCATGTTAAAAATAACAAAGCGGGCAACCATCCCACAGCTTGCCATGTGTGTATTTATTAACCAACCACCATACTGTAAATATGACCAGTGACCTTTACATCTGCAGAGTGTAAAACAGATTCCAAACTGTAACTAAAATGTCAGTACCAAGCTTAAAAATTAATACACGAGCTGAGCGGAGGAAGCCCCACCACTGCGCAAGAGCAGAACTATTGAAGTGTTTTGTCACCCAAGATGGGCCAATACCCCAAGAAGCACGAAGGGAAGTACAAGCAGCGAGGCCGTTTCACATCTGAATGATAAAGACATTTAACCATTCATTTCATTTCTCTCACCACGTTAATCTTGCAGCCCTCGCTGTAACATTCAACACAGCCTAAAGGAAAAAAGGACCCACGTGAGGAGCCTGAAGCGCTGCAGGCCGAGACCATCCCGATGCTCCCGTCCCATCACCCACCGCCAGAAGAGACTGGACTTACTGAGAAAGTGAGATAAATTAACAGTCAAAACAAACACAGAATGCCCTGTAAATCTCAAAGGGTAACCCAAGACAAACGCTAAACAAAACCTGGTAGATTTTAAAGGTTACACAGAAACCACAGTGTCCTTCAAAAGGCCGTCCTATCGTCCAAGCCAGGGACAGACAGAGCACAAGCACTTGAAGGACGAGGAACAAGACAAGCAGCAGGAAAAGAGAAGTGCACCGATTTTCATCTGAGGCACATTTTGGAAAGCTAATCAAAATATATCTTAATTAAAAGTAATTACAGGCCAGCAAATGTTCTAGTGCTCAGAAGGTATTAAAACATACACCACAGCAAAAGTGTGTTTTCTGGTAGGTATTTATCCTTGGAAGTTGTGGGTGTTTGGGATCTGTGTTTAAGTCAGTCCCAACACAGGCAGCAGAGCCTTCTGACTACCCGCTACATTACACACACTTCAGCAGATACATCTGGCAGCCTTACATCTGGCTTCAAGATCTCCATTTGAGCCACCAGAAGTTTCTCGATTCAATTCTGGAAATGCATTATTTGGCACGTCGTTTAGGAGGGAGAATAAAATTTTAAAGCTGCTTCTGAAAACGGTGGAATGTGTGCAGATGGTTACATAGAGATGCTGGAAGAGCTACGAGGAATTTAGCTACTGGTACATACACGTTTGCCTCTATTGGCCTGGAAATGCCTCTTAGCCCTGTACTTCCTTCCAGAGCTGGTTTATGCAACCAGCAATTGAAAGCATTCACCATCAGGTCATGCTTATTTAGTATCAGACACTCTGGATTTCAGTGCAGCTTCTTGCTGGAGCGAGTACAGAGCGAGTGCTGGAGCGAGTACAGAGGAGGGCAACAAAGCTGGTGAGAGGACTGGAAAACAAGGCTTATGAGGATCGATTGAGGGAGTTGGGGTTGTTTAGTCTGAGGAAGAGGAGGCTGAGGGGAGACCTCATCACTCTCTGCAACTGCTTGAAAGGGCATTGTAGAGAGGTTGGTGCTGGTCTCTTCTCACGGGCAATGAGCGACAGGACAAGAGGGAATGGCTGCAAGCTGCAGCAGGGTAGGGTTAGGCTGGACATGAGGAAAAAATTTTTCACAGAGAGAGTGGTCAGTCAGTGGAATCAGCTGCCCAAGGAGGTGGTGGAGTCACCCTCCCTGACTGTGTTTAAGAGCAGATTAGATGTGGTGTTGAGGGATCTGGTGTAGGGGAGAACTTGTAGAGTAGGGCTGATGGTTGGACTTGATGATCCCAAGGGTCTCTTCCAACCTAAATGATTCTATGATTCTATGATTCTTAAGCAGAAAAAGTCAAAGAGCCACCACAAAGCTATTTGCAAAGGTAGACAGGGCCTAACGTGAACTCAGTGAATGACCTGGTCCTTTGGGGAATGAAAAAAGACAGAGAGCAGCAGATCCTTCAAGATCAAGGTGGAAAGAGATGTTTCAGTAATGGAGGAAGAACTGATACCGAGGATACACCTGCTCTGCTGACAGAGGAAACCTTGCTCTAGATTAGAAATAGTCAGACTTTCACAACCCAACTGAGGCAGCATGAGACAGTTTAAAGCAGCATAAAAATCATTCCAAAATATGTTGTTTCAGAGTAAGCAAGGACAGAAACTATATACCCTGGTATCCCAATATGACAGTATTTCACTGTCACGTTAGCATCACACTATTCATGGCACCTTTAAAAGGTACCTTGGACCATACCTACCTCTGCTCTTTCCCCAAATTCTAGCAGGGTCCTTCCTCTGCCCACGAAAGCTTTTTGTCTCTTCTGGTCAGCGCTGGTTTTAAGAGCTGCTGTGCCAGGTCAGCAGATTTGAACAGTACTTAAGCTGTAAATGCTGTGTAATAGCCTTTCTGGAACGAGATGATGGTTTCACAGCTACTCCTCACAAGGGGCAGCAGCGGTGTGTGCCGCTGGCAGCCTAACCACAGCCCAGGAGACAACTCGGGCTCCTCAGGCCAAAGGATACTCCCTGGTGCGGAAAAAGCATCCCTGCTTGTGTGGTCCACTATAGCTGCTTGTGTGGTCCTTACCTGGGCAGGCAGAGGGCTTGCCATCTGTGAAAAATGTCCTTAATTTTCTTCACTATTAATAATAATAATAATAGAATAAACACTATTAATGCTGCAGCAAATGCATATGGTTATGCTGTTGACTTAGGCAGTGCTGAGTTTTGGTAGCCTGTAGCAGCATCTAATACAAGAGGGAAGAGGAAGGGAACCAGGAAAACATTGCTGCATAAGTTTAGAAAACTTGTTGTTTTTAATAATGCATTTTAAGATCAGCAACTCTGAAGCTAAATGGACAGAACACTTTTTTTTTCCCCACTGGTGTGCAGCTCACACACCAAGAGCCTTCAGAGAACAGATATTTTAGGCCAGTGCAGCAAAACAGACTGATCCCAGGGAGGAAAGTTCACTCGCTGTGGCAAAAATCAACATAGGAAAGGTTAAGTTTATGCAGCCATTATGCTGAAGAGCTTAAAATGGAAACATTCTATACATCTCTCTTCAGACCAGGATAAATAACCTAAGAAAAATGAATCACCATTACTAGAAGGGACTGGAAAACACACTGCAGGAAATTGATGGTATCATCTGCCTCTCCTTCCTAGCCATGAGAAAGTGCTTATGATCACATCACAGCATATCGCTTTTGCAAGGAAGGAGCAATATCAAATCCACTATTTTTAATTTTTTCCTTTAATTAAGCTTTTGAGCTTCTCCAGCTCTAGAGGCTGATCTAGGAGGTCTCACCTTTCCTTGCAGTTCCGACTATGTTTATGTTCTTAGCTACAGATGCACAGCTACAAAACTCAACAGCAGAGAGATACCCAGGAGATGCCTCATACCCCATTCCTGCAGCTTCAGATGTTTAAAAAGGTTTAAAAGGTTTAAGGAAAAAGGTTAAAGGTTTAATGGAAAAATTGAAGGTGAAGAAATTATTTGTTTTCTGCATTTTGAGAGACAGGGAGCTACTGGAGAGAGTCCAGCCTAGGGCAACAAAGATGATGGAGGGATTGGAGCATCTCCCTGAGGAGGAAAAGCTCAAAGACTTGGGACTCTTTAGCCTGGAGAAGAGAAGGCTGAGGGGGGACCTTATGAATGCCCACAAGTATCTGAAGGGTGGGTTGAAGGAGGAAGGAGTTGGACTTTTCTCAGTAGTTCCCAGTGACAGGATGAGGGGCAGTGGGTACAAGCTGGAACACGGGAAGTTCCACTCAAGCGTGAGGAGAAACTTCTTTGGGGTGAGGGTGGCAGAGCCCTGGCAGAGGCTGCCCAGGGAGGGTGTGGAGTCCCCTTCTCTGGAGCCCTTCCAGCCCCGCCTGGATCCAGCAGCCCTGAGGGATGTGCTCTGGGCAACCCTGCTTTAGCAGGGGAGTGGGACTGGGTGAGCTCTAGAGGTCCCTTCCACCTCTGACAATTCCCCAACTCTGCGATTTGGAATGAAAAAATAAAATTAGAATCTTGTAAACAATAGCTGGCAGCTTCAGTTACCAAACTTTTTGATAAAAAGGAAAAAAGAAAAAAAAAAAAAAAAAGGATAAAAAGCTTCATATTCACAACAAGATAGTCAGAAGCTAAAAATAACCGGCCAGCTGCAATTCCCACCTCCTGCAGCCAGGCAGAAGGGCTTCCTTCTCCCCCTCCCCATACCCACACACGCTCACTTCCTCCTTCATTGCAACATCAGAAGCTGAACTTGACGCTAACAAGCCACAAAGTCCTACCCAGAATTTTAAGTCACGCCCCAGTGATTACATAAAATAAGCTCTTAGTACATGTGGTTCAGGAAAAAAAAATAAAAATAAGAAAATCCATTTATTCAACTTTAATTTTGCTTTTAATTCCAAAATAATTTGAGTGGTCATAAATAGAAAAGCAATTTTCATTTCTGAGGTTTGCTCCCTCCACCCAGATGTCTCATTTCTTTCTTTATTTATTTAATCTCACTGTAGATCATCACCAGCATGTTCCTTTCTCTTGCTGCTATGGAAATACGGGGATCACTCCCCCCACCAAGAAAAAAAAAAAAACAATCCAAACCAAAAAACTATTTGCTCTTCAGCTTTTGTACATGAAACCAAGAGGGAGGATACCAACAGTGGGCGAGAGAGGGGAAAAAAAGAAAGAAAAAAAAAAGAAAGGAAACATAAGATAATGGCCCTAGACATCAGGGTAATATAGACAAGCAGGAAAGGCCCTCCAAAAATCTTTGCAAGCCTCCAGTCTAAAGGCAATGTGTTCTTCTCCAACCTGCCTTCTCTTGCCAAGCAGCAGCATGCACAAATTCATGAACAGAAAACCCCTCTACACTGCTTACAGTTTTTTTTCCCCTGAGAAGACAGAATAAATCATGACAGCTATTAATGAAATTTTAGTGCCCTGACACTAAAAAGGCCAATTAAAACCATATTTAGGCCAGGAGGTGGCTCCAGGTCATAAAGCCCATATGACCCCCCCTCCAGAAGGAACCCTAGGTGTTGGACACAGCCTGGGTAAGGCTATGCTACACACCCAAACAGCAACCAACACCTTCCCTAGTGCCCATAAACACAGCTCCCTGGCCACCAGTTAGTCACCAAAGTGCAAAAGCCTGGGTTTAAATACCCCGTTTTTAAAAAAGCCAAACCAAATCAACCACAACTCCTCCTAGTTGCTCGCCCCAAGCAGACAGGGACAGGAAGGACAGCCACCCATCTCATGAAGCCAGCCTACAGCTTTAAAAGAGTCTGCTTAAATCACTCCCCAGTTGGAGGGAGGTAAATTCCACCCTACATCCCCCTTCTACTAAGAGAAGCAGCAAAGACTTGAAGTTCTGCCGCATTAGCAGGCAGCACTAGGAAGTTCCTTCTGCCAGACACCCAAGATGAGAGCGATAACTCTTCACGTCCACAATCTTACCATCTCCTTCACGGCTCTGGAGCCTCAGGAACACAACAGCACAGGATACAGAGGGAATTCCATCCAGAGACTCAGCGTTCAGCTGAGCTTCGCAAGAGTTCTCAGTTTATGAATGATGGCACAAATGAAGCCGTCCTTTTTGTTTAAGGCTACCAGGAAGACAGAGATCATGAATACGAAAGTGCTTTGACTTCCTCCCTACACACCCTTGAGACTCTTACCCACAACCTCACCGACAGCAGCTACACATGCTCTTTGGATGGAGAGGCCCTGCCAGAGCCAAACGCTCATCTGAGCTGTTTAAGTCTTTAGACATTCACCACTAATTCCTCAGAGGGTTCTGGGAGCCAGGTGGGCTTAGCAGCGCTCAGGAAGATTTCTGCTGTGCTGTTCTGCTTACATAAACTAAAGATCTTCCTCAAGGAAAAGAACCAAGCAAACAGAAACTTTCCTCATTTGTATTAATTGAATAGTCTGCTTGCAGAAAATGAACGTGCATTGGTGCTTTTTCTAATTTCAGGTTTGTGGTTATATGCTACGATTCTCACACTTCAAGAACAAACAGGACTTAATATTAAGAAACAACTTTTCACCTCCACCGTTCCCATCACAGGGTGCCATGACATTTTAAAAAGCCTTTGCACACCTCAAGGATGAAACAAAACTTTGTGTTTGGCAATTCCTGTTTGCTAACCTGTCATTATCTTCCAATCAACACCCTCGGTGCCTACGACACAAGCATTCCACTTAGGGTTTTCCCCTCGTTTCTTAAGGAAGGGATTTTATATATGTATATATATATAGGCTGTAAGACACTGAACAACTAACATGCTGCAAAGCACGTCAGCTTTTCAAAAAAGCCCTTCCTTGTTTGTATACATATCTCATCATACGACCCTTTGAAAGCCCCGAGAAGCTGTGGCTGCCCCATCCCTGGAGGGGTTTAAGGCCACGTTGGATGGGGCTTTGAGCAACCTGGTCTGGTGGGAGGGTATCCCTGCCCAGGACAGGGGGTAAAAAGTGCTTCAGAAAGCAAGGTAAAGAACCATGAAAGGAGAGCATGTCAATTCCGATTCAAGTCTTCCTCTGTGGTTTGTACAAAAAGAAAGTGAAACTCGCTAATTTACCCATTAACATAAACTTAAGGGTGGTATAGGGGCTTCTGTTGTTGTTGTTTTCTGTATTTTTTTT
This sequence comes from Jacana jacana, assembly GCA_013400555.1. Lineage (NCBI taxonomy): Eukaryota > Metazoa > Chordata > Aves > Charadriiformes > Jacanidae > Jacana > Jacana jacana. The sequence continues at coordinate 192,607 of VZTM01024350.1, read as the reverse complement.
CCATTTTTTCAAGAAAGGTAACCCCCACTATAATTTAGCAGCACTGCCCCTAATTCTCTAGGGGTGAAGTTTCTACCTTCCATCCCTGTGCTCACTCCCCATCTCTCAGTTCCTACCCCAGGCCACTGCCTTTGCCACACGTGGTTATTTTGCAGCTGGATGGGTCTCCACATCTGTATCACGCTCTGGAAACACAAAGGTTTGTGCCAACACAACCCAGTGGGAGAAAGGAGAGGCTAGAGGAAGAGTTGGTTTTAATTCAGCAGTAACATCACTTAAAATTCATGTTAATTTACAGACTTGCAGTTTAAAATTCACAAATTACTCAATTCCACGCTCCCAGCCCCCTGATCCCTACCTCCTCAAGCCCTGTGTTCCAACAGGAATCCGAGCTTGCATTTTGCTTTCATTCAACACATTTCAGATCTGTCAACACACAGAAAACATCTTTATATATAATCATGAAGAGACAAAACTCCAAAGACAAATAAAAACGTCTGGATTTAGACCTCAGCTGTCAATACTGTCTCTTGAATTTCATGTACATAAGAATGACACTGCTGAATTTTAAGACAGTTATTAAAATTTAATAAGATATAATAAGATATCATCACTAACGATTGAACAAAACTACTTGGTTTGAGAAAAAAACAACCTGGTATCTAGTCATTGCTAAAATGGGGTTTCTCCATTTCTTAAATAGTTGCTATTATAGTGCTGGCCAGAAAGGATGAAATTCTGACAGATATTTTATAAACATACTATCAAATGTATTTCTGAAAGCTACAACATATGAGCATTCACACAAAAGTTTCACAAGTTGTCAAAAGACAACCTGAGCTTGAGGATTGCCAAATCTTAGGAGGTTTTTATTATCTGCTTTACACCTTTTAATATCAAGTACTAAAATTTCTGTTGCTTAATATTTTTTTAAATGTTTTGCTCAATTTACAAAGCGAAAACATAGCAGGTTAAAAGTTAGGCAGATCCTGTCCTGGTGGGCAGCAGGATTCCCATGAGCCAGCACTGTGCCCTCATGGCCAAGAAGGCCAATGGCATCCTGGGCTGGATTAGAAGGGGGGTGGTCAGTAGGTGGAGAGAGGTTCTCCTCCCCCTCTCCTCTGCCCTGGTGAGACCCCATCTGGAATAGTGTGTCCAGTTCTGGGCCCCTCAGTTCCAGAAGGACAGGGAACTGCTGGAGAGAGTCCAGGGCAGGGCTACCAAGATGATGAAGGGAGTGGAGCATCTCCCATAGGAGGAAAGGCTGAGGGAGATGGGTCTCTTGAGCTTGGAGAAGAGGAGACTGAGGGGTGACCTTATTAATGTTTATAAATATGTAAAGGGTGAGTGTCAGGAGAATGGAGCCAGGCTCTTCTCAGTGACACCCAATGATAGGACAAGGGGCAATGGGTGCAAGCTGGAACAGAGGAGGTTCCACTTAAATAAGAGGAAAAACTTCTTCATGGTGAGGGTGAGGGAACACTGGCAGGGGCTGCCCAGGGAGGTTGTGGAGTCTCCTTCTCTGGAGACATTCAAGACTCTCCTGGATGTGTTCCTGTGTGACCTGCTCTGGGTGTTCCTGCTCCGGCAGGGGATGAGACTGGAGGATCTTTCAAGGTCCCTTCCAATCCCTGAGATTCTGTGATATACAGGAAAAATTCAGCAGAACGTATAGGACTTCTTTTGGCAAGAAGATGCTAAGGACGCCCTAGCAGCAGAGTAAGTAATCATCACGACGTTAAACTGCCATAATTCACTCAGGCTATGGCATGACCTGCATGCAAAACCAGCCGTGAAATAGAACTGAAGCGCTCAAGGCGGACTCAGACGTTAATTCACACACTTTAGTTCCACCCCAGACCAGTGCAGTGCTCCAGAGCTGCCACAGAATGGGTCTACCCGGGCTAATTGAAGGCAAAGCCAGGAACAGCTCCTACTATCATAACTTCAGCTATTAGGACTCCTTAATGAATGGCCTAACAATAACCCAGGCTTAACCGGTTCTCTCATTGCGAGGGCCTTACCCATAATAAGCCCCTTGAACATTTCTAGTTTTTTCCAAAGATCTCACAGCATGAAGCCACTAACTGTGCTCTCAAAGCCTTGTGAGGCTGCTTTTAGTCAACATTTTTTTTTTTCATTTAAATACAGATACAAAACTGAAGCAGAAAGGTAGCAAACAACTTCCCCACGTATACGCAGCTGACTAGGGGCATACAGAATCCTGATCTTCCAGATTCCAGCCCTGTCATCAGCCAAAAGGCCATCATTATGAAGAAAGAAATTAGTCTGGTCTTATAAATAGCATTTGAATATAAGCCTGCCTAAAATATTTGCAAGGAGTTGACCTTAAACACCAGCAGAGGAGCACGGGTAGCCTGCAGTTCCAGCTACCAGCCTGCATTTCAGTAGACTGGGGTTACTGTCCCTCTGCCTCTCTGGTGCCTCTAGAGCCTGGATCCAACACAAGCTGAGGAACAGAGCAGTCACCGATCTCATTTGACCACCTCTGGCTGGTTTGGGCTTGGTGTATCAAGAAACAGTAAGACAGCTCAGAAATATGAACAGTGTTGTTCTAAAATACTCAGGTAGCCAGGTAAAAGAAACTGAACAACAAGCTTTAGTCAGCAACTTTCTGCTACTTTATTCTAAGGCACTGAATAACCATGGTCAGACCGGCAGAAATCTCACCATAACGTGCAGCTGGAAACCCAAAACACAGAAAATGTGCCCAACACACCTGAAATCTGAGGCACTTGGACAAGATAACACTCAGTCCCCCTTCAGGATCTGAAGGGTTCCTAGTGTATATCAGAAATTTACTTGCAATTTCTGCAGCTCTCAAATGCATAAGTGAAGTATATTTTGCTTTACGGTGCTATGAATAACAAGGTTCTTTTGTGGATTATGGCTTCCAACACCTGCACCAGATCTAATTCCTAGACTACATTTCCTGCAGCAAAATACTAAGACTAATACAAAACACTAAGATACTGATTTTGTACCAAATATGCTCCAATGTCTGCTTCTGCAAGAGAATAACTTCTACTTGAAATTCTGTACCTTCTGGTAAAGCAGCCCTTAAAATACAAAGTTAACAATTGCAAAGCAGAGTTAAAGGAAACAAAGGAAAAATAACACTGCAAAGTAAAAAGAAAAAATAAAAATTCCAGTAGTTACTCATTTATTCTGGTTTTAGAAATGTGCATTACTCCCTCCTGCCCACCTGGGCCATCAAGTGCTGAACACCGGCTTTACAACCCTAAGAGGAGCTTTTCCTCCCTGGGAAAAGCCAGAACTGGAAAGCCTGTTATCTCCCGTGGAGATCCTCCGCAGAGAAAAGACACCATGCAGAAAACACACAAGCAATTTTGAGACACCACTGCCTGAGCTGAACAAGCTGGAAAGTTGGTTCTGTGTTTCTGGTTGCTTTTTTTTTTTTTAAATTTCTATTCCTCACTTCAGGAGCAAAATGTGGTTACAGGCAGGAGAGCCATAAAATCCTCCTGGTTTTGGCTGTCTGTTTCCCAGATGAACAGAAGGCTCCTGACTATGAAAACATAAGCCTCTAACTTCAGCTTAAGGTTCAGATCTCAACGCAAAAGCAGCAGCAGAGTCAAAATTCACTGCATCCTGCCCAGGATGACAAAACTCATTGCATTAGTATGCATTAAAGCACCACCAGACTGTGGAGGGACGGATGAGACCTGACTCTTAACAGAGACTGTTTCCATCCCAGCTCACATTTAGGTCTCAATTATCTTATCTGCTCTGCCACTCGCATACTTTCCAGATAAGAAATGTTCCCCCCCCCAGCCCCAGCCCTGCTTCTGAAGGAAGCTTGGAGTTAAAACTGAAACCACAACCAGGGTTACGATTAAAAACTCTAGCAATTAAAATCCATTTGAGGTTAATATATGTATTTTTTTTTTTTAAATATTCTATTCCCAGGTTAAAACTGGGAACCAGAGTTAATTGACCTGCTGTGTAACTTTTAACAACAGTAGTGCATTCCGCAAGTGGAAAGGGAGTCTTTTCTTGACTCCAGTTTATTCACATGGTTTAGGTCAACGATCAGTTCATCTGAAGTTGAGAAACTGCCGAAGAGTTGGGAGGGGGGGAAAAAAAAGCCTGTTTTCCTTTTCCAATCTATGACTAAGAATGAGGCAAGTGAAGGGAGGATCTAAGATCCTGAAGGCGATGGTAACAAGAGGTCATTAGTTATTTCCCTCAACAACAGATTCTACTTCCTTTTAATAAATAACATCAGTTTTTAGTGATACCAATTTTTTTTTTTCTTCTTAAGGATACAACACACTTAAACTTTACCTGAATCAGCCAAAATATGCAGAAAGAAACCCAGAAGAAACCCAGAACCGAAAGGCAGATTGTCATAAACCAAGTAAGAAGTAAATAAGACTCATCTGATTTGTATGCAATAATGTCATAGATTTGAGAGAGCGTATATATTCTCTTAAAGATATGATGTATCTTTGGCCTGATAAATTTGAGCAAGTCTGTTTTGACCAGCACTTTGACATTATCAAAGAAACTAGAGTCAAGTTTTTCATTAGGAAAAAAAAAAAGACAAACACAACCATCATTCTAAGGTTCAAATGAAGGTTCCTACTTATTGCTCAAATCATTTTCCAAAAAGCTTCATCAATCTCCTCTTACAGCCAACTATTTATTATCTAGACGAGCACAGCTCCTTCGAGCGTCAGTGGCACTGCAGTAAGACCTACAAAGCCACAGCAGAAGCGATGCCTGCTCTGAAGTGATCATAATCAGCTGAAAGATGAACACTTAAGAAACACAGGGGCGTACAAGGAAACAGGCAACTGGAATTCACGTTCTCTGCACTTCAGTAGACTTTCCCTTCTGCACTGGAAGGATCAAGGTGTACGTTTTATTCCTCCACACACCTCACCAAAAAAACCCTCCTGAAGTCACATAAAGACAAACAAACCCAAACCAACAAAAACAAAAAAGAAGAAAGAGGTTTTGGCCAGAAAAGCTAGAAGAAAACCATATATTAACATATTTAATACCTCAACTTCCCATATGGAACAGAAAGGATTTTGGGTTTCAGGCTGTCATCCCATGTAGTGAGACTGAGCCATGAGAAAACAGACATCCCTCTGGATGGCTAAAAGGTTGAGTGAACTATCGAGCCAGAGTTGCTGAGGCAATACCTCCAGAGCTGTTTCAGGGTCTTTTTTAAAAATTATAATAACAATTCCATCTCCTTCAGTGAAACATGCAGCGAGTTCATCCATTCATTCCAGTGCAACGGGCACACACACCACTTTGGGAAGAATGGTGCTTTCATTTAGAGAAATTCTTTGAAAATTTACCAATCCATCACAGTAGTGCAACCCAACGCTCACCAGCAGCCAGAGCTGTTTACAAAGCTCTCTGCTCAGCGTTACACTAAAAATCCAAACTCTGTTTGCTGTGTAATAAATCAGTGCTCTGCGTTTAGCAATTTTCGGCGGTACCATATGCTACCAACTCCCATATGTTCCATTACGAGGAAGAAAAACATCATCTCAACATGAATCATCAGTGACTATATTCTGGTAAATCTGGCTGAAAACACAACGTTCAAGGGCAACCCTAAATAAATCTGCTCGGTTTTATGCCAGATTCTGTGCAACAGAATCACAGATCACGTATTTAAAAAAAAAAATCAAGCAAAAAAAAGTGCTTTAACACAAAAAGCGAACACACCATTCGCCTCTCCTCGGAGGCAGACTCACTACGCACAAAATTTGGCATCCATCCATCAATTCCAGCCTAATAAAGACACCCTGCTCATGAAAACGATGATACTATCTGGTAGTCATAACACCTTTCATCCTGAACTGCTTAAGGTATGTGAAAATATGTACTCCACGCACAAGATTCATTCCTCTCAGTGCTGAAAAGCGGTTTCTCTGGAAGATGGCATCTGCCACGTTCTGCATCCCAGGCATTCTGGAGACTCAAAAAAAAAACCAAACCAAAATAAAAACAAACCCATGTCTGCATTGTCAACTACAGGGAAATTCAGTAATTGTGTAGTTACCTACACAGGAGTTTATCCTGGACTTTGTTAAATGTCACTTTAAGGGTGGGGACATTAATCCCAATCTCTTGGATTTAAGTGTGAACAGTTTCTTCCTCTTCCCAAAGACAGCGCAACCCACAGCATGAAAGCGGCTTGTACTGAAGCAAAGTCATGACAGCCCAAAGGTGTGGCACAGCAACATCTCCCCATCTTTTGAGGAAGTGGGATTGTTTAGTTTGAGGAAGAGGAGGCTGAGGGGAGACCTCATCACTCTCTACAACTGCTTGAAAGGGCATTGGAGAGAGGTTGGTGCTGGTCTCTTCTCACAGGTAATCAGCAATAGAACGAGAGGGAATGGGTTCAAGCTGCAGCAGGGTAGGGTTAGGCTGGCCATGAGGAAAGAATTCTTCCCAGGAAGAGTGGTCAGAGCCTGGAATGGGCTGCCCAGGGAGGGGGTGAAGTCACCATCCCTGACTGTGTTTCAGAGTAGATTAGATGTGGTGTTGAGGGATCTGGTGTAGGGGAGAACTTGTAGAGTGGGGCTGATGGCTGGACTCGATGATCCCAAGGGTCTCTGCCAGCCTGAACGAGTCTATGATTCTAAATTGCTTGGTCTCTCAGGCACCCCAATATTTAACAGAGCGACAACAGAAGGGGATGCAAACAGGGCAATTCTGCTTCAAAACCCTAAAGACAACCTGATGACATTTGGTTCACCTGAAGGAGCTACGTTCTTCCAGCTTTGCCCAATTAAACCCCACGATCCAACCATGCCTGATTACACTAATATTTAGAAAGACAGACTGAAATTAATACACCAAACAAACTGTGAGAATGTCCTTATTTGAAAGTCTTCTGCAGGAAGGCATCCAACTGCCCACTCCCACAGAACTATTGGTTTCATTAAATTCAAAATAAACCAGAGTCCATTTCACCCTAATATTCAGGGTGGGGAAAAAATAGCAATTAGATCAACATCAAGCTATTACCTGTTCAAGGGCATAAGTGCTTACTTCATTAACAACTCAGACAAACTTGTTTTGTAAGCTCCCTGTATTAAATTTGAAATTTCCCTGCCCTTACAAATTAAGCTGACAATTTCTTACACAAAGGGAAAGTCCAGCAAGACAACATAAACACAAGGAGGGATACACAAACAAGAAAACTTCCAAACTGCTCAAATCAAATGCGTTCTTTGCCAGCCTCCATAAGAACAAGCTTCTCCAAGCCACAGAGACAACTGAATTTCAAAAGATTTCTTTAATTTCACCTGAGCAACCTTCTAAAAAATAAATTGCTATCAGTATTCCAGGTTTCCTCAATCTGAGGGCAAAACCTACTGATCTTTACAAATCTACGTTTTCGTTTTTTCAACAGGAAGTAAGAACTAAACAGCCATGGAACAATTCAACAGAACAGCAACACACCAGATTAGAAGCCTCACTCCTCAGTGGGATGATGCGGGACTTTCTAAAGATTGAGAAGAATCTGCCACTCTTACCATAAAGAATTAGGAGGATTTCCAACATCCTTCAGCAGCTCGGGAGATGGATTGACCACACCCAATTAATTTACTTTAATTTCTATTTCAACTTTCCTCCTCATTAATTAGGAGCTGAGGTTCACATAGATTGCAGTCCCTGGCATGCAATCCCGATGATGATTTTAAGTGGTGCATCCTTCCTCTGCTGTAATACACCCAGCAGATCAAAATCAGAACTCAGAATATCTGCCACCTAGGTAAAAAAAACCAAAGATTTCCTTCTTTTCACCCTAAACATCCAAGGAAACCCAGATTTATCAGATGAATACTTTCTACAATACACTTTACCCAAGAAATTAAAGCAAGCCTGCCCTAGTGATTTCAGAGAGTGATAACACGGTGGCAGGAGAACTCACTGAGCTACCCTTGAAAGAACTAATGAACAAACAGGCACAAGGCAATTGCATAATGCTTATTACACAGCACTAAGCCAAAGGCAATCAAATCCTCCTGGTTTAATCAATGGCCTTCAAATAAGGAAGTAGTAGGAAAACAGTAAGTATAAAAACACGTTTTTGGGCTTGCTACTTTGACTTTTTTTTTTTTAATATAAGCATATCTATTAAAAGAGCTGAGCATGTGCTGAAATACAATTTTATAAAAACTACTTTTATAATATCTTTGATACCAAAGCAAAGCTTTAAACTTTTATTCACTTTTTTTGTGTTCCCAAGCATTCAGCTTGCTGTAAATGCTGGGAACTACAGAGAGGTTCCTTTAAAGTTATCTGGACTCTGTCTTATAACAGCAGAACTGTTTTCTACTTTAAAACATTTACCTTAGGAATAAAGATCTTTTTTCCAGTAAAAAGAGCAAATAAATAAAGTTGAAAGTGTTTCAGGAAGACCTCCCCTGCATTTTTTCATAACCTGAATGTTGCAGCCTTTAAGGAGGCAGCAGAGCAACCTGGAACAAAAACCTGTAAAGGGAGAAAACAACTGGTCTGTGTTCCTGGTCCGGCCTCACTGACACCACCCTTTGTGCACAAACTCCCCTGCCATCCCTCCACTCCCCAAGCCACAGGGTGTCCTCAACGGCCCCTCTCAGCCCAGCAGACTCCAGCATAGCTACAAAAAGGATGTTCTCTCACCAGCATGACAGCCACAGGTCAGAAGACAGCAGGAAGAGAGCCCAGTTCTGTTAAGAGACCACCCTATCCTGCAACGTATGATGGACAATAAATTCAACAGCAAAAGCCTGTTGATACGGGATCCACATTTAGAATGTACAGAAGTAGAAACATCTCATCTTTAAAAGTTTTGGCTTGCAAGGATTCTTTTTAACAGTTAACAACTGTAACAAAACAAAAGGTAAGTACATGCAGAGAACCACTGTAAGTGATACACATACAGAAGGAATTAGTTTGTAATCTGAAAACTAGCAGATCAGGAAGACGGAAACAACCTAGCTCAAGTTTTCCTCAAATCAGCTGCCAGAGGCAGTTATGAGAGTTACAGGGTAAATGAGAAATCTTGATTTGACAAAACCTGAAAAAACATTCATGCAGATATGAGCAATTCGCAGTCCTGAAATAATTAAGTTGCCAGATATTTGTATGAATTTCAATGTTACAGGAGAGTTTGTGAACAGGTATTTGCATTGAAAATACTCCCTAGGTTGTTACGTTACTCCCAGAACTCAGCTAGCTTCCAGAATTCATACAGTTTTAAAGACATGAGCAGAGAGAAACAAGCATTTCTCTCCATAAACAGTCCATTATCAGCATAGAAATGCCAACACACACGTACCCAAATCTAGTACAAGATACATTAAACTAATGACCGCTGACAAAATAAACTGCATCACTCCAAGCATCGCAGCACTCTAAACGTTTGTTGGAAGTATGTAAGCAGACCTTGGAGAACAGATTGGAGCCCACTTATCCTCACCCAAACATGAGCACCATAAACCACAGGCACCAGTGCCACAGCCCTGTTGTGCTCCTACTCAGTTAACTTTCAATCACGTTCTACTCCAGAACAGCTTCCGCAGGAGGTGAGGAGTATCCCCCATCGATCCACAACCCTGAACTGCTTCCATGCTCTCATTTAGGTCACTATCCTGTACGGTGGGCAAGGTAAATTGAAACCCTCTTGGGCAAAAAGTGGAAGCAAGCACAGCTCTCCCACAGCCAGGGTACGTCCTCCTGCCAGGAGGCTCCTGCCCAGCAGGGTGGCCATACCAGCACCACCTGTTTTACTGTTTTTAAACAAACATGGCAGCTGCCACTAGACTGTGTGCACCGAGCCCAAGTGCTCCACACACCTAGGAGACCAGCCTTCGACAGCAGGAGCACAAACCGGAGGAGAACACCCTGGCTGTGGACAGAAAAACCAGCACCGAGCTGCTCCATCCTGCCCAGGATGAGTGAGCGGGGAAAAGCTGGGTGCTGCCAGGGTTACCCAAATTTGTAAGTATCACAGGTATAGAATTAGATCATTCTACTTATATCCCTCGGGGGGGGGGAGTTGGGGGGTGGGGTGAAGCCAGAGATACATATAGAACAGAATTCTAAGGACTTCGTACTTGCCTAGTGTCCTCCTTCTTCTTCCCACGCAAATATGAGCGCTGCTAGATGACATTCAGCACCTACAGTAAATCATGGCTTGATGTCATTAAAAGGACAAGATACATCTGTGTAGACCAGACCTACGTAATTACTTCCAACTCAGTTTAAAGAGAGCCGACAACCACCAAGCTCTCCTTTTCACTTCCATTTCACCAGGCCAACACTAATGCCGTTCAAATTACTTGCTCGCAGCCGGATCCGAAGGGTAATCTCTTCGGACTAACGCTGTCTAGCCCAGCTCTAAGTATCCCAGAGGTGCAGGTGGAGGAAACGCAGCCTCTTTCCCTCCTCTCTTCAGGTCCACTCTCCCACAGAGACATGTATCCCTCCCCCCCCAGTTTACTGTCACTCTCCAGAGCTGCTGTCCTGCGGTTTTAACTTCCCACAGAGCCCCTTGTGCCCGCAAACCAGCGCGGCTCCCCACGCACGGCAGCTGCCTGTCGCAAGCCCTACGAAACCCGGTACCAAACGCTGGGAAGCTGTCCCCTGCCACCCTCCCACCCCTCATTCCCTCTCCCCCCC
>VZTM01024350.1:119924-171486 GCA_013400555.1 Jacana jacana | reverse complement strand
TCTCCAACAGGTCATTTCCCAACCTATACTGGTACCCGGGGTTGTTCTTGCCCAGATGCCAGACTCTACACTTGTCCTTGTTCTATTTCATTCAATTTCTCCCTGCCCAACTCTTCAGCCTGTCCAGGTCCCACTGAATGGCAGCACGGCCTGCTGGTGTGTCAGCCACTCCTCCCAGTTTGGTGTCATCAGCAAACTGGCTGATAGTGCACTCCATTCTCTCATCCAAGTCATTGATGAATATATGGAACAGTACTTGTCCCAGTACTGGTCCCTGAGGGACTCCACTAGACACAGGCCTCCAAGTAGATTCCATCCCATTGACCACCACTCTCTGGCTTCTGTCCTTCAGCCAGTTCACAACCCACCTCACTACCCCATCGTCCAGGCCTCGCTTCTGCTTCCAGGCTTAACTTATAGAGCTCTTTGCAACCAAAAGGTTTATGGTTTTATTGGGCCATTGTTGTCTTTGATTTCTATTTTGTTGGGTTTTTAAATTATTTTTTAAAAAAGGCACAGTAGTACAGCGTTGCTGCTACAGTCTTCTCCAAAATATATCCAAAGCCTGTCGTCTTCATGGAAGTTTTTACTATTTAGGTATCACCAAAGCTTAATGTACTAGTGAAATATGGTGATTTGAGGACTGATCAGTTGCAACAGTTGGCTCTTCTTGCCACTGACTTGAGTAAAATTGTGTTTTGGGCTTTATGTCCTCCAGGAAACACAAGAAGGATCCCATCCTGCTTAATTGCAAGTTGTTAGGAATTGGAAAATAGCAGCAGCCCGCGAGTTTCAGGCCCAGAAATCCATTTGCCTTGTCCATAGGTCTGACTCGACCTCATTACCATGTGTTAGAACTTAAACTTCAGTGAAATGCAACAATTTCCTTTCTTGTTTTTCCATTTGTAAACAGCCTGAAATCAGGGGAGTGTAGATGGATCTTCTAACAGCTGCAGAATTATTTCTGTCCCAATCATTGCTGAAATTCATTAAGTTGGCCTAAACTGTTAATTTTTGCCAGCCATACATCAAGCTGCTTGATTTGAGCTTGTATCTGGGAAGTTTGTATCTGGTATTAATTGGTTGTAATTAAACTGGGAGAAAGATGGACTACATGCTTGGAACTGCTGGGAACAATGGCTGAACTGAATAGTACGGGATACTGCTGGGTCAGCTTTGCAAATCTGCTCCATCTGTAGAAAACTTCAATTAACAGTGTGGGTTTGTGGAGCTTTTTCATAGTTTCTCATAGTTTTTTTCATTTTTCCTGAAAAGAGCACACAACTGCAAAGGGAGAGTAGGGGCTGGATGAGTACATCCACTATTTAGTTCGCTGCCTCTCCTGGCTGCAATATTCAGTGACTTGAAATGTTGGGCCAGTCATTCTGTGCATCTTTAAAGATGATAAAGGAAGTCTTATTTTTTGTCTTTCAGAACTGTTCCTCCAGCTGGAAGTAAGTACTTTGAATTTATCAAACTATCTATGAAGTAGATAAAAGAGGTATAATCCTCCCCTTTCGTCACTACTTGTGCTCGTTTTCCCGGAGGGCTTAAAGACACTTTCTTCCTCCAGCTGGCGTTGCCGCCCTTGAGATGTGGCACAGCCTACTGTCTTGGTGTCACTTCAAGGAATTTCTGGAGTTTGTCCTTAGAAATTCTATTAGAAATGAAATATTTACCAGGGTTCTGCTGTGTGCTGGCTCTGCATTTGGCTTGTTTAAGAGCTTGCTTGAGTGTAAATGGTAGTGCTGCTCCTAAATCTGAAGAGCCCTCTGCTAGAGACCGGATATATTATGCCATGTTAAAATGTCTTTTTAAGGAATAGTTAATTCATTTGCCAATATAGTACTGCTTGCTTAGTCATTTTTAGGTGGTTTTCTGTTGATTATGGATATTGATATCTCCAGAACTGGCCAGCTAATCAATGAAGCTGTTGTGATATCCTTCACTGGAGCCATCGGTTCCTTAATCAACCTTTTTCTTCTCTTGGTTTGCATTAGACGGATCAGGTGGAGAAAAATTACGTCAAGGAAAAGAAGGCAGCGGCAAAGGAGTTTGAAGATAAGAAAATTGAGCTTAAGGAAAACTTGATTGCAGAATTGGAAGAGAAAAAGAAGATGATTGAGAATGAAAAGCTGACCATGGAATTAACAGGAGGTAAAAACGAGATAAACACCTGTAATTTGTCTAATCCACTCTGCTCCTACTTATTAAAAAGACATGAAGGTGGCAATGGTGCTTTATAGAGACTTTTTGTGTCCAGTTCTGGGCACCTCAACACAAGAGAGATATCGAGGTGCTGGAGCGAGTACAGAGGAGGGCAACAAAGCTGGTGAGAGGCCTGGAAAACAAGGCTTATGAGGATCGATTGAGGGAGTTGGGATTGTTTAGTCTGAGGAAGAGGAGGCTGAGTGGAGCCCGCATCACTCTCTACAACTGCTTGAAAGGGCACTGTAGAGATATTGGTGCTGGTCTCTTCTCACGGGCAATGAGCGACAGGACAAGAGGGAATGGCTGCAAGCTGCAGCAGGGTAGGGTTAGGCTGGACATTAGGAAAAAATTTTTCACGGAGAGAGTGGTAAGTCAGTGGAATCAGCTGCCCAGGGAGGTGGTGGAGTCCCCTTCCCTGACTGTGTTTCAGAGTAGATGAGATGTGGTGTTGAGGGATCTAGTGTAGGGGAGAACTTGTAGAGTAGGGCTGATGGTTGGACTTGATGATCCCAGGGGTCTCTTCCAACCTAAATGATTCTATGATTCTATGATTCTATGACTGTTGGTGAGAAGGCTTTACAGCCTTCCAAATGCCAACAGTTGTAGAACACAAATTGGTGGTCTTTTAATGGAGGAAGCAGTTTGTAATAAAATTCAGTGACCTGAGTTACTAACAGGGGAATCAAACTGATGGCAGCGAGGCAGCAGAACGGATGGGCTTTCTTATATGCTGAGAAAGGGGCTGCCCCCATTCCTGGGGTCTGGCAAAAACCTGCTGAGAGACACCACAGTATTGACCCAGCCTGGGGTGCCGGCTTCTAAACCCTGTCTTTCCTAAATCCAGCAGTAGTTGGTCAAGAACTGGAAGAACAGCAAACAGTAAAGGTTGAAAGGAGTGTAGTAAAGGCAGGAAAAAAATAGATTTGTGAGCTATGGTTGTGTCCAGACTCTGGAAAATGGACATTAAAGGGACACATTTCTTTTGTGAGGCCAGTTGGTACTCTTGGTGCCTTGGCAATGCTCTTTGCAGTAACTGACACTGCAAATGAGAGTGAGAGGGGTAATTAGCCTCCTTCACAAATTGTGTTGCTGTGAGACTGAACCAGAAGTCTGATTTGATTCGGTTTTGAAGAGTGACTTGCTCACTTGATGGACAGATAATGTTGATGGTGGTGCTGAGGCCTGTCCTGGAGTTAGACCTTTTATACCTCTCTTACGTAGTATCTACAGAAGTTATGTAAGCTAATAATTTACTTAGCATTCAAAAGCAAGAATTAAAACCAGTTTGGACATATTCAAGAGTGTTCTTGGCTTTGTACAAATTGTTAGGGGTAATTTGGTCTGGAAAACAACTTGAGCTATGATGTTTCCCTGATTCTCTGTTTTTTTTCTACTTAGGAAGTTTAGTCTGATCTTACAGACTGGACCTTAAAGCCTTAACTTTCCTAGTGTTACCTCGTGCCCGTGTCTGTTGGGATACAGTTCTAATCTTGCAAGCGGGATTTCGTTAGTGGATCGGGATCCAGCTAGGTCTTACCTTTGGAAATCTGGCCACTGGTGTTCTAGAAGTCTGAAGGAATTCAATTTCTCCAGCAGTGGGACAGCTGTTAGCATCAGGATTTGGATTCATGGAGTTAAAGGGAGACTGGAGAGAGGGGTAAAAAGAAGCATTTAGTACTCTGATCTGGGGGCCAGATTAATCCTCTTCAGGGAAATGTGTCCCCCTGATGTCATGTGTCCTGAAGAAAGGACCTGTTTCATCAAATATAACTCCTAGGAAAAGAGAGGTAACTGTGGAGAAGAGAGCCCTTCTGTGTGTGTCAGCCCTCCCTTATCTCCTTCCTTTCAGACTAGAAAAAATACAATGTGATTTCTTTAGAAGTAAAGGATTTTGTTGTAAACATGCACTGGAAACTAAGAAATAAGAACAGTGATGGTTTGACCTATCGGAGAGCAGCGTAGGGGAAAGGGACCTGGGGGTCCTGGTGGGCAGCAGGATGACCATGAGCCAGCACTGTGCCCTCATGGCCAAGAAGGCCAATGGCATCCTGGGCTGTATTAGAAGAGGGGGGGTCAGTAGGTTGAGAAGTTCTCCTCCCCCTCTCCTCTGCCCTGGTGAGACCCCATCTGGAATAGTGTGTCCAGTTCTGGGCCCCTCAGTTCCAGAAGGACAGGGAACTGCTGGAGAGAGTTCAGGGCAGAGCCACAAAGATGATGGAGTGGAGCACCTCCCATAGGAGGAAAGGCTGAGGGAGCTGGGTCTCTTGAGCTTGGAGAAGAGGAGACTGAGGGGTGACCTTATTAATGTTTATAAATATGTAAAGGGTGAGTGTCAGGAGGATGGAGCCAGGCTCTTCTCAGTGACACCCAATGATAGGACAAGGGGCAATGGGTGCAAGCTGGAACAGAGGAGATTCCAGTTAAATATGAGGAAAATCTTCTTCAGGGTGAGGGTGAGGGAACACTGGCAGGGGCTGCCCAGGGAGGTTGTGGAGTCTCCTTCTCTGGAGACATTCCAGACTCGCTTGGAGGCGTTTCTGTGTGACCTGCTCTGGGTGTTCCTGCTCCAGCAGGGGGGTTGGACTAGAGGATCTTTCAAGGTCCCTTCCAGTCCCTGATACTCTGTGATTCTGTGATGGTTTATAAAACCTATGGAAATTCAGCAGAGACAAGGATGCATGTTGGGAGCCTGATGGATTGGCTCATCTGGGGGTGGTGGGAGCGCTTTCATGAGGTTGCAGTAGTTGCCTCCTGTTCTGGAGCGTTGTATAGCCTGGTTCTTAATTATTAAACCTCATGCAAAATTGTGTTTGGGGTTAATCTGTTTGTGCTTTAGCAGCTCTTCAAAACTTTCTTTGTAAGTTTTCATGACTCTCTGGAGAACCTTGGAGTTCTCCAGGTGTTTACCAGTAAATGGAAGACTCAAACCTCGGTGCCGCCTTCCCGCTGACTTGTCACAATTTTCAAATGCAAGATGCTAAAACAGAGAGAGAAGAATATTGATCTCTCGGCCTTATTCGCATCTCAAGCAATGCCCTACCGGCTCCCTGACGACTCATTTGAAACTAATTGCTAAATAGGAGCAAAAGCCTCCTCGACTCGGCTGCGTATCGCCCCGAGTAAGTGCTTCAGCCCCCTCTTCTGAGGCCCTTGTAAATCGGTCTAAACCAATGGGAAGGCATTGCTTGCACTCGACGCAGCGAGGGAAGGTTTTTAGTGTCTGCAGGGCTGTTAATGTTCGGTGATTTTCAAATTCAGCTTTGGATCCTCGAGATAAAATTTCCTCTGGCCTACGCTGGTGGGTGGCACTTTGTATATTTTTATTATTATTATTTTTTTTTTTTTAAAGCTTTTATCATAATATTTCCTCTCTTGATGTGCAGCTTGGTCATCTCTGCTTTTCTCCTTATCTCAAGGATGAACAATCTGGTGTATTTTACAATGTGAGTTAGCTGCTCATGGTTTTAGCATCTAGAGGGAGCCAAAGGGGCTTCACAGACCTAAGGGTGACCTGGGCTGTGATTCAGGTGTACTTAAAGATGAATAAATACTTCTCAGCACATAGAAAGAGAGACATGCTGATGTGTTCAGTGTTTCAGATGTGGTCTTTCACCTATCAGTTCAAGATATCTTTGTAAATTAAGGAATGATTTGAGAGAGTTTGAGTGAAGCAGTTCAGCTGAGGCTACCTGTAGACATTTGGACAAACTGTAATTTCAGATAATTACTTGGTGATGAGACTTGTGTTTCAATTTTGAACAGGTTTTTTTTGTGTTGTTCTCTTTCTCCCCAGTGCATATGCTACAATTTATTTCCTGTCAGCTGCTGCTCTGCATGTTATTAATTAGGTTCATTTCATTAATCATAATTTGAGATAATCTGAATTTAAATAGTATTTGTGTTTAAAATTGCTCCAGCAGACTTGTATCAGTCTTGAATGCAGTAATTATCCATATTCCTTTGACAAACCCATTTTTCCAGCTCGAAGAGGAGAGCAATTGATTTGTAGCTGATGTTTTTCATGCTATTAACTATCCGTGTTAGCAAAGAACTCCATGAACTTTGCCTTTTAAACCACCTCTTCAAAAGCAGATGCCTTTAGCGCTGTTTAAATTTGCCCTGAGTCCTGGCAGCATCCTTGGGCTTGTTACCTGTACCTGAAGGAGCTGTGAAATGCCCCCAGAGCAACTGTACCTCTTCCAGCCCAGGGGAGCTGTAAGTGTGGCATTGCCACCCCGTTTCTGAACAGTGACCTGCTACGAAAGAGAACTTGAATTCACTGTCAGCAGTTCCAGCTCGGATGCTGGAAGCTATCACACACACAAAAAATTCAATTTTCTGTATGAAGGAGGAAAGATTATTTTCCTTGTGCCTTGTGTAGAAAGATGCTGCTTCTTACTCCTTTCCCTCTGGCCTTATCATCTCTCCCAACCTCATTATTCTATAGATTCGATGGAAGTGAAGCCTATTATGACAAGGAAACTGAGGCGACGACCAAATGATCCAGTTCCTATCCCAGACAAGAGGAGGAAACCCGCCCCTGATATCCTTTACAGAGTCATGGGAGAGCTCTTGTGTTTGAAACCCGTGGCTGTGGTGTGTAACTCGGGAAGGAAATTGAAATAAGGTGCTGGGATCAGATTTTATTCTAGGAAAGAAGGCGATTTGTTGTATATGATGTGTGATAAACGAACATAACCAGTCTTTGGAGATCCCTTGGTGTCCTAGCTGAAACCATACAGTGGTGTGAGGGAACTTATTCTCACTGACAAATAAGAAAATAGTTTGAATTCTTCAGGCTTTTTTTTTTCCTACAAAGGAAAAACTTTAAAAGAACTTTATGTATAAATGCTGAGGTAACTGATTCCACAGATAGCAAATGGCTTTTTTACATGAGCCAAAGCTTTTCTCATTTCAAGATATGACAAAACATTTGCCAGAGAGATCGTATTCCTCATATCAAACTGTTATTTTCCATTTCTGATAAAGCCTTCAGATCTCTAATCCAGAGCTGCACAGCGAAAGCAAGGAGTGCTAGGTTTGTTCTTTGAATAAAATAAAAAAAGATGAAAATCCATCTTGGTCTTATATATCACAAGAGAGAGGAAAAAACACTGTATATGTAATCCTTCTCTTCTGCCTTGGTGCATGTTTCTTATAATTAAAATGTTCCTGGGCTTCTGGAAATACATTTTTGGCTCCTCTGTGATGGCAGGTACTTTTCCTATTTGTACATTAAATTCACCTGGAAAGGAAGGCAATGAGACCTGCTTTGCAGAGCCTTATTCCATTCCAAATTTGTAGGGTTTGCATCAGATTAGAAAAGCCTTAGCTTACTACTTTGGGGTGACTCATATTTTTCTGAAGGCGATATCAAACCTTGAACTTCTGGAGCTGATGGGGGATGGTCAGGAGCGCCTCCAGTTTTAATTAACCTCTTTCTAGTTGGAGATTCTGTTTGCTCTTTCAGGGGGAGAGGAAAAAACACCCAAACCCATCTATTTTACAGAATCACAGAATCTCAGGGATTGGAAGGGACCTTGAAAGATCATCTAGTCCCATCCCCTGCCAGAGCAGGAACACCCAGAGCAGGTCACACAGGAACGCGTCCAGGCGGGTTTTGAATGTCTCCAGAGAAGGAGACTCCACAACCTTCCTGGGCAGCCCCTGCCAGTGTTCCCTCACCTGAAGAAATTTTTCCTCATTGAAGTGGAACCTCCTCTGTTCCAGCTTGCACCCATTGCCCCTTGTCCTGTCATTGGGTGTCACTGAGAAGAGCCTGGCTCCATCCTCCTGACACTCACCCTTTACAGATTTATAAACATTAATAAGGTCCCCCCTCAGTCTCCTCTTCTCCAAGCTCAAGAGACCCAGCTCCCTCAGCCTTTCCTCCTCTGGGAGATACTCCACTCCCTTCATCATCTTGGTAGCCCTGCCCTGGACTCTCTCCAGCAGTTCCCTGTCCTTCTGGAACTGAGGGGCCCAGAACTGGACACCATATTCCAGATGGGGTCTCACCAGGGCAGAGGAGAGGGGGAGGAGAACCTCTCTCCACCTACTGACCACCCCACTTCTAATCCAGCCCAGGATGCCATTGGCCTTCTTGGCCATGAGGGCACAGTGCTGGCTCATGGTCATCCTGCATCTATTTCTTAGTGCAGTGCCCTGATCTCGTTCAAAATAGATGAGTTTCGTGGCAAACACGACCCGCTAATCGATGGCGGTGGAGCAGCCGCGGTATGCCACCCTGCCTGCCCTTCCTCCCTGGCGAGAGGGTTAAAGTCCAGCAGAACCCAAATCCTTCAAATGCAGCCTAAGGATTATTAACTCCAATTTAACATTTTGGGTGGTTTTGACTTAGCTGCTGCTTTGAAGAAACACTAGATTAGAGCTGGAGAGAGGGTCCGCTGCTTTGGCTGGGGGTGGTTTTCCTCTTGTCCACTTGAGTGCTCCTTGTGCAGAAGGGACAGAGGAGCAGTAGGAAGAAGGAAGCAGGAAGGTGCAACTGTGAAATGACATAAAATGGCAACAGAACAGCTGGGTTCTGAGATTTTGGGTGTGTTTTCAGGTGAATGGTGGACTCTTATTTAACCTCACGTGTTTTGTGCCTCTGGCTTTTTTTTCTGGTTCTTTTTGGAGGCTTTTCTTGTGGGCTTTCCTCCCTCCCCCATCTTCTTCTTATCTCTATTCCTGGTTACTGAGTGGCAAAATGAGTTTGTTTTCTGAGATCTGGGTGGGATCTGAAGCGAGTCTGTTGTGCTTCAGCTCCCAGATTGTCTTCTACAGAAACACAAGACGAAGAACACGAGATGCTGGTGCTTGGTGCCTCCGTGAAGTAAATGTCAATGCACTAAAGGCCTTTCTTTCATTGATGGTTATGTCTGAACGAGTTAAAACGATTTTGCACTCTGTTTGCTGCTAAATACAAGGCTCTGTGGAAATGAAGTTGTAGTAATTCATGTGGCAAAAAAAAAAGCTCGAGTATGACGCTCATTAAGATCTTCTGCAACTTCACAGAGACCTTTTGGCTTGTTTTTAGTCAAGTGAAATGTCGTTGACCTTTAATTTTGAGCTTCGCCTGTCGAGAGTGTATGGGAACCTTAATTCTGGATACCTCAGCTAAATTATTTGTTGACTGATGAGCAAATAATGGAGGACCTGAGAACGCTGAATAAGGTAGGGATTGGATTATTGCTTGTTTTGTATTTCTTTGTTTTAAAGAGGAAGCTAATGCCTACCCTGAAGAGAACAGAGCTTTGTTTCATGTTCCTTTCTGAGATGTGGGACTGTTTCATCCCAGTTGGCTTTCTGCAGTAACACAATGAAAGAGTTGGCAAGATGGTATCTCCTCCCTTTTATTTCAATAGCTTTAATTAACCTAATTAAAGTGACTGTCATGTCAAAATGTAACCTTCTGTCTGAACCAAGCGATGGGCTCTCTTGAGGAGTTTCCTCTCTTCCTCTGCACGTAGGGCCGAGCAGATGTTAACACTCACAGGCTGCCTCTGGGTCAGGCCTTAGCGTGGGGTGGTGGGCTTGAGGTTTGCTGTTTTCCCCCTCCCCACTGTCACATTACTTCAGCAAACTGTCCAGGGTGTGTGTTTAGACTGTTTCCAGCTTTTATGAACCTATTGCTTCGTGCTAAATGCGTTAAGGCTTATCTAATTTCTTATAATCGAGGCTGCTCGTTAAGGCTTTTGAGGATGGCAGTGGAGCTTGCTTGTTGTGCCAGCTGTCAAGGTGTCTCTAATGATTTCTCTCTTGTATTTTCTTTACCCTGAGAAATGTTGGATTGCTTTCAAGGAATACAATGTATTGGATGGGTTTGGGTTTGACTTGATTTAGTGGATTATCTGAAGGGGTTTGGGTTTGCAGACCTGCTGTATCGTGGTACTGATTATCTACACCGTTGCCTGTTCCTAGCGTGCTATTCTGGTTACGTGTTATGCCACTTAACAGTGCATGTTAATAAAGAACCATTTAGACTATCAAAGTAGGACTGTCTGAAATTATGACTGCAGACTTCTGTGGCTCCTGTCAGATCTCTAACGCTTCTTTGCTCTCTCTCCGTGTAGCTGAAATCACCCAAGAGACCAGGTGAGTTAACAGTTGCATTGAAACTCGTTCACAGTCGTGCTGTTTTGAACAGAGAATTATCTTGTAGGCTTTTTGACTGTATAATTGCTGAGTGTGTAATTTGACTGTATAATTGTTTTGACGGCGTAATTGCTGCTCTTTGTGTAGCTGCTGTGGCAAATGGATGCTGCGTGGAGTCTCTTATCCCTGCTGAAGTTTGTCAGGGGTGGGAAGGGAGGCACGTGGATCTTTGGTGGCTGAAACATTTGGGCAAGGAACAATCTAACTGTATAAAGAGGTTTTGTCCATTACATTCAGCTACATCTGGGCAGCTTATGGGCCTGTCAGGCAGATGGGGGGATTGAGAACTTAGTTTTATGCTCTCAGCTCTCCAGATGTATCTGTACATTTTATTTCAAGGTGGGGTGGGATGAACTTAGGTATTGTTCTGATGGAAATTCGAGTTTGTAGCTTCCTGTGCAAATTATTTCCGCTTAATGTGACATTACTGCTTGTAATTCTGTGGTCAGCTATGCTGTTGTGAGGTGAAGGCTTGCTGTGCTTTAAACAGCCTCTCTCCCGTTCTCAGCTTCTCCCTCCTCTCCCGAACACCTCCCAGCTACACCAGCAGAGTCTCCAGCACAGCGGTTTGAAGCCCGAATAGAAGATGGAAAACTCTACTATGACAAGAGATGGTAAGTGCTGGTAAATGCCTGGACTGGATAGGACAGTCCCAAAGAGTGGTGCTCAATGGAGTTAAAGGCAGCTGGTGGCTGGTCACAAGTGGTGTTCCTCAGGGCTCAGTATTGGGGCCATTTCTGTTTAATATCTTTATTGATGATCTTGACAAGGATATAGTCACCATCAGTTAATTTGCAGATGACACCAAGTTAGGTGGGATGTTGATCTGCATGAGGGCAGGGATGCTCTACAGCGGGACTTGGATAGACTGGATGGATGGGTTGATGTTAATGACATGGACTCCAATAACGCCAAGTGCCAGGTCCTGCACTTGGGCCACACCAACCCCATGGATGGCTACAGGCTTGGGGCAGTGTGGCTGGAGCTGCCTGGCAGAAAAGGACCTGGGGGTGCTGGTTGAAAAGCAGCTGAACATGAACCAGCAGTGTGCCCAGGTGGCCAAGAAGGCCAAGGGNCAAGCTGCAGCAGGGTAGGGTTAGGCTGGACGTGAGGAAAGAATTCTTCCCAGGAAGAGTGGTCAGAGCCTGGAATGGGCTGCCCAGGGAGGGGGTGGAGTCCCCATCCCTGACTGTGTTTCAGAGTCAATTAGATATGGTGTTGGGGGATCTGGTGTAGGGGAGAAGTTTGTACAGTGGGGCTGATGGTTGGACTTGATGATCCCAAGGGTCTTTTCCAACCAAATGATTCTATGATTCTGTGCCTGCTTTAAGCAGGCAGTTTCTAGTGTCTCTAGTGAGGAGACAAAGGCTGCAGAGAGAAATTGGTTTGATGAAAGAATTTGGGGGCAAAACATTTTTGGGGAGAGGTTTGACCCTTCTTCTGAGGGCTAATCATTGTGACTTTCATAAATCAGAAGTGCTAATGGAGTGTTTAGACCTTGTAGACTTCCAGGAGTAACTATTGGCTCGAGTGAAAGGAGACTAAAGTCTTTTCCATGGTGTCAGCGGCGCACGCTGTGGGTTTGATAAAAATCAAACCTGATGTTAAGAGAGCCACCAGCAGGTGCAGCATGGTGTAGTGGTGAAGCTGGTCAGCTGGCATATAGATACTCTGGGACAGCAGGGACAGGGATGCCAGCAGCCTTCACGGTCCTGCTGGTTCGTTCTGCGGAACGCTAGCCCGTGGCTCCACAAGGTGGCAGGAGAAATGTGGCACACCAGGCCGGCAGAATGAAAAATGTTTCTAATAACAAGTCCAAATAACCTTTAAAGATCAAAGCCACATGGGAGAAGCAACTTCAGAATTGCTGATTTGATTTAGCTCCGTTAAGTTTTATGAGCATAGAGCTGCGCAAGCCTCACAAAACGTGAGAGAAATATTAAATTCTGCAGAGAAATCTTAGTAGATCTTAAACTTCATCTGGGAGACATGCAGAACTGGATAATCAAGGGGACAATCTANTGAGGTCTCCCCTCAGCCTCCTCCTCCTCAAACTAAACAACCCCAACTCCCTCAATCCATCCTCATAAGCCTTATTCTCCAGGCCTCTCACCAGCCTCGTTCCCCTCCTCTGTACTCGCACCAACACCTCGATAAGAGTGATGAGGTCTCCCCTCAGCCTCCTCTTCCTCAAACTAAACACCCCAAAACTTGAGCAGAAAGCAATTTGTGGGCTGTATGCTTATTTGTAGCCTACTTTGGTGTTCTGGTGGCTCAAAATGACAAGTGATGAGGTTATCATTTTATTGTGGAAAATGATAGATCTGAGGCTTGTTCTCTCCCCATTTGCCAGCTCATACAGATGGTTGGTTTTTCCTTCTGCTGGTCTTCTGAGGGCGAGGTTTCATGGAGGGTTTGGGGTATACAGCTCAGATAAACCTGCTGCCCGGAGGTTAAGCTTGAGGGATGAGTAAAGGTGTGAACTGAACAGGCTGTGTGTTACTTCAGAAATTGCCCAAGTTCCTTCATTGCTTTCATAAGTTATTATTTCTTTGGCGTACCGTAACTACCCTGTAGAAAATATTTGGCTGAATAAACTCTTCTTCAGAATTTTTAAGCATGAAAAAAGGAGAGATGGACTCTGGAGTAATCTGTCAGTAAAGCTTCCCAGCTCGCACCAAATTTGATACTGGGAGAGCTTCAGTGAGCTCAGACCAATCTCTCCAAGAGGTATCTGGTTAAGACAGAAACCACTAACAGGTACTTTGATACTGTCAGGAATTCCAGCTGTTGCCTTTCCTGTCCTCCTTGTTCTTACCCTGGTTTCAAACAAGTATTTTACATTTTTGGGGGGGGTCTGTAATAATCCTGCTGAGATTCTTTTTTTTTTTTGATAGTAATAATTGTTGGCCAAAGTAGCTGGTGGCTTAAAATAAGAAATGACTCTTGATAGTGGAAGGGTCCTTTTTTGTTTGTTTGTTTCCTGAGGTGTATTAAGGCTGTAGCTGCTGGTGTGCCCCAGGAATTATAAAACTGACAGCTCAGGAGTGACTGCTTTCTGTTACCTGACAGCAGCCAGGAAGGACCATTATCTCAAAAGAGTGAATGTTTAAGGCTGGTAATGGCCTCTCGAGGCTCTTGCAGAGCTATTTTGCAAACATCTCTCCAAACATGGGGATTTTGTGCAGGGACTTTCAGAAAGATGTGGAATTAGACTTTTATCCTCAGTCAATTTGCTCCCGTCGGATCCTAAAATACAGCCCGCTGTAAAACAACCATCTTCTTGCTTTTACCTTTGTCTGCATACAATAACACAGAGCAATTTCTTGCAATCCTCTGATGGAGATGCACTTAAAGATCTTGACCTTTCAGCAAAATATTTTGTAGCAGGAGAGTGGAATGATTTTTCTGCTTCCCTCGCTCGTCAGCGTTGTGGTGCATTTCACACCCTGCAGAAGCAGGGGTTGTTTGCCACTTCCCTGCTCTTGAAAACCAGCTTGAAATTCCACTGCTGTTTCGATATTGGAAGTATTTTCCTTAGCTCTACCCCTCTGTTCCCCTGGGAGTTTATAAACTCCACCGAGGGCTGAGCTGTGATGGTATAACTGAGGTTTCCCAGGCTGCTGTGCCTTCAGCTGAGCCCTGGAGCGTGAGACGGTGGAGACAGCTCTTCAATGCAAACGCGCTCAACTAACTCGTTACCTCGCTTTTCCCGTCCCCAATTAACATAGATTTACTGATGGACACTACCTCGTGGCGTCAAATCCAGGGGCTGGAGCCAGCTTGCTTGGTCTGTGTTGTTAGCTCTGGAATTTGCTGGGAGTCAAAAATTGGAAGAAAGAGCTGTGAGTGTTAAAAATGGCTTCGTTATCTGTGCAGGCACAGACACCTCCTGCGAGTTCTCCGGGGCTCGTGCACTGATTGTATCAAGATCATCAATTCTCCTTGCTTAAGTAGTCCCAGTGTGGCATGGTAGGCCACTGCTGGAGCGAGGGCTTTATGCCTTATCTTAGTGAGGGCTGGTTTGTAGTAGCTCCTGCCCTTCCTTTATATCAATTATTGATCGTCTGGGCTCAGTAAATTGAGATCTTTGGCTGGGATCGTGGCTGCTTATTCCACTGCCCTGGGACCTGCTGACACCCTTTCTGTTAAAAGGAAGAAGAAAGAGTGATGGTTGGGCACAAGTGTCTAAAGCTTGGAGAATTTGAGATGTTTGGGGGTTTCTTTTATTACCTAGTCCAGCCTATTGCTAATTAGTGCCTTTGGAAGGTTGAAACCTGCCACTATCCTTCCTGTTACTGGCAACCAGTGTGAACTGGACTCCGAGGACTGGAGCCAGTGGGAAGAGATTAAGGGATAGACTTCCATATTTACAGTTAGGCTTATTGTAGAAATAACTGTAAAGATTATGCAAATCCCCACGTTTTGACGGATGGCTGTCAGCCAATCAGGCTGCAGGATGTTGCATACTGAGTCGTTACTGAGGGAATTTGCCCGGTGTTCCTGCGGCTTGGGTTGCCCAGTTAAATATGAAACACATCACGATGAGGGTAAAGGTGGGATAGAGTTAATGCTTTTAGAACTAGGAAGCATTTAGGTGTTCTCTCAGGTAAGGTTATTTACTTAAAAACAACGTGTTTCAGCATAATTAGTTCTGCTGATGGAACTCTCTGGGGCAGAATAAACAGGAAATGGGGAGTTTTTTGTAGCTCATTTGGCAGCGCTTATGAGATGTGGTCTCTGAAGAAGGCAAGACCATGAAGTTAAGCANCCCCTCAGTCTCCTCTTCTCCAAGCTAAAGAGACCCAGCTCCTTCAGCCTTTCCTCCTATGGGAGATGCTCCACTCCCTTAATCATCTTGGTAGCCCTGCCAGGAGGATGGAGCCAGGCTCTTCTCAGTGACACCCAATGATAGGACAAGGGGCAATGGGTGCAAGCTGGAACAGAGGAGGTTCCACTTCTTCACAGTGAGAGTGACTGAACACTGGCAGGGGCTGCCCAGGGAGGTTGTGGAGTCTCCTTCTCTGGAGACATTCAAAACTCACCTGGACGTGTTCCTGTGTGACCTGCTCTGGGTGTTCCTGCTCTGGCAGGGGGTTGGACTAGAGGATCTTTCAAGGTCCCTTCCAGTCCCTGAGATTCTGTGATTCTGTAATTCAGAATCATGGATTTGAAGTTTTCACTTCGTTTCATACAGAATGCACCAAGAGACATACACAGCATGACTAAAATATGATCTAAAAAGGGTTAAAAAAAGGACTATGCTTAGACACAATCTTCTTATGGCAGGTATGTCTAGCTTCCCACAGTCGGTGACCCATCACTTCTTATTTAGTGAAAATACCCAAAATGGTACAGTATGAGAAGTTTGAGGCCAGTGTTTAAACACTGCACAGACTGTGCTGATGGAGTACAATTCAGTTCACATTTTTGTGGTGGTGGTGGGCTAGTAATTGCATATTGGGGAAACTGAGTAACTTTTTTTGAGTGTCTGTGATTTTTCTCTGCCACGTTTTATCAGGCCTAACGTGGAGCTGCCTTCTAAAACCCGTCCTGTGACTGAAAGTGGAAAGGCTACTTTGATTAACTCTGGAAGTGTGGGCTTACTATGGGTCAGTGTTCTGTCCTGTAGCTTTGTGCTCTGCCCTTCCCTTCCCGCTCTTCTCAGCTGTGAAACCTGGTTTGGGGAATCTGTGTGCAGAAGTGAACGTGGATGGAGAGTGCTTTGGGCGTTCTGAAGTATCGTTTGAATGCAGGAGTTTGTGTGTGGGATCAGACCACCGCTGCGTTGGTGAAGATGGGGAAAGTGGAGCAGAGAGAAAGACAAAGTGCTTGTAGAATCCCAGCTGTTTCTTTTCTCAGTCAGTGAGTGTTTTCACATCTCTCTGGTTTTTTCTTTCTGTTCTATTTTTGCAGGTACCACAAGAGCCAGGCGATTTACCTGGAGTCTAAAGAGAACACTAAGATCAGCTGCGTCATCAGTTCTGTGGGTGCCAACGAGGTAGTGGCTGCTTTGTTCTTTTGTGGGAGAGGGGAAAGCCATGAGTCAGTGCAGGCAGGTAGACACCAGCTCTAGTAATGGCTAAGAGAGAATTCAGTATTATTTTCAGAAAGGATGTGGTTGTCTGGTGTCTAAAGAAGCTTGAAGATAAAACTGAGTCGAGAAACTCTTTCTTGGACATTAATATCCCACTGACTTGGGAATCGCTTCTCTGAGACCATTTCCTTGTGGCTAATGATCAGGGCTTAGAGGGGCAGGTGAAGAGATGGGTGCACCTAAGATTGAGGCCAGTCTTGTCACAAAACAAGCTTCATGCTGGAGCGTCAGTCGGGCAAAGGGAGCCGCTCCTTCTTCGTCTGCAGTTTCCAGACACTTCAAGGAAAGGAATCACAGCCATGAACGTTGTTTCTCTTCCATCAGCCAAGGAAGCCACTTTAACTTGGCTTGGCAGCTGAGGGAAAATATTTTCTTTTCAACAA
Organism: Jacana jacana; assembly: GCA_013400555.1. Taxonomy (NCBI): domain Eukaryota; kingdom Metazoa; phylum Chordata; class Aves; order Charadriiformes; family Jacanidae; genus Jacana; species Jacana jacana. The sequence continues at coordinate 154,638 of VZTM01024350.1, read as the reverse complement.
AATGAGTTGCATATGGGGCATGCTTTGTATCACAACTGTTCTCCTCACAACAACAGTTGTTGGGCTCCATGGTTGGTTATTTAGATAAAGTAGTGGCGCGCTAACGGATGCAATACGAATATATTACTGCTCACTTGATTGAAGTTATTACTGTTAACTCACAACAGTAAAACACTCAGTCTTTAGGGAGCATCTTACCTGAAACCTGAAGGAAACACAATCTGTTAACTCTTACTGCATGAATTCTGGGCACCTCAGCACAAGAGAGATCTGGAGGGGCTGGAGTGAGTGCAGAGGAGGGACACGGAGCTGGGGAAGGGCCTGGGGCACAGATCTTATGAGGAGCCATTGAGGGAGCTGGGACTGTTGAGTTTGAGGAAGAGGAGGCTGAGGGGAGACCTCATCACTCTCCACAACTGCTTGAAAGGACATTGTAGAGAGGTTGGTGCTGGTCTCTTCTCACAGGTAATTATTGATGGAACAAGAGGGAATGGGTTTAAGCTGCAGCAGGGTAGGGTTAGGCTGGCCATGAGGAAAGAATTCTTCCCAGGAAGAGTGGTCAGAGCCTGGAATGGGCTGCCCAGGGAGGTGGTGGAGTCCCCATCCCTGACTGTGTTTCAGAGTAGATTAGATGTGGTGTTGAGGGATCTGGTGTAGGGGAGAACTTGTAGAGTGGGGCTGATGGTTGGACTCAATGATCCCAAAGGTCTCTTCCAACCTGAGTGATTCTATAATTCTAATTCCACTTTCAAGTGAGGCGATAGATTTTGGGTTGACTTCGTGGGGGTTGTTTGAGAGGGGCTGGGGAGGAGGCAGGGGGGTTGTTTGCCCCGTGCTGGGTTCGTTGCAGTGATACAAAGCCAAGGGTGATAAACACTTCACAGATGGCTGAAATGAGAAGGTGCTCCCTTAGGAGTGCAACGTGTGCATCTCTGATTTCACCAGGCATTTAAAAGCCTTGTTGCCAAACTCTGATCTTACCAGTTCCCGCTCAAATTTAGAAGGCAGGCAGAGGTTTGAGGTCTCTAGTTGTAGGCTGGAATCAGAAGTTGATAGTGTTTATGAAGTCAGTCAGATCTGCTCAAAGGAACTTTACCAAAAATCCTTGCACAGTTTCTCCCCACCAGTGATTCCATTAATAACTCAAAGTGAAAAGACTTCAGCTAAGAAGCATCAGGGAGGGTATGACGTGGAGTTGCCTCCCTGTGGCTGGTGAAGGGAAGCGGTGAACAGCGCGTCGGAGGCAGCTTTCCTCCTATGAAGGTCAACCTTGGTTTTCTTAAACTGGATTTCAATTTTGGAATTGGCTACGAGCCTCCCCAGCACACAGCCTGAGCTCTGATGGTCCCCCTTAAGAACAAACAAAAAAATCCCAACCAAAAATACGCTCCCAGGCCCAGATTGTTAAAGCTTGATGTGTTTAGGCCTAAACAGGGTGCATTTCTACTACTTTTGACATGATTTTCTTGAAAACCATGAATCAGATGCTGCATTGGTGGAAATCATTGGCCAAGTGTGTGGAACCAATTTGGTCATTTGCCTTTTTAACAACAAGAAACTCTTCAGTATGTGCAGGAAAGGGTTTTCTTGTGGATTGGGGTGGGGTTTTGGGTTTTTTTTTTGTTGGGTTTTTTGTATTCCTATGAGTTTATTCAGCATTCTCATTTGCTGGAAGTTGGAAAGAAAGGAGGAATCCTGTTTTACAGTCTAGGAATAAAAGAAGTTCAGAGCTGGAGTTTTGGTTGTGTTCACCCTTTCCTTCAGTTCTGTAGGATTAAGAGTTGCCATTTTTTGATTGCAAAATGCATTGTGTGTCTGAAACATGTGGTTTAAGCTCAGTGCATGTCCTGATGCCTTTATGTTTCTGAACTGGGGGACACATTTTCTGTTAATGAGCCAGTTCACTGGTCTGGTCACCAGCAAAACTAACCAACCATTCCATCGTATCGTGATAGAACATAAAGCTGTAGATGTTTCCTGTCCTCTACATGCTCAGAGTTTGTCCAGATGAGAATCCTGTAGGTTAGAGAAACGGCAAATTGAGGGAAATGTTGCAGGAGAGAGAGATGGTTCTCAGCAAAGGTGGCTTTGAATTTCTCTAGGGAAATAACCACAGTACAAATGCAGGCAAATATGAATCATAGAATCATAGAATCATTTAGGTTGGAAGAGACCCCTGGGATCATCCAGTCCAACCATCAGCCCTACTCTACAAGCTCTCCCCTACGCCAGATCCCTCAACACCACATCTAATCTACTCTGAAACACAGTCAGGGAGGGTGACTCCACCACCTCCCTGGGCAGCTGATTCCACTGACTGACCACTCTCTCTGTGAAAAACTTTTTCCTAATGTCCAGTCTAACCCTACCCTGCTGCAGCTTGCAGCCATTCCCTCTTGTCCTGTTGCTCATTGCCCGTGAGAAGAAGTTTTGCTAGTTTATTGAAGTTTATTTTATTATGAAGTTTATTTTATATTGAGGGATTTTGCTAGTAAAGGCAGTTTATAATTAAAATAATAGAGTTAAATCAAGCTACCTTGCCCAGCCTGTAGCTAACCTAAAAAATATATCTAATTTATCTAAAAAATATAATACCAAGTTTTGGTTAAATCACTCGCCACGGCTGACCTTAGTGTCCTTTGCAGGAGGAGATATTGGCCTTGTGTCCTAAACCACTCCAGAACTAAGAGCTGGGTAGCTCCTACTTTCCATGCACTGATTTAAATACGTTTAAATGCATTAGGAGGATAAAACACGGAGGTGGTTTGCTCAGATTTGGGGTTTAAAATTTAGAGGCATTTGGGTCTAAGCTTCTTGAAAGTGACTTTTATTTTTCAAATATTCCGAGAGGCTGCCTCTACAGAAACAATTTCTCCTTTGAAATATATCGAATATGGGCAAGTTGTGTGAATTCTTCACGCAGGGGGTTTTTGAAAGCGCCCTTTTATCTTCAAATACAATTTATTTCACACGTTTCGAGAGATGCTTCGCTGAACAAAATCAGAATAAGCTTTTCATTTGACTAATCATTATTTGTCTGGGCAAATCCCAGGGTAGATAATTTTATGATCTGTGGATCTAGAGAGGTTTATTCTTGATTAGGTAAAGCTTAATGCCAGAGTTCTGGTGCGAGCTGTGGCAGACGGAAACTTGCTTTTCCTGATGATGCTTGGGAAGAGCAATTTTTCTTGATGAGTGTTTTGAGCAGGAAATTGAGGTGGTGAAGTTAGAAACCTTATTTAATTTTCTACTCAGGTTGCAAATGCTTAGTGTGGGGAGGGAGAAGGGGTTGAGGGAAAGATCTTTGCACCCTGGGTGAGAGATGTTCAGGTCTGACAATAAGAATACCTGCACTCTCCTCTCTGCCTATTGCTTTGGGTGGGGTTTCCCTGTTTTTCTCCAACATCTCTCACTGCTCCTCTCTTTTTTTTTTTCCTTTCTGTTTTTTTTCTTTTTGTGTAGATCTGGGTGAGGAAAACCAGTGACAGCACGAAGATGAGGATCTATCTGGGACAGCTGCAGCGAGGTGTTTTTGTCATTCGCCGACGATCGGCTGCGTGACTGTATGCTCTTCCTTTGGTCTTCTTTCTTGGTCTTTTGTTTTTTACAAAACCAATAGACAAACCTCTAACGGGGGATGACAGTCTGTTCACTCCTCTTAGCAGCAGAGGACACTGTCATGACCTCTCACAAGACAAGTTTGTGGCTGGCCACATAATCCCCAGTAGTCCTTAAATCTTTAGTGATACCCAAGCACTGCCCTGGACTATTTCTGGATTTTTTGCATCAAGCTTCTGTACACTTCCTTTGTATTTCAGGTGACTGTTTAAGAAGATTTTGCATCATACCCTTTTTTCATCGCTGTTTCATGGTGCATAAATGGGACTGGTGTGTTGAAAACAACGTAAGGTTTCTGTTTTGAATCAGACCAGTGGAAGAAGCTTTGCTTGTCAAGACGCTGAGCTGACTCGTTCTTTTGGGCTTTGTTTTCCTGCGAGGCTCGGGATGTTGGGCAAAGGGAGATTACCCTTGCCAGCTTTCAGCTGCAGCCCAGAGATGTGTCTGTAGTACCTGGTAGATGACATCAGCTTTATTGGATGGACTCTTTAAAGACTTGGGCACTGAGGCTTTTTTTAGGCAAGTGGGAACAGCTCAGCACCTGCTGAAAATGCAGCTGGTGTGGATGTGGTTAAGCAGTCACGCGTGGTTAATCAGAAGCTTCTGTTTCTCTACACATTAAAAAACCCCTTCAATGAGCAAGCAAAGAGTATGTCTGTTTGCTGATGTCAATTTCCTCAAAGAGGCAGATTGAGTATAAACCAAAGGATTAATTAAGTGGACTTTGCAGATAGCCAGACTGTGTGAGCGCTGAGTGCAAGTGTCACCTGGTAGGCGTAGAGAGATGAAAGGTAAATTTCACTGTCCTCACTGCTGCTTAGAGCAACAGGTCACACTGGAATCCTGCTGACAGATGATACTGGATCTCTTTATCTTCCAAAGAAGCCTGGTACAGAGTGGAAAGCAGCATTGACAGGCCCTTAGTTCCCCAAAATGCCGTGCAAAGGTTTCCCTTTGAAGGGTGATTTAATCACTGGAGACATCACTGGGTTCCTACACTCCCCCAAGTGATGATATTCATGTACTTCCCTTCCAAGGTATTTAAAGATCTGAGTCTCTGGTTATTCCCAACCTTCTGCTGGTGGCTTCAGCCACTGATACCACGTGTGACTGCAGGGTGCACTGGCAGTGCTCTCACATCAGTTGCCTTCTCTGCAGAAGAACTTTGTGCTCCTTTTGACCGTCAGACAAAAAGTTGTAATGTCTGCCTTTATCAATATCTGTCACTTTGAGCCATCTTTGGTTTTTGCTTTTTGAGCCACCACCTTGTTCAGCATCGGTCGAGCCCTTCTTTCATATATGTGGATAAATGGAGTATTTTAAATGACTGTTTCCATTTCTTTGACTTACTGCAGTTGGTGGCAGCCACCTCCCAGTGGCTGACGTACCTACGTGGATCTGGAGTCGGGGTGTTAGGGCTGAGTCTCCCCCAGAAACATTGCCTTTGTGGCTGGGACACTTGACCTGTTCTTACTGTCTTGAGTGTCTTTAACAGGAGAGTTCTGGAGCTTTGGCGAGGAAAGGAGAAGGGTGGCAGTTTCCCAGCCCTTGGAAAGGTGCCATCCTTGCTGCCACGTCAGCTGGGTGGGAAGCAGCGGGCTGTACTTTGTCATGTTAACTGCACAGTTAATATAACCTAGCATTCTCTGCACGTGGGACAGGGTTTTAATGAGGTGAGGATGCACCAAACAGGATTTGTCACTGAGCCTTAAAACGAACATCAGAGTTGGCTTTTATAATAAAAAGAGCTAAGTAAATAGCATTAGGGTTTATTTCCTGCCTTTATCAATCTTTATCAATACCCATTTTTGAGGAAATAACTAGGAACTTTGGTACAATTTGGGGGAGATACCTTGCCATTCTGCGAAGAGCAGGCAATCTCTCTGCTGCTCTGACGTTACCTGTTTGGGGTAATTTGAAAGGTATTGGTGGAAGTGTGGAAGTGCAGCAGCTCTGGGAGCCAGGCGTGGTAGAGGTGCACGTTGTGTAAGCTTAATTGTAGAGCTTTAACACTGCATCTTAATCTGAATCAACAACATCTGCTCACCAGCCCTGCTCCTTGGCAGAGGAGGGAAAGAATAGCTGCTCTCGCAGCCAAAAGCCTGTCTTTCCATCGGCTCTGGCCTTACTTTGCAAGGGGTGGGGGGAGCTGGGATGAGAGGAGACGAATTTCTAGTTCATGTCCTAATCAGAATTTGAAGAGTCTTCTGGAAGCAAAGACCTGTGGGACTGTTGCAGCGTCTCCCTCGTCCATAACCCCCCCTGTGGACACCCACCTGAGCTGAGAAGGGTGCTGGTGTTGTCAGGCGTCTTCTGTTGTACCAGATAACCAGGGAGCTTATCCTTGGACTGGAGGTTCCAGTGGGAGAAAGCAAAGAAGGAAAGAATGAGGACAGTGAGAAACTGGGGTGGGAAGGAGGAAACTTCCTCCATTCCATCCAGACCACAGGGAGTGTGCTGTGGTCTGGACTGGGGAAACTGGTACTGCCTGAGGGCAGTGCTTTGGTGTGGAAGTTGTCCAAACTTCATCTCAAATTCTTACTCTACTCTTTCACGCCAATCTTGGATCTCCAGGAAGGACATAGGAGGTTTGTACAATGCCCTTCTCTCAGAGCTCCTTGCCCTTTACCAGTTTCCCCAGTGCCCCTTGGATCAACCCTCAAACTATAATTTCTGCTTTTGATGGTCCCGGGCGTGGGCTCGGAGCCCTCTTTGCTCCAATCTAACTGCTGTGCTGAAGGTGTTTTGCTTTAGAACTACTTCATCCCTCGGTTCTTCCTGTAATAAAATGAAAATCTCTTTTGCCTTAGTTGCTCACCATAAAAAGGAGATGTGTCACCTCTAACAAAGTGCATGAATATTGTATCCCGGGGGGGGTGGGGTGGGGGGGATTTTGTTGGGTTTTTTTACAAGCAGGCTGTTCTGGAACAACCCGAGCCATTTATGAGGTTGGAAATGATAAAAATGTGGCACCTCATTGTGCATTCAAGGGAAGCAGTACACTTTTTTAAATCCTAGAAGGCTGCTCTAAACGTGTTGTTGCGAGGATGAGGCGTGTGGAGATGAAGAGGGTAGACATCAGCTGTAAAAATGAAGATTTCCTGCCACTGGTTGGACAAATAGAGACAAGTTACTCAGGGAGATGGACAAGGTCTTGCTTAAGTTTGAAGAGAAAATTGGCTTTTCTGGCTGCTGTTTGCCTGTCTAGCATCGGTGTTTTGAAGAATTCAAACCCTCACTGAACAGAAATGGCTTTGCTGCAGTTATGAAAAGATTTAATCCTCATTATGGACAGCACTTAAAGTAAAGTTAAGGAATTATTTTAACTCCTGGTTACAGTAACTTTTAAAGAAAGGTGGGTACTTTCTGCCAGAAAGGGAGAGTTAAATTATAATTGGCTGTTGAGTCACGGTGAGCAGGTATTTCATTACCCTGAGAGATGGCATGTGATGGTGATCAAGTGCAAATAAAAGATTTCCCCTTCCCCTTCCCCTTCCCGATAGGGGATACATTTGGATGGGTCCTTTTCATACAGGAAGAACTTGGATGGATGGGCCAATGTTAATGGCATGGGCTTCAATACGGGCGAGTGCCAGGTCCTGCACTTGGGCCACACCAACCCCATGGATGGCTACAGGCTTGGGGCAGTGTGGCTGGAGCTGCCTGGCAGAAAAGGACCTGGGGGTGCTGGTTGACAAGGGGCTAAATAGGAGCCAGCAGTGTGCCCAGGTGGCCAAGAAGGCCAATGGCATCCTGGATTGCCTAAAAAATAGTGTAACCAGCAGAAGCAGGGAGGTGATTGTCCCCCTGTGCTCAGCACTGGGGAGGCCACCCCTTGAGTCTGGTGTCCAGTTCTGGGCACCTCAGCACAAGAGAGATATCGAGGTGCTGGGGCGAGTGCAGAGGAGGAGCCATTGAGGGAGCTGGGACTGTTTAGTCTGAGGAAGAGGAGTCTGAGGGGAGACCTCATCACTCTCCACAACTGCTTGAAAGGACATTGTAGAGAGGTTGGTGCTGGTCTCTTCTCACAGGTAATTATTGATGGAACAAGAGGGAATGGGTTCAAGCTGCAGCAGGGTAGGGTTAGGCTGGCCATGAGGAAAGAATTCTTCCCAGGAAGAGTGGTCAGAGCCTGGAATGGGCTGCCCAGTGAGGGGGTGGAGTCCCCATCCCTGACTGTGTTTAAGAGTTGATTAGATGTGGTGTTGGGGGATCTGGCATAGGGGGGTTTTGAAGCAGGAGATTTCATCCACTGGAAATGGCTACTGATTTGTTCGCTCAATCTTAAATTTGCAACCTGTCAGTTGCCTCCTATGCCTGAGGCAGCTTCTGCCTGGTTTTTGGTTAGTTCTGATTCTTGTCCTCATGTTCTGCCCCAAATCTTGAAATCTGGGGGCAGAACATATGGATTTGGGGGCAGAAAATGAGGGGGGGTGGAAATCGGAATAGAAAGTGATGGAAACTTATTTTGTTTTATTAATGTTCCTTACTTTCATTGAGTAAGGATTCTTTGGACAGTGATGTCTGCCTGCAGATCTCTGCTGCTTTAGTGGTGATCCCAGTTAATGAAAGCTAATGATCTGTAACGCAAACAAGTGCAGATCACGGCTTAAAATCAGTGTTTTAAATCGAGGTTTCTGCTTGATGGTTGAAATCCTGTTTGGAATTGGGGCCTGGGGGGTGTCAGACTGAGCAGGGTGATGCCATTGACTGACGTGGGGGCCTGGAGAGCGGGTGGCTGAGGACACACAGATGTATCTCCGTGGCTTCGTCTCCTCGAATTAAAAGGTAGGTGGAGGGTTTTTTTTTATTTGGGGTTGGTTTATTTTGGTTTTGGGTTTTTATTTTCAGGGAAGTGGTAGATGTCCAACAAATAATTGATTTTCTGTAGATATGACTAGTTGCTGGTGGCTGCTGATGGTGTCACAATGCTGAAGAATTACTCGTTAAGGGGAAGAAATATCCTTTTCCCTGGGAACTAAATTTCGGGAATGGTATGTAATAGCCACAGGAATATTTCTTCCTAACGTGCTTAGGAAGTGACATTCCAAACCTCACACATCCTGAGGGTGAAACTCTGAATACTAATGAGAGTAAATCATGTAAGGCTGTTGCACCAAATTAGTATAAAAACAGGCAGCAAATACACTGGTAAGGATTTACCTGGTGTTAAAATACCCTCATCTGTTGATACTGGGAATTACTAAACCTCTTGGTTTAAGACCATCTCGTCCTGAAGATGAGATGATGTGGTGGGAGAGTTTCATATGGAACTAGGGATCACAGAATCATAGAATGGTTGGAGTTGGAAGGGAACTCAAAGATCCAACCCCCCTGCCCTGAACAGGGACACCTCCCACCACACCAGGTTGCTCCAAGCCCCATCCAACCTGCCCCTGAACCCCTCCAGGGATGGGGCAGCCACGGCTTCTCTGGGCAACCTGGGCCAGGCTCTCTCCACTCTCACACCAAAGAATTTCATTCTGGTATCTCATCTAAAGCTCCCCTCTTCTAATTTAAAGCCGTTACCCCTTGTCCTGTCACCACACTCCCTGACAAAGAGTCCCTCCCCAGCTCTCCTAGAGCTCCCTTCAGGTACTGGAAGGCTGCTCAAGGTCTCCCTGGAGCCTTCTCTTCTGTAGACAGAGCAACCCCAGCTCCCTCAGCCTGTGAAAACAGGAGAGGTGCTCCAGCCCTCTGGTCATCTTCATGGCCCTCCACTGGGACCTGTTCCAACAGCTCCATGTCCTTTCTATGTTGAGGACTCCAGAGCTGGACACAGGACTCCAGGTGGGGTCTCACCACAGCAGAGCAGAGGGTTGGAATCGCCTCCCATGACCTGCTGGTTCCATGCTGCTTTTGATGCAGCCCAGGATGGGGTTGGCTTTCTGTGCTGCCAGTGTGCACTGCCAGCTCATGGTGAGCTTCTCACTCACCATCACTCCCAAGTCCTTCTCCTCAGGGCTGCTCTGTAGCAGTATTTCAGCACTCAAGTGTGGATTAGGTCTCCTTTTCTACCAAATAGGAAGTTCTGCAGTTGAGGAAAGGGAGATAACATGGTGAAGGTACCAGGATGGCTTGGGCCATTGGCCTTGTTCTCCCCTGAGAGAAATCAGAAGTATGTGTTTGTTTCCTCTTTCATTGCAATGACCATTTTGAGGAGAGTCATTGAGAGTTTGGGTGACATGTAGCCATAGTGTGTGTGTCTGTCCCTTGGGCTCTGCCTGCAGATGGACAGACATTGTCCTAGGGAACAGACAGTTGTCCAGGAATCCTGCAAGTAGTTCTGTCATGGCAGGGCTTTGTTCACTGAGGGTTTCGTCCCTCTAAGGAGATGTGGGTGCTTCCTTGTCCTTTCTGGCGCCCTGCAGATGAGTATTTCACAGGTATTTGGGGATGCAAAGCTGCAGTATTGGTGCTCCCTTCCTTAGACCACAGCATCTGTGGGTGCAGGAGGTGCCTGTTGTGGGAAGACTGAACTGTTCCCAGAGGGAATGCCTGGGATGAGCCTAGTGAGGAGTTTCTGGAACCTTTAGCAAAGTTTGGCGCCTCTCTGTTCCCAGGCTGACTTTCTCAAAGCAGTCTAAGGGTTTGATTTGCTCTGAAGTACCTTGAGAGCCTTGAGGGAGCCTGACAGACGCAGCTGTACGTGCCCTGGACGGGCTTGTCGCAGTCTCTTCTGCGCCTGGCTGCCCTCTGCTCCCTGAGTGCTGAAGACCTTGGGGAGCACATCAATTGACTTGCCTTGTAATGGATGTGAACAACCTTAAATAGCGGCCGTAGCCTTCACGAGGCGTGACGGTTCCTGGTTACCGTTTGATGTAACTCGAGGTATTAATCTGCAAAGCCTGGGAGGGGAGGGCTTTTTTTTCCCACCAGAGAGCCTGACAGGTTCTCCATCTCGATTATGCCTCGGCTCTTTGTTGTATCTGTCACGTTCCTGGACTGAATGGCGGAGCAGAAGCTTCTGGTGGGCGCCAGAGCTTCTGGTGGGCGCCAGAGCTTCTGGTGGGCGCCCTTCCTGCCTCTGTAATGGGGATCTGATTATTGGGTACAGCCACTCAGCCGAGCCAGAGGCATGAGCCCAGAAGAAGCAGCAATCTTGCTTGTTCTTTCAGCCAACCAACTGCACTGTTCCAGTAGTGTTGTGTGTTTACTTAATTCAGAGGCATTGCTGTATTTTATTTTCCTTAATTTATTATAGTGAGCGCTTTCACTGGTTTTGAGTCTTTTTATTGCTAAATTTCTTGTTGAGTCAGTGTGGTGTCCCAGCTGAAGGCCAACATTGGAAGAACATGGTCCTGGTAGGTTCTCTGTGTGCTTGGCTTATTGTTGGGGGTAGCAGGATGGTGGTGGCTCTGGTGACCAAGGAGGTCTCCTGGGCCTCTGACCCCGCCTGTCACATGTGTCTTGGTACAGTGTCCACTCAAGTGAGCTGAGTGTGCTTACAGGGGGCTACCAAGAGAATTGCAAGAATCATAGAATGATTCAGGTTGGAAGGGACCTTAAAGATCATCCAGTGCCACCCCTGCCCTGGGCAAGGACACCTCCCACCACACCAGGTCCCTCCAAGCCCCCTCCAACCTGCCCCTGAACCCCTCCAGGGATGGGGCAGCCACAGCTTCTCTGGGCAACCTGGGCCAGGTTCTCGCCACCCTCACAGCAAAGAAGTTCTTCCTAATATCTGATCTAAATCTCCCCTCCTTCGGTGTCAAACCATTCCCCCTTGTCCTGTGGCTCCCCTCCATGATCCAGAGTCTCTCCCCATCTCTCCTGGAGCCCTTTGAGAGACTGGAAGGGGCTCCAATGTCTCCCTGGAGCCTTCTCTTCTCCAGGCTGAACCCCCCAATTGTCTCAGCCTGTCCTCACAGCAGAGGGGCCCCAGCCCTCCTGTCATCTTCATGGCCTCCTCTGACCCTGCTCAAACAGGTCCAGTAGGAGTTATTGTCCAGCTTCAAAATGTTTATCTGGAAGTGCTGGTTTAGCTCTCACCCCTCTTCCCCCAGGTTCTTCTTTAGTGAGCAGGTTTCTCTCGAATGCCCCCTGATGACTGCTCTAACGGGACAGAGAGATGCTGTGGAGGATGATGAGGATGAGTTGTGCCTGTTGGCTCCCTCACAGGGCGTTCAACCCAGCCAGCAGTAGCAGAGCATGGGGAGAACCTCGCTCTCTTCTTCCAAGAACAGGGTTGTCACCTTTCTGTGTCTTTTCAGGACAAGCTGCCCTCTCTAGCTCCTGACAAGTCTCCCTTGATTGGGCTCCTGAGGTGCCATGTAGTGCTTCAGCTTAATGCTCGTGCCTTTTGGGAGGGTGTTACAAGGGAAACTGCTTCGGTTTCAGTGCTGCTGCTGTGCTATTAACTGGTGTAATGAGCCTCTTCAATGAGTTTTGGGGAAGACCTCCGTCTCCTGCGTGACCTCATTGTCCCTGTTGACTGTGTCGTGATGTGGCTGGGCTGATGGGAGCACTGGGAGCATGCTGGAAGAGGAGCAGCCTCTGGGATTCCCGGCACCGTGGGCTTTCCCTTCCCAAAGAGGAGCAGAAGCTGCAGCTCCATGGCATGGTGCCTGGGCATGAGGCTGGGCATTTTGGAGGCAGCAGCTCCTTGGGCCCTGTGTCAGGGTGAAGCAGGGGACCACAATGCTGTTGGTATTAGTGAAAAGGTGGGGGGAGGGAGGGGTTCACTTTCATTCGATGGAGTTGATGGGTGCTGGAGGTCCTGCATTCTTGCTCTGCACCTTGGCCCAGGTGGACCTGCCTGTTTCATCTCCTCACCCCACGGACTTTGCTTGCAGTGCTGCCATCCATTCTCATTTCCAATTTCACACCGACATGCTCTTGATGTACTTATAAACCAACTCTTTTTTATGTCAACCCACTAAGAAGTAACCAAATACGCTCCAGAGGAATGTTTCTCTCCTCTGTCTCCCGTTGCTGTGGCAATCCTGGCTGCTGCTGAGCAAGGCGGGGGGAGAAGCCAGCGTCAGTGCAAGAACATCCTGCTTTCCCGCATGGTCAGTGCCGTGAAGGGCACCAAGTGCCTGCTGCTGCCTGTCTTGGTGGTGATTTTACCCCTAGAAGGGTTTTGAAATGTGAATCTCAAAGGTTTCTCTGGGGAGAAGTCCATGAGAACGTACTTGATTGCTCAGCTGGGGAAGCTGAGGCACAGGAGTGCAATGATCTGCCAAAGACTGGGAGCTGTGTCCTTGTTCAGCCAGCAATGCCCTTCCCCTTCCTTAACTTGGCCTGCACTCCGCATTTTAGGGCAACTTAAATCTTCCATAAGGTTTTGCTCTAGGGTTTCAGTTATGTTGGGACTTCATCGATGCCTCTCAGCACATAATCTCTTCTTCAGCGCTACCCTCTTGTCTCCTCTCCCATCCCACTGGACAGGCCAAGGCTCAGCAGCAGAGCAGGTGACCAGGTGATTTCTGGATAACGAGTTGCTGCTAATCAGCTCCATTTGTTGTTGACTGTGAGAAGCTGGCTGCAAATCCCAAGTACAAATGTGTTAGCACAAACCGTTGGAAGGGAGCGTGTTTTCCTTTGCAGTAGGTGGAGAACACGGGGCTGGTCTGTTAATCAGATCTCTCGGTGATCAGCTGACAGATGGCAACTCACTGGAGATAATTAATCATTTGCTCAGGCAGGATGTTGAGTGTGGAACAACAGGCTCTCGCAGTAAAGATGCCAACAGGAGAGTTCTGGCTGAGACAGCTGGGAGAGGACCTGAGCCCTGCAGAAAAGGTCTCTCCCTCCAAGGTGGAACTCACTAGCTAAATACAACAAAGTCTATCTTGCTGAGAACCACAGGCTTCCTGCCCAACACTTTTGCCTTTCCAGGGCATCGTGGAGCTAAAGGCTTGCAAGAGGGAGGAAGAAAAGCTGGGTGATGCCTGTGGGTTTTGCTCTGCCATGAAGGCTTTCTGACCCCAGCCTGGGGAGCAGGGGCATCATAGGATGATTTGGGGTGGAAGGGACCTTACAGATCATCCAGTCCCACCTCCTGCCCTGGGCAAGGACACCTCCTACCAGACCAGGTTGCTCCAAGCCCCATCCAGCCTGGCCTTGAACCCCTCCAGGGATGGGGCAGCCACAGCTTCTCTCGGCAACCCGGGCCAGGTTCTCGCCACCCTCACAGCAAAGAGGTTCTTCCTAATATCTGATCTAAATCTCCCCTCTTTCATTTTAAAATCTTTCCCCCTCGTCCCATCAAATGTGTTAAACGCTTGTAGGTCTGGTCTGTTGGGAATGTTAAAGGAGCAAGTACCTGTACCAGATTTTCTCCTTAGGAAAGAGGGAGCTGCTGTGAGTAAACAGCAGCAGAGTGACGTGGCTCCGATGGCTAGTGTCACCGAGGAGTGGAGTGTCCTCTCTGCTCTGCCTGCAGGGCTGGCTGCTCCTCTGAGAGGAGGAGAGGTGGCCAAGGTGGTGTTTGCAGGCAGTGCTTTCTCCCCAGCACAGCTCAGGCTCTGGAGATGAGGCCACAGGCAGAGCAACCTCTGTCTTTTCTTTGTAATGCTTTTCTCTCTGTATCCTCAAAATCCTCCTCTCTGAAGGCAGGTGTCTCAGCAGGGAGTGCTGAGCACAACCAGAAGTGGTGCTGGCAGGATCAATGAATAGAACCTCCTCCCTCTAGACTTTGAGGACTCTGTGTACAATTTAAAGGGTGATGGTGGGGAGTAAAGGCATCTGTACCAAGGATTTGTCAGGCTTGTTCCTGGTAGAGAAGTTGGATTTTTTTATTGGGTGGCTCGACATGCAATTCCATGCAGCGTCGAGATGTTTGTCTGGTGTTTACTTAGAGACAGAGAGGCTTTCTAGCCATCCTAAAAATTAAACTCTGTGTAATGGTGCGTTTGCTCAGGGAAAATGAGTGTGGAGAAGCTGTCAAAATGTCAGGCTTGTCTGGAAGGAGGGTCCTGCGGAAGACAAGCAGCATTAGCGTGGTTGAGGACGTTTCATTTGGAAGTAATGAAGTCCTCAGCCTTTTGGGTGCTCCGTTAATTGAACTGAAGGAGGTGGGAAGCCCAGAAGGAAGATGCTGTTCACACCTGGAAAGGCAGAGCCACTTGCAGAGGGAGAGGGTCAGAACAGGTTATTTCTCCTGTAAAATGACATCAGAAGGATGTGAAGAATTGCTCTGAAATTACATTCTTTTACCTGAGTCATCTCAGGGAAGTCAATTTTACATGGTAGGGACCGGGTGGAAGCTTCGAGGTTGGAACGGGGCTTGGGTCTGAGTTTTAATTTGAAAGGTGTTCAAGGAAAGCAGCTCAAGCATCCTCTGCTCCATGAATCATCATGTGGGACCACAGAAATGAATAATGAAAAAAAAATAAATATATATATATGTGTCAGGAGGCTTCCTGCAGCTCACTGATTTGTAAGGCTGGAAGACAGCACGCTGCTGCTCCTGGCTGAGAAAAACTCCTGCTGAGAGAATGCAGAACCTGAAACTGTGGTTCCTTTACACTGGATAAATATATTTTGGGTTTTTTTTTCCCCTAACAGGGTATTTGACTGGAGATGTGTGTTCTGCATAAGACACTGGCTGTGGAATTCCTCTTAATAACTTCATTTTGCCGTCAGGATAATTTTCCAGATAATGCTGTTTCTCTTCTGAAGGCTTCCAAGTTTGGAGTAATTGAGGAAATTACAGGATCTTCATGGTTGGAAGGGACCTTTGAGATGAAGTCCAACCATAACAAACAAAACCCAAACAAAATAAAATTAAAACCACCAAAAAACCCCACAACCATCACACTCAACAATCTCGGGCACTAGAGCATGCCCTGAAGTGCCACGTGTGTCTTAAATACCTCCAGGGTTGGTGACTCCACCACCTGCCTGGACAGGCCCTTCCAGTGCCTGACCACCCTGTCAGCAAATCAATTCTTCCTCATATCTAACCTAACCCTTTCCTGCTGCAACTTCAGCCCATTTCCTCTGGTCCTGTCCTTACTCCCTTGGGCAGGGGACTGCAGTTGCTGCAGCACATCTGGCAGAACTTCCTGCTTGCCCCAACTTCCCAATAAACATGTCAAACAGCATCCATTAATGTCCCTTCCTTCACAAGATCTGCCTATTTCCTAAAGATCAACACCTGGTTGTGTAAGGGTGGGCTAGGAGGGTGAGATGATGTTGCTTTGGCCTTGTAACTACAGATGTCTTGCTGGAGACCTGTTGGTGGTATCAGGGGTCTGTGCTTAGAGCTTGCTTTTTCAAGGGGAGCTTTCTGTTCTTGCAGGGATTTATTTATTTGGCCTTGGACCCCCTTCTCTTTGCCCCAAACTTAACAAGATCCATTGAGTGCTTCTCTGGAGAATGACAAACTCGCTGCTGTGGGTTTGAATTGGTGGTGTGCTTCTGAAGTGCCCTTCCTGGGGGCTCTGGGGCTCTCCACAGACAATCCAAACAGCCAGCAGACAAAGGCATTAAATGTGAAGTGCCCACGCAGGATTGCCTGGCAGCAACCTGCAGGAGAGCTGTTGCCGAGTAGTCTCACAGGAAACAGGTTTTGTCTGAAAAAAACAAACCCCACCCTCAGCAGGTGATAACTCTGGTGGAAAAAGTCAAGGTGGCTCTTGTTGATTAATCAAGAGGTGGGTGGTTGAGTCCTTCTTTCTGCTGTGGAGCGAAAGAGGCAGGAACAAGCAGAAATGACAAGAGGGAGGTGGGAGGAAGATGTTTTAAATGGGCTTCTGTGTTTTAACCCTCTGTCCAGACGTTGTCTCCCCGCGTGGTGGATCTAAGGCACTTGAATTTCCAGCTTGCGTGACTAATGGCCTCGGTGTCTGGTATCCTGGAAGCAGACATGTAGCCTTGAGGAGTCATTTCTCCGGTTACACTTGCGGAGTGAAACCCTCGAAGTGTAGCTCCCATACCTCCCCCCTCTGCTCCTCCAGCCTGGGTCACTTGGCATCTCTTCCATTCTCAACACGTCGCTCCTCTTAGTACCACACCAGCTGGAACGGCTTCTTCAGGGTGGGGAGTCTGGGGCGCAGGAGAGGGCTCAGGAGATGAATGTGCACTTCCCTCCTGCTGTTTAGAAGTCTAGACCTATATTTTTAGGTTTTTTTTTTCTGTTGTTGTTGTTTTCCTTTCCCCATCTCATAGTGGGAGGAAGGGAAGATCACGGCACTTGATGATTTAATCAACAGAATCTCCAGATAAAACACGCTTATGTTGTACTACTGGGAGATAGTAATTTATGCTGGTTTGCCTCTCCTAAAGTAAATTAAATCATTAGTTTTAAGACTGGATTAGGTGCACGTGTGTCCCCTGCCTCTTAAAAAGGCAGTTGGGTAGCTCTTAAGAGCTTCTCAACTCGGCATTTCTGGGGAGTCATCAAGTCCCTTCGGTGCAGGTGTCATGAAAAGTGGCACCGAGATGCAACGATTAAAGGTGCAGCCACCAGCCCCGTGGCAGCTAAATGCCACCGCGCTGACACGGGACCTGCTGATGCCCTGTGCCTCCTCCTCTGCCCCATCATAGTATTTATACCAGCTCATGAACTCATCGAGGGGTTTCACCTCAGGTCTGGGGAACTGGCAGTTGTTCCTTTGATCAGACCTCCACCTAGAGCATCTCTTCTCCATTGATAGAAGCCATGTGTTGAAGGACACATGGCTAGGACAGATGGCTGGTGTCCACACCTTCTGGAGAAGACAAGGGCATCAAGGATGATGCGTTGACTGGTCCTTGAAAATACCCCTGAGCAGAGCTGAATGTTGAACAATCTAGGAAGTGCTGTCATCACCTCTGAACTGGCTGAAAATCCCCCAGAAGGTCTAGGTGAAGCTCTGTGAACGCTCAACAAAAAGCAAAAGGTCTTGTTGAGGTGGGTGGGAGATGTTACAACGCTTTCATACAGGCAGGGAAACTGAGGCACGGACTGGGGAGGGCTGTAGCAGGGTATAGGAGCAAAATTTGGAGGCATGATGGCAGTACCCCTCCTGGAGTGACTCGATTTAGAGCAGATGTGCAGAGCTGAGCCAGGGCTGCTCCTCTCCTGCGGTTCCTCACTGGAACACCCGGTGCAGAGACGCCGGCTCCAAGCGTTGAGGTGCCCTGTCTGGTTGGATGGCCATAGCTCTGGTGAGGAAACCAGGCCCTGCTGCTGCGACAGACGGGAACGACTCCTTGCGACCCAGGGGGAGGAGAAATGACAGAGATCCTCATAGCAATTTCAGGGCTATTAAGGATGTGATAATGAGGCATTTCGTGCACCATTTTTCAGCGCTTCGCTCCCCGCCTCCC
The DNA here is from genome assembly GCA_013400555.1 of Jacana jacana. Classification (NCBI taxonomy): domain Eukaryota; kingdom Metazoa; phylum Chordata; class Aves; order Charadriiformes; family Jacanidae; genus Jacana; species Jacana jacana. The sequence goes on along the minus strand of VZTM01024350.1, from coordinate 136,758 downwards.
CCCCCAGCCCCAGTTCAGCCCAGGCATTAACACTCTCCATCCCAGGAGGACAGACAACACTCTGCTGGTGCTGTAACTCCACTTATCGTGCATCTGGACACCAACAGGGCTGGTGCACGAGGGAGAAGATGCCTTCCCAGAAAGCTGATTCGGTTCTCCATCAATGGAGAGCGGATGCTCAAGATACAGTTTGATCAAAAGAGCAATTGCTGGTCCCACAGGTCTGGGCCAAAATCTTCTCACTGAATTAATGAGCTGACAAAATACTGCTGTGGGATAAAGGAGGAGGCACAAGGTGGAACTTGCTGCTGTGGGATGCTGTCCAGCCAGCTATGGGCATCAGGCTATAGGCTTGTGGAGAATCGTGTGTGAGATGGTCCTTATGCAGCTGGGGAAGGACTGCTGTCTGTGTACTGTTTCCCATATCTTCCTGGTATGAATTTCCTTGGTACAGTCAGTTCTTTGGTCGTCTCTTGGATGCTGAAATACTGGAATACTGCGCCCAGTTCTGGGCTCCCCAGTTCCAGAGAGACAGGGAGCTACTGGAGAGAGTCCAGCCTAGGGCAACAAAGATGATGGAGGGATTGGAGCATCTCCCTGAGGAGGAAAGGCTGAGAGAGCTGGGACTCTTTAGCCTGGAGAAGAGAAGGCTGAGGGGAGACCTTCTTCATGCTCACGAGCACCTGAAGGGTGGGTTGAAGGAAGATGGAGCCAGACTCTTCTCAGTGGTTCCCAGTGACAGGATGAGGGACAACAGGCACAAGCTGGAACATGGGAAGTTCCACTCAAGCGTGAGGAGAAACTTCTTTGGGGTGAGGGTGTCAGAGCCCTGGCAGAGGCTGCCCAGGGAGGGCGTGGAGTCCCCTTCTCTGGAGACCTTCTGGCCCCACCTGGATCCAGCAGCCCTGAGGGATGCGCTCTGGGCAACCCTGCTTTAGCAGGGCAGTGGGACTGGGTGAGCTCTAGAGGTCCCTTCCAACTGTGACAATTCCCTGATTTCATGAAATCTTGCATTGCTTTGCTTTGCCTCGCAGCATCCCCAGGCCATCTACTGCGCCACTGTTCCTGGCTGGAGGTGGCCCGCTGGTGGCCACTCCAGAAGAGCAGCTATGCTGGCTCTCCCACCCCCAGGCCTGCACTGGCAGAAGTGGGCACCAAGGCAGGGGTTTCCTAAGGGACAAGACCATTTGCTTCCAGGGTGTTTAGATCTCTGATCTCTCCCATCAGCAGGTTAGTATCTCTGTGGGGGTCAGAATGAGTCCACGAGGTTATAAATCACATGGAAAATGTAGAATTTTCACATGGAAAGCAGTGTGGGGAGGTGACCTGGGGCAGCTTTTCCCATTAGGCTGTGGGTCAGCGGAGCCTGTGCAAAGAGCAAGTCCTTCTTGCTTTCGTTTCTCCAACTTAAAGCATATGGAGACCTTTTCTTGCTTGAATATGTAGAGGCAAGTGTCTCTCCCTCTGTGCAGTGTGCCTGCAGCTGGCTTACTGCGTGAGGCTCCAGCACTGGGATTAGATGTGAATGCAGGTGTGCTGACGCGGTCTGCTTTGAACTGGGCAGCTCCTGGAAGGCTGATTTTGTTCCCCTAATGCCTACAGATGTGTAATATGTCCCTTTGCCACCTGCAGATGTGTCTTTTGGTGCATTCAGGCTCTTCTCCAGCCCCACCTCTCCACAGGCACCCTCTGGAGACATCCTCAGGGGCTGAGCTCTTGACCTTCAACTTGCTGTGGTGGAGGAGGACCCTCTGTCCCTGTGCAATTGTGTGTGTGTGCCCAGCTTCTCCTGGGCTTAGTTTTAGAATCACAGAATGGTTGGAGTTGGAAGGCACCTTAAAGATCATCCAGTTCCAACCCCCCTGCCGTGGGCAGGGACACCTCCCACCACACCAGGTTGCTCCAAGCCCCATCCAGCCTGGCCTTCAACCCATCCAGGGAGGAGCTTGAGGGGGCTGCCTGTTTCCTCAGAGTGATGTCTGGGCTGGAGGTGCCTCATGCAAGGCAAAGCCATCGCCTCCCCGCTGCCGTGCTGCGGGTTGGATGGGTGAGGCGGCTGTCACCAGCAGAGGAGACAGAAAGATCCCCAACTGGTATTTGTCACTTCTGACTGCAGGCATCAAGGATCTGTCACTGGTGGAGCAGAAGAGGAGGGAAAATATTATTTTTGGTTTGATCAGGCCGTTTTCTCTCTCCAAGTACCACAGGGTACAGCGGGGCTGACTAGACACGAAGTGCTGCCAACCGCTCGCTCTGATTTACCTTTGCCGCTGAGCAGGTTTTTCACAGGGAGGAGAAGCGCTTGTTTAATTATAAAAGAAGTGTTTGTAGTCTCTCACACGCTGGCAGAGACCTGGGGGCAAAGCTGATATGCAAAATGTATTTTGACTTGGTTTAATGTCTCTTTCAGGCTGCTGCTGTCTCTCCTGCACCTCCCTGCCAGTCATGCGAGGCTTGTCCCTCAGCCATGGAGGACCAGGCTTGGGAGCAGGGACCTTGGTGTCATGGAGGGGTACCAGGAGATCTCCACACTCTAATCACAGAATCATAGGGTGCTTTTGGTTGGAAGGGACCTTAAAGACCATCTAGTTCCAACCCTTTGAGATTGGACAGGACAGGGACGCCTCCCACCAGAGCAGGTTGCTCAAAGCTCTGTCCAACCTGGCCTTGAACCCCTCCAGGGATGGGGCAGCCACAGCTGCCTTGGGCAACCTGGGCCAGGGTCTCACCATCCTCACAGCAAAGTTCTTCCCCAGATTTCATCTAAGTCTCCCCACTTTCAGTTTAAAACCCTTCCGCCTCATCCTATGGCTCCCCTCCCTGATCAACAGTCACTCCCCAGCTTTTTTGGAGCTCCCTTTAGGAGGGACTGGAAGGTCTCTCTGGACCTGTCTCTTCTCCAAGCTGAACCCCCCCAACTCTCACAGCAGAGGGGCTCCAGCCCTTGCAGCATCTCTGTGGCCTCCTCTGGCTCTGCTCCAACAGGTCCATGACCACCTTATGTTGGGGACTCCAGTCCTTGGCCTGCAGCCTGGAGGAGAGAGCCAGAGCAGGAGAAGGCACGGTGCCAGGAGAACCTTGAGATGTTGGATCCCGCAGATGCTGAGTGATTTTTTCCCCCTATCCCCATCCGTGCCGCTTCCTAACAGGGGGGAGCGACCAAATCAAACGCGGCGGCGTTATTTATCAAGGTGTGTGTTTGAAGTTGAATGGACAGGAATCACATTTCAAAACTGTAAGAAAAAGAGCTTTTTAGCTCTCTCCCTTCCTCTAAAATAGCAACCGCGTCACCGCGTGCCACGGGGATGTCAGGGCGAATCTGTTTCACTGACAACAAGATTGTTCTGTCTAGACGGGGAAGCGCGGCTGAACTGAGTGAGTCTGCAGAATAATTTAAAGCCAAAATACTTCACAGACATTAAATTTAAAATAAAAACTGGCCTGTCACAGATGGTGCTTGATGGATAGTTTGGGTGGGGGTGGGAGGGAGGCTGGTTGGCTTTGAGACAGAACTTGATGGCGGTGACTGACGGATGTCACTGGAGTGACTTGGTGGCTGCTGACCTGTCACCTTTCCCTAACAAGTTCTGCCACAAGAATGGGTCCATGGAGGCATCTGGAGCTCCAGTGCAGGGTTTCTCTGCTATACTTGGGTCTCCCTTGAATGTGCTGATCACAGAATCATAGAATGGTCCAGGCCGAAGGAACCTCTAGGGTCATCTAGTCTGACCTTCCTGCAGCCCCTCGGTGCCTTGTCCCCACTGTGGCCTCCTGACCGCTGGCAGAGGGGTGCAGGAGCAGAAGGGGTTGTGTGGAGGGGGATATGAGCCTTGTGTTCACCATCTGCCTGGAGGGGCTGGCAGCCAGGGCTCTGTGAGGCAGAGAGAAGCGGTGGCGCGATCGGAGCCCAGCTGGCATAAGGGATTTACTTCCTTCCGGCAGAACAAGAGAGATGAAATACTAAAAGCATGGCTGAAAGGCTGGAAACTTTCCCCTCCCCTGCCCCATTTCTGAGGAGGGCTTCTGCTCTGCAGTGCTTCGGCTTGACTCAGAGAGTGGGAGGCAATGGCAGCCAATGAGGGGGAGCAGGGAGTGGGGCTGAAGGGAGGGAGGAAGAAGAGGCACGTCTCAGGTGGGCTGATCTCGGGGTGAATGCTGGCACTCCACCCAAGCCTTTAGAACTTGTGCTTTTGACTTGTTTGGCTCCTGTTCAATGGCAATTCTTCTCTCTCTCTCTAGATGAGGGCAGTGCCCTCTGAATCATGTTGAGTACTGTCCTTGGCATACAGAGGATGAGCAGAGGGCTCACCTATGGCATCTGTCCCTCCCTCCAGAGAAGTCTTTCTGGCTCCCAGTTTGCCATTTCCGGAGTTCTGGTGAGTCCAAGTGTCCCTGATGACTTTCTGAAGCAGAGAGAACATGGGGTTTCTCCCAGGGCCAAGCTATTCCATTTGCTTCTGCTGCTGAACTTAGTGGCAGGCTGTCAAGGGAGAGCCTTGCTCTCAGGTACCGAGGCGCTCTGACACAGTGATGTGCTGTATCCTAAACTCTATAAAACCTGGGGCCTCTTACTTTTTCCCCGAGCAGCCACCAGCCTTTTATGCTTGCCTTCATGTGGGAAATTCAGCTGTTGGGTGGGCAGCAGGAACCAGCATCCCAAACGGGAGCAGTGGCAGGGGAGAGGTACGCAGACTTCGCTCCTTCCTCCCCGCTGCCTTTGCCAAGTGAGGAGCTGGAAGGAACTGTCTCGGGGCATTTAAAGCTCTTCCTTCTGTTTCTTCCTTTGAGGTCTCTCTTGTGAGACGCTCTGGGATGGGCTTGGAGGAAATGTGGGAGGGGGTGGAAAGGAAGATGCAAGTTCAGCACAGCCGGGAGCGGACCCGGAGCGCTCTTATCATTACTGGCTGTGAGAGCTGTTTATTTGCTGATGGAGGATGTGCCCAAACAAAGCACGCTGGGGAGAGGAGTCGCTTGCTCAGGGTCAAGAATCGGGTCAGCAGCGAAGGGGAGGTTGACCTCGACCCTGACTCCAGCTGCTGCCTTGATCCTCAGTTCCTGTGTCATCCCTGGCAGGACAGGCAGAAGAAGGGGGTGTTCCCCCTGGCTTCCTGTAGCCTTGTCTTCTGCATTCCCCTGCCTCCCTCCCTGCTGCTGCCTCCTGAAAGACCCTGTGATTAATTACACTGCTCTGCAGCCTCCAAAAATGTATTTAGGTTTTGATGTTTGCTGCTGCTGCTGCTTACACAATGGCAAATCTGCCGTGGCTGCGTCCCGAGCGGGTGGCAGCTAATAGGTCAATAAAGTGAATGGTACCATTAGAGCTGTCGAGCTGGGCTGCCGGGAGCCAGGCAGGTGGAGGGGAAAGCTGTGGAGAAGACAAGATAGATCTGCCGTAGCAGAAATGCGTCTGGCTACGCTGGTGTGCGAGAATTTGCTCACTTCCCCGATAGCATCCGTGGCTTTAATAGATCAATTTGTCCACTGTGGTTCATCTAGCAGCTTAAGCTTCCTTCTCCCCCCATTAGTCTACTTAGGATGCTTTCATCTGCGAGGGCTTTGGAAGTTCTTTGCCTTAAAGATTTTAATTGCTGTTTCCTCGGGTTGTACGGAAAAGCGGGGCTGTGGGGTTTGTCAGCTGAAGGCAAAGGAGAGCTTCAAACCACAGAAACGCTCCCCCCACAACCCCAAACCTGCTGCCAAAGGCAGGCAGAAATCAGCCCAGCTCTTGAAGTTAGGAACCACCCAGGCAGATTTAGAAATCATGAGCATCTTGCTTTGGTGCTGCTGCCGAAGGAATCGGGGGTGGCGAGGCTGGAGCAGATGAAACACGGTGGTACCCGCTTTTCAGAAGAGGAGGACGAGGCAGGTGTGACTCCTCTCCCGCCTGGAAGTGAGCAGGAATTGTACCTGCTGCTAGTTCAGGCGCAGCAGAATCTCTTCCCTGCTGCCTGGTGGGGAGCTGCCTGCTTGGTGCTACTTCCCACTGGGAAGGGAGGCGGGAGCCGTGGTTCTGCGTGGCCTTTGCTGGCAGCAAGAGCTGGGCTCCGTTTGCCTGGAGCAAGCTGGTGGGCTGGGGACGTTCTGTGCTGATAACACGGGGCTGGGACCCACTCTGGGGTGCTGCTGGGCTGTGCCAGCGGGGTGCTGAGCCTACACAGGCAATGGCATCACCTTGTGATGCTGGAGCCGCTGCATCCACCCAGCGACAGTACCGCCGATGGGCGAGGGTGTCTGTGCTGCCTCCCAGTGCTCCATATGCGGTGCCTCCAGCAGGGCTTCAACCCAGCTGGAAAGGCGGTTCAGATATCCTGGCTCCTCCTGTTCCCTCCCTGTTAGTGGGTTTTTAACGCTTCTGCAGAGATGGGTTGTATAAATTGAAGTGGGTTGTATTTATCCTGTAAAGCTTTGTAGGTGTCTTGCACTGGTTGTCACCTCCTGGTGCACGGTGAGCAATTCAGCTTAAGGAACCATCAGCGATGCCGTTATCTTTATTGCCAGTCCTGCCTGATAGATTTGCTCCCTCTGGGATGGCTGAAGCCCGGCTGAGTCAGCCAGAGCCCGTTACGCCTGTATGCGGGATGCTGCTGTTGGAGAGAGAGCAGGGATGATGCTTGGGAGGTGCTTGCAGGGATCTCATCATCAGACACCTGAAACACATCCAAGGGCTGCTTAAAAACCAGGGAATTGGTCAGTCACTGGAATCATCTCCCCAGAGAAGTGGTGGAGTCGCCATCCCTGATGGTGTTTAAGAGTAGCTTAGATGTGGTGTTGAGGGATCTGGTGTAGGGGAGAACTTGTAGAGTGGGGCTGATGGTTGGACTCGATGATCCCAAGGGTCTCTTCCAACCTAAATGATTCTATGAATTAACAGAGCTTTCATGCAACCAGCCTTGGGAGTCCCTCAGCTTTCCCAGTGCTTCAAGGATTTGGGGTTTAAGTTCTCCCCAGCTTGGAGGGGTAGAAATTGGCCAGAATTTTGTGAGCTGAGAGTCCTGTTGTCCTCTCCCTGACCCGCGGCTGGGCCATTAAGCTCCACGTCAAGTATTCCTATGCTTGGCATTGAAACGGTGACTTTTGATGGACTCAACCTGACTGAGCAGAAGGTTTATGACTGAGCTGCGTCCCATGTGAGTGAGATTGTGTGATATTTGGTGCCCTTTAGGCTGGAGCAAGGGTGCATGTTGCCACCACACAGTGTCCCCCATGCTGTCACTCATGGGGTGGTGGCCCGTGATGTCTGAGCAGGACTCAGCTGGGCCAGGAGCTTTGGTGCAGGGGACCTTTGTCTGTGGCAGCACCTTTCCCAGAGCTCAGAGGGCTGTAAGATCCAGGAGCCCTGGTCTCACCCTGGCCAGCTGCGTGCTGCCTCCAACAAACAGCCTTTCCCTTTCCTCCAGCAGAATTGCTAGTACCACATTCCCCCCCCCCATTTCAGGTGTGAGGGCCTTGAGGGGCTACCCCTGCCGTCTGAGAGGTCCTGGAGGTGTAGATCACAGCTGACTTCTCATGGAGTCCCTGGGCAGAATCCATCTCCCCCATCCCCAGCTCTGCCCCTTGCCTGAGCCGGTTTCTATCTGGTGTGTCTGGTGGTGCTGCCAAGCTGTCCAAAATCACCCGGGTGCTGCAGGTACAGCCTTGTCTGTGGTTTCCTTCTTTGAAAGAAGAGCTTGCTTTTGGCTTTGGAGCTGCTGATGAGAAACAAGTCTGACGCCAACTACTGTAACTGCTGCGCTGGCTCTCGCTCAAGGACAGAAACAGTTGGAGAAAGGTTCTCCTTTGCCACCATCTCCAGGCAGAAGGGGGTTGTGGAGCCTGTCAAGAGCAGAGGAGCCCTTTGGGGAGCAGAAGAGTCTCTGAGCTTTCAGCTATGGGGTTTGCTCTCACCCTGGTGACACTGGTCTCTGCCCCATCAGTGCCCAGTGCCCTCCTTGGGGCAGTGGTGGGGATGCTGAGGAGCACGGCATGGGCAGGAGAAGGGCTCTGAGCAGGCAACACTGAGCACAGAAAGCTGCCTGACAGCTTCCCTTCTGAGGCTGCAGGACTTTGGTAGAGAAAGTGACTTTTATAGAAATAAAGGAGACTTCCTTTTGGGTCAAGTGCTCTGGAAACGAATGATTTTTGAGATGAAAGCCTTTTTACTCGGGTAATGCAGATTCAGATTGCCTAGAGGGAAGTCTGCCTCGTGTGGGGGTATTTTTCCCTCTGGGGGTATTGTGATTGCTTTTGAAGATGAATTTTCAACATACAAAGGAAAAAGAAGAAAGCTGAGAGAAAGCAAGGGCTTTTAAAAAATATCAGGGGTTCTCTTGGTCTGTTTTAATTTGTCAGCATGTCTCTCCTGCTTGTAACACCCCTGTTGTGTGCAGGGCTCGTTCCTCCTCTTCCCTGCATGACTGGCTCCTTCCCCCCGGCATCTCCATCAACCTCAGTCTCTGGATTATTCTTTTTTCCCCCTTTTTTTCCCCTTGTAGACCATCCTTTGTGCACCCAGGGCTGCGTCAGGTAGGCAGCACCTTGTGAGGTGGGGCTGGGAGAGATGGCTGAGCCCTCTGAGGGCCCTTGGCCTTGAGCAGCACCATGTGTAGTGGGAATAAGCCTCCAAATACACAACCCTGCTTCCGCTGGCCCCCATGTACACCCCACCCCCCCCCCTTCAGATGTGGTGGGACATGTCTGCCTGTGGGGCTCCTTGGTGTGGTGGTACCCTGTGGTGCTGTGCTTGGGTGCTCCCCAACCTGGACATAACCAGCCCAGCTGCCATTTGTGCCCAAGCTGTATCCAGGGCAGAGGCAGGAGAACAGCCTCCAAAAGCCCATTCTGGTTTTGGTAAGACCATGGGAAGCATCAGAACGTCTCTTTTTCTCTGCTGTTTGCTGGTTTCTCCTCCCCTGCCCTGGAGGGATGAGGTGCACGCAGGGCTCTTCTCTGCTGCTGCTTAGTGTGAAATGTTGTAAAACCCGAGCATTGATTTCTCAATCAAAGGCCTCTGTTTGCTCCTTGGTCTGAGGCTTTACAGCCTGCAAATCCATCTTTCACCCCCCCAACTGTTTGCTCTAAGGTTTCTTTGGTTGGGTTGTTTTTTTTAAATCAACTGTTGTGCCTCACAGCGCCGGAAGGGATGGGATTCAGTCATGCCAAACGTTGGTTGTGCTGGATCACTGTGGGTTTTGACCCAGGCCAAAGCCCCTGGGGGGTTCTCAAGTCTCAGACGAGACCTGAGACCTCAGGCTGTGGCATAGGACACCCTTGGTCTGCTGGGCTTTGGGAAGCTGTTGGTCATCCTCCTGTCCCGACGGTGAACCCGGTTCAGCTGCTCCATGGTTGTGGACCGTAGGCCACGTTCCCGTCTACGCTTCCCATATTTTCACAGCCCTCCTGATGTTTGCTCCCCATTTTCAAGGCACTGTGCTCTGCTCTGCTGCTCCTCGGGTGCTGGAGAGCTGAAGCAAGCCTTGTGGCTGAAATGCAGCTGCATCTGTGGAGGAACCCAACAGCTTGGGGTAGAAAGGATGCTGCTGCCCGTGACTGTTCTCCTGCAGAAGTTGCTGGTGGTGACCTGAGCTGGGAGACTTGGCTACATCTCCCTCCTTGGCCTCTGCCTGCTTCACCTGTTTAATCTCAGTTGTCCCCCTTGCTAAAGGAGGGTGGGTGACCTGGAAAGACCCTTCCAGAGATGGGAGCCGAGGTGGCTGTACAGCCCTGGGAGGTGGAGGTGAGAGAGGAGCGAAGGGGAGGGCTGGTGCAACGCAGGTGACTCCTGGCGCTAATTGCATGCAGCAGGTTTATCTGGAAGGAGCTGAAGGAAGCGTATCAAGGATGTCTCAGCTATTCAAGTGAGAAATCAAATTAAACTTTGCATCAAATAGCGGAGCTGCTCTGTGCTAGGAGTTATGTCGAATTCATTAAAGGTCTCTATACACCAGCCCCGCAGGAGGCAGCGGAGAGAAGAAGCAGTGCTCCGTGTCAGGGGGCTGTGTCTACCTGCTCTCCTGCACGTGTTAACCCTGTGGACAGGGGAAGAGGGGATTATTGCTTTCACCTTGAAGATAACGGTGTGCAGAGCAGGGAGGAAGGCGGTGACTCCCTAGCTAGCTCTGTGTGCCACTGAGGGCAAGCTGGGCTGCATGGCCACCAGCCTGAACCAGGGGATGCTTGGTGAGGACTGGGGGCAAAACCCTCAATGAGCTGGAGGTGTGGGAAACGCTCCCTGTCCCAGTTGCCTGTTTCCTGGTCTCCCATTAACATGCTGTAGGGGATGGAGTCCCATGGGAACCCTAGGGCGTCTGGGAGGCAGGTGGGACTGGTCTGGAGGAGATGGAAATACCAGTATCCCACAGAAGTACATGTTTAGACTCGCTTCTCATCAGGCACGAGTCCATGATTGCTCTAGGCCAAGCAAAGATCTGGACAACATGCTGGTCCCTCGGTGGGGACAGGTTGCTGGGAGGCTGGATGGAGCACAGGCTTGGCATGAGGGAGCCTGGAGTCAGGAGGAAGCTGCCAGCGTGATGGCCAGGGAGGGTCATCTGCCGTGAATCTGTGGTCCCACAGAAGTTTGGCTGCAAAATCATTTCCCCACACAGCACGGCAGAGATCCCAGGTGGCCAAAGAGCCTCCATACCTGCTTCTCACCAAAGTGGTGGGGCCCACAGCCATCAGGAGGAGGAGGAGGAGAGGAACACTGAGCTTCATCCCCTGCAAATGCTGAATGCTGAAGCCTTCCTTGGCTCGTGTGCTAAGGCCTAGGCTTGAGTAATGCCATCTGATTTTTTTTTTCATCTCAGATGCACGTTGTACATTGCCTTAGAAGCACTTAAGGTTGAGATTTAAAAGCCATCTGCAATACTGCTGCTCTGCTGGCAGGAGAAATTAGTCTGACCCTGGGACAGAGATACCCTGGTGTTGGAGCAGGGTGACCTGGTAACAGGCAGGGGTGAGTGTCCTCAGGTGCCTTCACCCACTGCTTGCTTTGGGTTAGGGCTCTACAGCCAAGTCAATGTCTTTCCTCCCTCCTTCTCTGTTGACTTGTAAGAACTTTTACGAATCTAAGATGCTAAACCTCAATTAGGCAACGCTTATTAATTTCCAAGATGTAATTTATTTACAGAGTGTTCCTGTTCACGGCGGCAAGAGACATTAATTGCTGCAGCTCCGCTTGCCAGCCAAGGATTTGGGAGACTCAAAAAGCCCATGAACGTGGCTGCCAGGCAGGCAGGGCTGGCTCAGGGGGTGGAACTTGCCACCCAGGGGCACGAGGAGCTCAGTCTGACCCAGGCACCTGCTCAGAGCAGTCCTCGGGCATGAGAACAAGGCGAGGAAGAGGAATGCCTGTCCCTTCTTCATGGCAGCATTAACCCAACCACGCTGCGATGCTCTTTGGCTCAGTTTTTTTGCCCCCAGCACGTTATGGGTGTCCTCCTCCTGCTCCAGCGGCGCTGCAAGGCTGAAGGAGCTGCCTCCCTGCGTAGATCTGGAGACAGAGCTGTGGAAAATCAATGGGGCTGAGAGAAAATGAGGCACTACAGGCTTGTCCTTCAAGCTGCCAGCGCAGGGGAGGGGTGAGATCTTTGCAGTGTGATGGCTCAAGGCTATTTTTTCTTTCTTCTCTCCCTGGCATGGGCTGTTGCTCAGAGCTGCAGCAATGCCGTGCTGAAGCTTGGCTGACAGGCGAAGCCCCGTGACTAATTCCTCCTGAGCTGGCTCTGCCGTTTACCTGCGAGACACCAGCACCTCCGGGATGAGGTGGGCAGTGGGGCAGAGCTGCTCTCCAGCCCTGTGCTCAGAGAGCATCCAAGCAGATGCAGGGGAGGCTTCTACAGCTATTTTGTCTCCATTTATGACAGCCTGTGGCTGGATTGTGGCAAGGGGAGGGGAGCAGCCTCCTATATTTTGGGGATGGAGGAGCTCTCCCTTCTCCTGTCCATGGACCAGTGGGCTGCCTCTTGCATCTAGACCCACAACATCTTTAGAAGATTCTCCCAGGTGGCTCTCTGGAGAAGGAAGTGAGAGATTGATCAAAGTTCCTCATCCAGAGTCAAACCACTGGCTTCACCTTGTCATGCTTCCCAAGGACAGCTCAAACCAGGGTAAAATGGAGCTGCTGTCCTTCTCCTGGCACAGCAGTGGGGGACAGCTGGGGGTGAGTGAGGTTATGTAGGACCTGGGATGAGATCCTTGTCTTGGTTCATCTCCACAGGCACCACTGTAACCCTGGCATTTCATGCAGACTCAGACAAATTATTGCAAAATAGCCCTGTCTTATCTTCTGGCAGCCCCCATCTCCCTGACCACGTACCCGGCTCAGCTGCTAATGAAGCAATTGTTCTACACAATGGATTTAGCCATCAGCCATCATCATCTCCAGTTGAGCTTGATCTATAATGCCTGTTTGTAGGCTTAGTAAGTGTTCAGAGCTCCCAGGAGCGGGTGTTGTGTGAAGTCTGGATTTATTAGCCATCTGGCATGCTGCTGGGCCATTTGTTACCGAGGATCTTGCAGGAAGAGCCTCTGATGCTGCATGAACTCCGTGCTGTAGGGAGAGTCGGGATAATTTCTGGGAGCACATGGGCGGGGGGGAGACTGGGCTTCTCAAGAGCCTGAAACCAGTGAGTTTGGACCACTGCCTGCCTGCTGTGATGTTCCTCTTGAACATCCTGGTCCAGGTATCCATGGAGAAGCGTGACCTGCTTCTTCCTAGGCTGAGCATGCCAGGATGCTGCCGGAGAGGCTTCTGGTTTTGTTTCTGAAGCCTGACCTCTTCCTCCTGCCTTTGGTTGATGCCTCGTGATGCGGTGAGCAGGGGCGGCAGGGAACGTGCCTTCTCTCTCCATAGCTGACCCTGTGGAGCAGGAGTCTGGCCCTGGAGCATCTCCTGCCCTTTGCAGGGCTCGTGTTCAGCCGCTGAGCCGGGCAGCTCCAGAAAATGAAATGCAAATGAAATGGAAATCTGCAGGGCGAAGGGGCTGCGGACGAGCTCACTGCTGAGCTCCTCTGTCTGGAGGAGGATTGTATTCTGGCTGCTGCTTGTGTTCTTCTCCCTTGGTCAGCCTGGGCAATGCACTGGCAAGATAAAGGCAGGCAATTTCCTCACCTGGGCTGGAGCTGAGATCTCATTATGCATTTCCATGAATCACAAAGGGAGGAGGGAACAGCCCAAGCCTCCCAGAGCTGCAGTCCTACAGCGGGATAACCCTGCCAGCCCTCAGGGAAGCAGGGCTGGCCTTCTGCAGGTGGAGTGGGCTGAGGAAGGGTCCCCTGATCACTGGGATGGGGTTAATGTCTCAAAGCCAGGGGTGCTGGCTTCCTACCACCTCCTGGACCATGCAGGTGACTGAAGAGTGAGGGCTGCAGATGTAGATCAGTTGTTGGGGATCAGATTGGATGTCAGGGTTCAGCAGATGGGTGGAAAGCAGGGTGTTTGCCTCATTCTCCTGTTTCTCCCTGGTTTGGGTTGTTACCTGTGCGCAGAAGCAAGGTGGAGCATGCTCTCCTGTTGAACAGCAGCAAGGGGTGGTGAAGGCAGCTGGTCCTGTTGGCCACGAGGTGACAGGGGGAAGTGTCTGTGCTCCCAAGCTCCAAGGTTGTTTGCAGCTGCAAATCCATCTTTCAGGATGAGCTTTGGAGATGGCTGGATGAGGTCTTTATCATTCCTCTGTCACATTTCCCAGGCCTGGGAGCTGCTTTGGGGACATAGGATCCTCTGAAATCACCCAGGAGTTGGTTTCCTAGCCGCGGTTGAGTGATGTGTGACAGGTTCAAGTGAGGACAGGTTTCCCTGGTACAGGACTGATCACAGAGCATCTTGGTAACTCAGTGGCAGGGAGCCCAACTTTAAATACGTGTAGGTAACGAAAAGCTTCTCTGAAGCTTCACAGGAATAAGTGGCTGCACTGTTCGGGTTGTTTTTAAACCCTCTAGCCATTGTGTTCCTCAGCAGCTTAAGCTTCGTGCCTGATAAACCCCTGAAACGGAGTCGGACTCTTATGATAACAAGAAAATGTGAGGTTGGGATAAACTGAACTGAGAGGAGCAATGGGGCTGGTCCCTGAGGACACCAGGCTGTCCACCACATCATGGTGGGATGCTTTCCCTGGGGAACAGGGCTGGTGGGAGGTCTGGGCTGAGGTAATGAGCAAGGGCTGGGTGTGTGATTAATGTTTTACAGCTGCCTCCCCACGGCCTTATTACGGGGTTAGTCACTGCGAATGTCACTCCGACCAGAAATGATGACGACTGCCCAGAAATCATCAGCGCTTGCTGTGCCAGGAGTAGGAGTCCATCGTGTCGTCTTCTCTGCTCCTGGACGGATGGGTGCAGGGGGAGAGGATCTCATGTGCAGAGATCATCCCTGTAGAGCTCACTGGGGTCTGGGTTTGTACTGTGCTGGCTGATGGCCCCACTTCATAGTGTGGAAATCATAGAATCATAGAATGGATGGTTAGAGTTGGAAGGGACCTTAAAGATCATCAAGTTCAAACCCCCTAAGCAGGGACACCTCCCACCAGACCAGGTTGCTCAAAGCCCCATCCAGCCTGGCCTTGAACCCCTCCAGGGATGGGGCAGCCACAGCTTCTCTGGGCAACCTGGACCAGTGTCTAACCACCCTCACAGCAAAGAATTTCTTTCTGGTATCTAATCTAAATCTCCCCTCTTCCAATTTAAAGCCATTACCCCTTGTCCTGTCACCACACTCCCTGATGAAGAGACCCTCCCCAGCTCTCCTGGAGCTCCCTTCAAGTACCAGAAAGGCTATAAGGTCTCCCTGAAGCCTTTTCTCCAGGCAGAGCAACCCCAGCTCCCTCAGCCTGTCTTTATAGGAGAGGTGCTCCGTCCCTCTGATCACTTTCGTAGCCCTCTGCTGGACCCATTCCAACAGGTTCCAAATGTGCAGAGACACTGGTGCATGGACATATGTGAGAAGCCAGAGAGGGAAGGGTTGTTGGGGCAGAGGATCTGGGAGTTGCCACTGGGCTGGCAGGGGGAAAAGAAAACAAAGGATGCTATGGTTGCTAGCCCATGCTAGCCTGTGGTGGGAACCAGCCTGCAGTGGGCTGTGGAGCAGAAGACCTGGTGGAAACCTCTTCTTGAAGGAGGGAAGCAGACCCTGTTGCTCTGTTCTGCTTGAGGGTCTCTCTGTGGCTTCCCAAGTCCAAGGGGAGCAACTGGTTTCTGTAGGTGGGTAAGGAGCTATACAGCACAGGTAGTGCCTGGTCAGGGGGGATGCTGTGGAGAGCCAGGATGGTGTCCAGAGGCCTTGGGTCTCACTGTGAGAGTATTTCCAGAGGTGGCAGGGTCTTCTCAGAACCCTGCTCTGACCCAGGCAGTAGCAGGAGGCTGTAGGTGCTGGAGCTGCATCCCTGCCCTTGGGTGCAGCGCCGTGTCCTGACAAACTGCTGGCTGGAAGAAGGGTGCCCTGCTCCTTGTTTAGCAGGATGGAGGCATGGGGAAGACCTTCTCCTCCCTGTCTGCAGGGAAAGGTGTATGTTTGCAGGATGTGGATGGCCCCGTTCTCCATCTGGTCTCTGTCTGGTGGGGCTGCAGGTGGCCTGGCTGGGCTCTCACCTGCCTCAGGGGATGCTGCTCCGTCCATCCCATCCTGTCCTGCCAGGGCTACGAGCTGAGACTCAAGCACACATGTCCAGTGGTGACCTGACTGCCGAGTCCCTGCCTTGTCCTTCTCCTTGTCTTTGTCCCCCGCCACAAAGAGCTGTGGATGATTGAAGCCAGGGAGGGTGTTGTGAAGCCAGGAAGCCCGCCGGGCTTTCAGGGAACGGCACTGTCTGGAAATCACCTCACGCTGGAGAAGCCTGGGTTCGTGACAGAAGCATGCTTTAGATAAAATGCTTTTTGTTGGCTTGTTAGATATATATAATTCATGTCCTTACGTGCACTGGGGGAGCGCAGACCCAGATCTGAATGGTTTATTCATCAGTGGCACTTGGTTCCCTCATGCTGTGTCCTGTACCTTCCCTCCCCATGGCATGTCTCCACAGCAAGATGGGAGCAAGATGAGGGGGGTGCACGTTAGCTTTGCTGTCTGGCTGGCTCCAGTACCCACCTCCCTCTGCTCAGAAGGCTGAAGATGTGTTCACTCCCCCTCCAGACCCAGGGGGACACCACTGGCCTCCATCCCAGCCCTTCACATCGCAGGGACGGCCAAGGCAGACCCTTCCCCGGGCGCATCCCTGGCAGCAGCCACGGTGCAGCCCAACTGTCCCCTTTCTCCTCCACGCTAATCCCATTCAGACCCTGTCCTCCACTTCTCCCCGGCGAGGCTGCAGGCGGGAGAGACCGGCTGCTTCGTTTAGGGCTGAATAGATTAGCTCTCACCCCCAGGGAGCAGCTTGCTCAGCTTGCACCGCAGATAAGCGGGGCCGTGTCCTCCTGGCTGTCGGACTCCTCGGCAGCTGGCGGAGCTGTGATTAGCCTCAATTTATGCAGGCTGTTAAACAAACACCTGCAAGGTTCAGGGACAGAGGAGCCAAGTCATTTTTTGCAAGCAAATAGTCATGTTGCATTAAACTGAGAACACTGTCCTTTTTTTTTTTTTTTCTCCTTTTTTTTTTCTCCCTTTCTCTTCTGTTTTTGTGGTGTTTCTTAAAGCTTCAAGGCATCTCTAGTGCCTGTGAAACTTGTAGGGATACAAGCCCAGGAGATCACTGCAGCGATGATTCCGATATCATAGAATGGCTGGAGTTGAAAGGGACCTCAAAGATCATCAATTTCCAACACTCCTGCCCTGGGCAGGGACACCTCCCACCAGACCAGGTTGCTCCAAGTCCCCTCCAGCCTGGCCTCAAACTCATCCAGGGATGGGGCAGCCACAGCTTCTCTG
>VZTM01024350.1:82984-119845 GCA_013400555.1 Jacana jacana | reverse complement strand
TCACTCCCAAGTCCTTCTCCTCAGGGCTGCTCTCCAGCCATTCTCCATCCAACCTGTATTTGTGCTTGGGATCGTCACCGAGCTTGGTGTCATTGGCAAACCTGCTGAGGGTGCCCTCCATCCCACTGCCCGTGTCTCCCACAGAGATGTTAAATAGCAGTGTCATCTTCTCACCGCACCGGGCTGGTGGCTGTGGGCGCGAGCATGACTGTGACTTCTGGGGTCGCTGCTACAGCTGAGGGTTTCTAAACTTGTCCTGCTCTTATTGCTTTCTCTGCTGTTTGCAGTTCTCTGTAGCTCACCCCTAATCTCCTGCGAGAGACCCGCCGTCATTGCCAGCGCTGTGACGGGGAGCGTCACAGGGGCACCGCCATGTCGAGATCTATCTGAGTGTTAATAAAAGGGCTTAACGCGGAGAAGAGGAAATCCTGCTCCTCCAGAGACCTCACCGAAGAATCTCATCTAATTAACCTCCGAGGTGATTGCTTACAGCGATGCTGTGTGCCAGCAAAAAGCCCAAAAATAGCCTCCATCCAAACACAGCTTGAAGGCAGGCGGTTTTTTCCCCTCGGAAAGCCCGGCCAGACCTGCAGCTGAGAAGGGCCAGAGCAGAACAAGGCTGGAGGAGCTTCACCCATCCAGAAGCGTGACTCAGATTGCAGGGATGGTGTTACACATGGATGCATATGTGTTCTGGTGGGATCCCCGAGCCCTGGAGCTGAAGGGGTGACTGGCAGTGCCCTGGCAGCAGACCTGACCCACGCCGTGATGTGCGTTTCCTGCCAGCCCCATGGGAATTCTTTCAGTGAAAGCCTTTGCTTGCTTTTTGCCAGGTAAGTGGAGAAAACCCCATCCTCCCAGATAAAAGAGATGCCACTATTACTGTTCCCGCAGCTCTACCACATCTCCTTCCTCGTGGCCACCGGAAGGTGAGACCTGCAGAGACTAAATAACCTGCTGGTCTCTCCTCCACCCTCCACTCCTGTCTCTGCTGTGCCCCAGGGTGTTGTTTCTACCTTCTGTTTTTGTGATTCATTTGCCAAATCCTCTTCATATAGAGGAGAAAAAAAAAAGTCCCTAATTTGCCATGGATACAAGCAACTGGCAGCAGAACTCAAGCCTTGGCTGTGTAGCCTCTTGGGGAGAGCTGGGGCAGATGCCTGTCCTCAATGCTGGCCTTCTCCTCTGGGAAAACAGGGCTGCTTCCCAGGGCGATTGTGAAGAGCCTGGGGCAGCCAAGGGATGGGAGATGGAGTCCCCATCTGTGGGATTTGGAAAGTTGTTTTCCACTTAAATTGCCTAAATTGAGTATTTCCTCTCTTTTTTCTTTTTTTTTTTTCCTCTGAGGCACTGAGCTTTCCCTTCCCCTTGAGGGAAACACACTGGTGTTGGATCTGTTTCTCTCCCAACGTTTCACAGCATTTCTGCCCATACTTTGGGATCTTATAGGTAAATAAAAATAGCTGTGGTGTTTGCAGCTCTGCAGTAAGCTGTTTGATACCCCTGTTGGGCTGGTGTTTAGGTTGGTTTGGTAGATGCCTATCTTTGGTAGATGCCTGTGCTTGGTAGATGCCTATGTTTCTAGAATTCCTGCTCCTTCTCAGCAGTACTGATGCTCTTCCTGGGCAGGGTTCCTCCTTCCCTCTTCTCTCTCCCTCCTGGGAATAGTGCACAAACCTACAGCACTTTGCCTTTCCCTTCCCTGGGTTCTGATCCCACTCCAGCTCTCGTCGGAGTATCCAGTATCTCCATCCTCCTGCTGCTTTACTGCTCAGTTAATTACCCCTTCCTTGCTGTGGGATTGACTAAGCTGGTTGGAAGCATTACAATTCTTGTACCCTGTGGTAGATCCTTGAACAGAGTCCCCTGGGACTGTTAAACAAGCCAGGTTTCTTCATTAACCATTACCTATGGAGGAGCTGGATCAGTGACTGGTTTTCTGGCTCCAGGTTTCAGATGGCAAAACCTCCTCAAAAGTTCCTGCTTTTGCACCCATCACTTCTCTGATGGATCCAAATGTCCCAGTTTCTCTGCACACCTGGTCTCTGCCTTCCATGGGGTTTGTGTGTGGAGCTCATGGCAGGATGAAGCAGGGAGGTCTCCTCTTGCAGATCATTCACGTTGTAACTAAGGTCTGGCAGGCCAGGGGGCTACACGTGCCTACAGGTCAGGGCTTTCAGCTGTGACTTCTTTTTCTAAAGGTCTTTATCTCATTCTCCTGATGGTGCTTCCTTATGTTTCACAAGAAGTCCAAAGGACATGCCATAGCCCCACAGGAATGAGGGAAGAGGTGGCAACTGCACACTGGTGCCCAGTTCTGCCACTTTTGTGAAGTTGCCCTGTGCTGGTGTGGGATCCTCTCCCAGATGTGCTGCGGGGATATGGGGCAGAGGGGAGCCTGGATATTGCTGCTGGAGATACACCTGGTGCTGCTCCATCTTCTCTCCCTGCAGTGTTCTCAAAGTCAGAGCATGGCTATCACATGGTGACAGGAACGTGGCCATAATCTGAATGAGTTGGAAGAGGACCGAAAGCCTTCCCCAATTCTTGCCATACTAAGAACTCAGTTCACTGCCCTTCTGCAACACTGGGATTTTCTGATCTTGGCAGCCTTTGTCCATCTGAGTGGTCCTTTGCAGCCCCTGTATGATCACCCCCACCCTCAGCAGCCATTTCAGCAGAGCACCAGCTTCTTTGAGTAGACTGGGCCAGCAAAAAGGGATGTGTGCTCTTACCCAACACTGCGCTGGGGTCTTGATTCCCAGCCTGGGCTGGGGCTGCAGATGGGGAGCTCTGGGCACTCTCCCAGTGGGAACAGATCCCCACAGCAGTGGTGGCGACGTTCAGCACAGCAGCAGCTTGGATGGAAGCGGGGTTTGGGCAAGCTCTGAGGCCGGAGAAGATCTCTTGGCCATCAGTTAGTGAGGGTGAGGCTGCTGGAGCCCGTATCTGCTGTGTGTGTGCCCCTGGCCTCACCTCTGCTTACACTGGGGAATTAAATTACTTGAGTTTATCAGCACAGGAAGAAAAGGCCGGGCTGTACACCGCAGTCTGAACCCAACACAGCGGGTGGATGTACCCAAAGAGGGCAGTGCCGTGCCACGTTCCTCCCCAGCCTTGCCAGAAAGTGGCTTCCCCAGCCCCCGGCTGCTCTCTGTGGGAGAAGGGCTCTCTCCTCTGCAGAGCTTGGTGGAAACGGCAAAACCTCAAGGATTTCTTCAAGGAAAATCATCTTGGCTCATGATAAGGCATATTTTTATTCCCCCACCCCACCCCCTAGAGGTGTAGCAATTACTTTAAAAAATAAACCCTTAGCAATAGCTGTCACTGAAATGCCTGCTCTGCCTTGTGACAACCTGTGCTTCTCACGAGCATCTACCCAGTGCTAAATCAGATGTGCTTTTCCTCCTGTTTCTGTTTATTTCTCTCCTTGCTGCCTTGACTTCTCATCTGTAAGGAAGGCTGCAGGCTCATCGCTGTGGTGGAGGGTCCCCTGAGCCCCGCTGGAGCTGCGTTGGTCTCCACGGGTGTCCCCAGCAGCTTCCCCTTTGCACCCACCCTAGGGTGGTTTCTGCAGGGAAGTGCTTCTGGCTTAAATCTTGCTTGTCTGGGGAGAAATAGGTATTTATTGGTCTGTATGATGCTGTGAGAGGAGGGGCCAGACCCTGTCCCTCTTTGGGGGGGGTCGTGTAGACCTCCCAGGGTGCTGGGAGCTGCATGTTAATGAAGCACACCAGTCCTCCTGTGCTGGGAGAGGGGGAAATTTGCTGCCTTCCCTTGTGGATCCCCTCCAGCTGGGGGAACTGGCCCGTCACCGCTGCAAAAGGGCAGTTTCCTCGAGATCTGCAGGGCCCTGTGTGCCATTGCTGCCCTATGAATGCTGTGCTGGGAGGGGTGAATGCTGGTACAGCCCTGGCCCCATAGGCAGGGTTGGTGGGGCTGTCTCCAGGTCATGCCCGTGATGAGTGGGAGGGTGAGTGAGTGAGCAGGGAGGGATGGAGAAAATCCAGGTTCCCCCTTCTCTGCCTCAAAATCCATCTGTTGTTTGCTCCAGAGAGCAGGATCCGTCCCTGTGCCCACTGATGGCTTGGAAAGCCTGTTCTGCAGAGAGCTGTCAGGGAGGGGAGCGGGTGTTCCCAGGCTGCTGCTCTGCTCACCAGGAGGAAAGACTCCAAGCAGCAATTAGCTAACATTGCCATTCCCTGAGAAACAGCTCTCTTTGGTGTGGCAGACAATGGCCTGCAGGAGGCAAACAGGTTAAAAGCTCTAATTCTGGTAAGATATATTTAGGTGGGTTTTTTTCCTTTCAAAGGAAGGTAGGTTAAAAAGGCTCCCAATCCTTTAAATAGACTTCTCTTTCCTTAACCAGCGCAGAGCTGCGTTAGGAGTGTGGGCTGTTCCTCTCCACCCCAGCCGGGCCGACTGTCCTGCTGCTCGTGACACGCACCCAATGTGACTGAGCTTCCTTCCAGGGGAATCCAGAATCCTGCCCTCATGTGAGGAGCAGAGGGGCTGGAATAAAAGCGTCTGTCCTCCCTTGACAGCTCTCAGAAGGAAGAAGTTATCCGCCACTGCTTGCTGGTTATATCATATATTCTATTAGCTGAAGCATAACGACGTAAGAGATAATTTAGTCTGGGTTAATGCAGCAAAGCCCATACCAAGCCAGCACCATGTTCTCCTGCCACCTTGGATGCCTGAATGTCCCCTCTTACAGCACGGGCTGGGGCAGCTCTGTCCCCACAGAGGAGAGCTGGTTTCAGCCACCCATGGCTGACAGCGGCTGTGTGCCATGGCTGCGTGGGGATGAACGTGGAGCTGGATTCCCAGCACCTGCTGGCCAAGGTTGCCTCCACCATTGCCCCCTGCTGCCTCCAGTGGCTTTCAGCGAGTGCTGCTGCCATCCTGGAGCCCATGTTCTCACCTAAAAGGCAGGAGCATCTGTCCCCCCCCGCTTCCCTCGTAGCGTGCTGCTATGAAGGCAAAAAGCCACCTGCCCGCAGAGGCCAGGCTCGGTGGTTGAGGACATTTTCTGACCCTAGAAGAGAAACCACCACCGTGGGAAGGCGGGTAGAGGGATGTACCATGGGAAATCCAGCTTTGACCTCTGAATTCATTGAAATACAGGTCTTCCATACGTTGCTTTCCTGTCAACTGTGAGACCAGACCCAGGTCTTTTCACATGATACCAAATCTCCTGCCGTGCCCTTCCTGCAGCTGCTGAAGGAGGCTCAACGTGGGGCACTGGTCCTGTGCTGCTCCTGCCTGGATCTCTCCTCTTCCTCACAAGGTCAGTGTTACCAGCTGGAGCCTTGTTTTCAGGGGGAGACTCCAGTGCCAGCTTCATGTTTATCTCGCTAGCACTTTCACGATCCAGCTGGTTTGAGAAGGTTTTTACGGAGCACGGTCATTCATTATGAGCTGGCACTTGCAGACTGTCTCCATACAATTAGCTGGGTCACTGGCACTTGCCCTGGGACCTGTCTGGGGAACCCCAGACCTTCTGGCATCCAAGACATACCTGCTCAATGATGGCCTACTCAGTTTGCTGTGGTGCCAGCCTGACCCGGCCCACCATGGAGGAGCCCTGGCCCTTTGGTATGCCTGATTCCCTGATTTGATCTAAATTCTGCTGCCTTTCATTGTCAGACCCAGTGTAGGTGAGCTAATGATCTGAGTGCACATCAGTGGGTGCGTGCCCTCTACCTTGTCACATCCTGGTGATATAGAGCCCAAGACTATCATGTTCTGGGTGTTTATAAATTATTAGGGAAATGGATTCCTCCCTTAATCCTCTGAGCTCTTTTCATTCCTTCATTGTGTTAGTTAATACATTGTTTAAGCTACCTGTCAGCTCTTGTTCTTGCTTACCAGGCATGATGCTGGCTTGTCAGCGCTTTCACCTCCTTCCTTTTCCCGTCAGCTTCTGAGAAGCTTGGGTAGAGCTGGTAGACTTTACTTCTGCAGCAGCACTTTGATTGCCTCTCATAACGCTGCCACTGTCAATGCAGACTGACCAACCCAGCAGTTCAATGACTATGTTGTTCTTGACAGGCGTTATTTGTCCTGGATAAGTCAGGTAGCATATCTTCAGTTGCAGGTAATAGGCAGTAACATCCTCCTTCCTCCTCATCTGAAGGTCTCCAGGGCTCTCTTTCACCCAAAGGGGCTTCCTTGCTTCCACTGTGGTGGGATGGTGGCAGAGATGCCTGAACTAACCCTGAGGGAGGTGGTGTGGAGTCCAGAAGCTGCGGAACTGCTTTAAACAAGGCTGTTGCCCTCTGTAATCGTCCCATCTTGAGAAGCACGAGATGTTATCTCTGTCTGCAGAGCTTCTTCCCAGGGTAGGTTGGTCACCATTGACCTTGTTATCTAGGAGTTGTCCTGGCAGTGTGTGGGCTGTCAGCCTCAGCACGGGAACGCAGAGACACCGACCGCTGCTAAATGCCAACTGGTAACATACTTTGGGCTGGTTTGATGCATTTTGCTTTCCCAGATGTGTATTTGCCCCTGTGCTGGATGCTTTCTGCTGGATGCAGGCTCTGATCCCCCCAGCATGGTGTGCAGAGGAGCACGGTGCCCCCAGGGTGGTGCTTATAGAGGGTGAGAGGAGTTGGCAGGAGCTTTTTTGCACCCTTTGCTTTGGTGTATCTGGACCTGCCTCTCTGTGTCTGCTCATTTCCCCCCGTTATTGCTGCTCCCAGTTAGCTCTTAGCAGCTGTATCTGACCCCCTCTTCCAGAGGTGATGTGCATCTCTGAGTCCTCCTGCCTGGATGTGACTCTCCTTCCACCCACCTTCCTTGCTGCAGTGCTTGGCCTGTTCTGGTGCTGCTCCAAGCCCGGCTCTCCTCTCCTCGTGCTCTCTCAGCCCTCACAGCCTTGTTCCCAAACGCTGCTGGAAGGCTTCCCTTTCAGAGCAGAGCCCACCCATGGGTGGGATGCTGTCATGCTCTGCTCTCACGCCTGGCCGTGGGGGCTTGGCTGCCCTTTCCCCATCCCGAAGTGAGGATGATGAGGCCCCTTTTGTTCCCATGGCTGGGTGGGAGGTGGCACAGAGGCTCCTGCTCCCTCTGTGTCTCTATGTCATGAGCTGGCAGGCTGTTCCTAGGCTTTTTGGAGGAGGCACGATGGGAACCTGGAGGCTGCATCCTCTTTTGCTTCCCGGGAGGGCTCGGAGCAGGTTCCTGCCCACCTGCCCTGCCTTTGAAGGGTGGGGAGAACTTATTGCTGTTATTCACGTGGCTTTGGTGAAGCTTAATCTGACAAGGAGAGTGCTGTAACTCCCTGGGAGGTGGTTTGTGCCTGTCCCTGACACTTGGTGAACCTCTAACCGCCCTCCAAAGCCCCTTTGCTAAATCACTGCGGGATCAAAGCAAGCTTTGCCCTGGAGCCCCCAGCACCAGGTCCTCTACCCTTGGCTCCACTCGGCTGTGACCAGCACGGACAGTGTTTGTTGGCAGGTATCCCTCCCTGTGCCGCTGCCTCCTGCCAGTTCCCAAGAGGAATGAGCTGCACATGACCATGCTTCCAAGACAAATTGGGGTCCCGGGTGTCAGGACACGCTTCCTGGGCAGAACGAAAGGAACTGGAAATCTGAGCATTGCTCGTGTGCGAGTTGTTCTGGGCTTTGCCAGAGCAGACACCTGGCTCCGTGCAGCTGCCTATCAGTTGCCTGTGGTGCCCGTTTCCCTCTGGTACTGCAGCTGGAGCTGGAGCAGAGAGGTGGGAACAAACCTTGCAAACCAGCCGTGCTGTCCCCAGGGAAATGGCATGGGGTGGGAAAACGCTTGGGTTTGGTTCTCCAGCTGTACCCACTGGGCTGACAGCCCTTGGAGAGGAGGTGGGAATGACTGAGCCGGGCTGCGAGGTGCTACCGTGGCAGGGGAGATGCTGGCTGCCCCAGACCTGTCCCTGTCCCCTGTGTCCCCAAATGTGGGACCAGTGGATTTAAAAGCCAGCTCTGAAGCTCCTAGCCTTGCTCTGGCTCCCCATGTGCTCCTGGCAGCACAGGCAGCAGGGATGGGCTCTGCTCCTCACATTAGCAGTCAGGCTGGCTTGAGCTGCTGCAGAAACCTCCATCAGCAGTAAACCTGGCCAGCCCTGGGGGGACAGTGTGACTTCAGGTCCCAAGGGTCCCTGGAGAGAGACACTTCTGTGAGCCAGGGTAAAGCTGGCTGCTGGGCGTCTGCTTTTCCAGGAGCTCCCTTGGGCTGCGCGAGGCTGAACCCCATCCCTTGCCCTTGATGAGGGCTCTTGAGTCCCTGCACCAGCAACCTGCCCCGTTGGTGTAACAGCCTGACCTCACCAGGCACTGGGACCTCCCTTATCGCTCTGGCAGAGCCATCTCCACCCCTTCCCTGGCTGCTGCAGCTGCGCATCCTCCCACCCATGTCCTCCCCTCGCTCCCTGCCTATCCTTCCTTGCAGGAGAGCCCAACCTGGCTGCCCTGCTTTCGGTTCCTGTTACAGTCGAGTGTAAAGTCCTAGGTGTTTCTGTGCAGCGATAGGATCTCGCCAGCCAGCTCTCCTTTAGCAAGAGCCCAGGCGTTGGAGGTGCCCGATTACCTTATCTCCCCTCTGCAGATGTAAGGTACCCGCCTCACTCGCCAGCCCAGGAGGAAGCAGCCCAAACGCCACTACCCAGCCCAGCCTCCAGTAAAAGCTACAACCCCTTCTCTAACCCATAAATAAAAAGGGGAGGTTGGATGCTGAAGCAAGGCATGAATACAGCATCACCCACACTTCTGCAGCTCTCGGGGCCTCCTGGAAGCTGTCTGATGCCAAGAGGAGTGGCCTCAGCCAGAGCGTGTCCTGGCCAGAGTGGCCACTCTGAGCATAAAATGCGGAAAAGTCAAGGGCAAATAGAAAGGGAAGGTAGAAATCAACAGCCCTTCACCCAGTACAGAGCTTGGAAAATGTAAAAATTGTGAAGGGAGGCAAAAAAGATGTGATGAGAATGTTCAGAGGAATTTCTAGCAGTGAGGAGGAGGAACTGATTTTTAGCATATGGNAAAGCAGAGCACATGGTGGTGTTATCTGTGGAGAAGGGATGATGCCTCCAGCCCACGTGATGGTGAATGTGTGTGAATCTGTCTCTGGCCCTGCCGTAGCCAACATCAGTAGCGTTTGGGTGGCCCAGGGCCAGCAGGTTCCCCCAGCTCCTAGCTCCTGCTCCGGGGCTGGGGAGGAGTGAGGAGCAGCTCTGGAACACACACTCCTTCGGTGTGAACCCTGGGTGGCGCAGGAGGAGAGCAGCTCCCCAGACTGGGCTCTTCTGGAAAGCGGTCGATGAAGGTTTTGTGGGAGGCTGTGTAATGATTGACCTTACAGGAACGGGTCTCATCAAAGCACGGAGCCAGCTTAGCTTGCAGCTGGGTCAAACCGTGTTGCAGAAGGTGATATTGTTGCTGTTTAGAAATTTCTACTTCTCTTTGGTCAGAAATCTTTGGCTGCCTTGTTGTACCGTGGTAGGGAAACAAGCCTGGCTCGCAGCTCTGTGTTTCCCCCCAGGACATCTCCTCTCTTTGGCCAGGCTGAGCTGTTGTACCAGCACCTGCTGGGCTTCTGAAGGTGTTTGGCATTTGCCCGCTGACGTTCAGCCGGTGTCACCTTGCCCCTCTGACCCGGAGCAACCCCTTGCACTCAGCAGCCGGGTCAGGCTGCCTGCAGGGCTGGGGCTCTTTGAGATCCCTCAGAGTGATGCAGCAAAACCCACACCTAATTGCTTTTAAAATTCCCTGTTGCTATGACGATTCGCCAAGCGTGAGCGCTCAACTTCTGTCTCTCTGCTCCCAGGTCTTGCGTCGCCAGCGGGAAGCTGTGCACCAACCTCCCTACGTACCTGTGCTTTATTCCAGCTTTCAGAGGTGGTTTATAATCCCCTTGGGGCGTGAGTAGAATCTCTGCTGAGCTGGTGAAGGCTTTACTTAAAAGCTCTGATAATAAGGCTACGGAGAGGCCAGTAACCGCTTGCCCTGCTGCCGAGCGCTTTGATACCTAAATTTAGCCCCTTGAGTCATTAATGAGTCAGCAAATCGGGGGCAGGAAATCTTGATTTCTCTTTTCTTCCTTTTTTGAAGCAGTGCTGCCCCCAAGGCAGGCTCCAGGTTGGCTCGGTTCCTGTCCTAACCCAGCACGTTGTCCACCTGTGGTGCTTTCCCCTGGAGCACCCTTGAGCCTGTCCAGCGGAGGTAAGAGCTCCTTTCTCCCATGCCAGCCCAGCAGCATTGTTTCCCATCCTTAGTGGACTGAGGCAGGGAAAGCTCTGCCTGGTGAGCCTTGGCCCTTGCTGGGTGAGTGCTGGGCAAGGCTGCGGGCAGGTAGAGCATCCCTGGAGCTGCTTGGAAACACGACAATGAGTGAACGTCCATCTAGATGCTATTCTCCCAGCGTGGTGCATGAGAGTGCTGCAGCACGGCTAGTAGCAACAGAAGAGCTTGGAAAAACCCCTGTGAGAGTTAAAGCAAGCAACACCAGGAGATCCAGATTTGCTGGACCTCCAGACCTGCTTTGCATGGAGCCCAAGCTGGTTCCAGACTGGCCTGTCCTTGTGCTATGTGTCCAACCATCCAACCCCTCTCCAGAGGAGGCACAGGCTCCGAGGTCCCCGGGGGCGAGGACCATGGAGCAGGATGGGCTGGAGCTCAGCGCTGTGCCTGGTGGAGACCCTCTCCCAGGATGGGGCAGGCCAGCAGGATGTCCAGCTTCTCACAGCCCACGGGGAAGTAAATCCTGGGAGCAGAGTCCCCACTGCTGGGCTGATTGTATCAGTTTGTATTAGATCCCACTGAGCGTGTTTTACATAATTTGTTTCCCAGAATGAAGTGTTTTACAAATGCAGCGTTTAATCACCTTGTAAAAAGGGGATGAAAAGCTGTCTCCACCCCTGGGGCTGGGAAATAGCTAGAAGGGAATCCAGAAAAGAGACCGCCTGCTCGCCCCACCATGCTGGCTGGGCTGGAGAGCCCAGAAGAGCTGGTGCTTGTCCTTGTAGACACCGAGGGCTTGGACAGGAGGACTTGGAGGGTCAAAAAGCCCATGGTGAAACCAGCAGGTATGGGATGTCTGAATGGAGTGGAGTCCCAGAATCCTGCCCAGGAGCTGGAGCTGCTCCCCAGCTCGCTGTGCATGCCCTCCTATGGGCTGTGATGGCTGGCTGAAGGGAGGGAGGAGGTGCTGGGATGCTGTGCATCCAAAGCCTCTGCAAACCATCTCTGTAAGGGCTCCTGAAGCAGCTCTTGCCTTAGACCCAGGACCTGGCCTTTCCTCAAGGCAGAGGAACATCTATTTTGCTTAGGGATTGCTGGTGAACCACGCTTCTTCCCAGCACCTGGAAATAAATCAGGGGCTCGTTGGAGAGTGAAGGGCAGAGTGAGCGATGGGTGCTCCTCAACCTCCACTGGGTGTTGGCACGGAGACGACGGATGCTGGGCTGGGGAGATGCCATTCTCCCTCTCATACTATTATTTATTTTATTCACAGTAAGCTAAGGATGAGAAATCAGAATAATGACCAAGGAGGCTGCATCCACTTGACTTCTCTTGCCCTCGGCGGGAGCAATTTATCTAGCTAAGGCATTGCAGCAGGCCGAGACCACGAGGTTACACAGCCCAAAGCCCAGGCACTCCAGGAGTTGAAGATGATGCTGGACCGTCAGGTGTGTTCCCCTTCCTTCTCCCTGCCTGGCCTTTGATCTGCTGCCGGGGGCTGGTAGAATATCATTGCTGGTTGGGAGCTGGTTGAACCCAGGCTGGCAGAGCAGCAGGAGCCCCGCCGTAACTAATGAGACGTTTGCTGCTCGCCGGCTGGCGCGGCGGTAGGTGCTCTGTGCTGCTGAGACCTGTGCTGATAAGCTGAGCCTCCTGGAGATGGAGTGGCTTCCCTCTGCCAGGGGCCTGTCATCTGCTCCCCCCATATCTAACAGCATCCCTCCTCCCAGGACCGCTGGAGCCTCCTCTGTAGCATAACAAACCACCAAGGTCTGGTCCTGCTGACGAGTGGGGTGAAGTGAGAGCAGATCTGACCGCTCCTGGTCTCTCCTCGGGGGTCGGAGTAGAGTGGGGATCTCCAGGAATACAGGCTGGGCATCCATATGGCAAAGGGTACGTCTGTCACCATTACAGGGAGGGGCTGAGCCCTGCACCACGGCTCTGGCAGATGTTGGAGGAGAACCACCCTGCACCCTCCTTTGGTTGTGGCTGTCTGATGCCAAAGATAACGAGCAGCTTGGAAGGACGTGGGGTGTTTTGTTGGCAGCTGGTGATGCCTGTTTACTAAAGGCTGCTGAATGGGAAAGAGAACAAGAGAACAAGGTCTTGGCCTCCCCGCCTGGGAGCCCGACCTTTGGTGTCCCTCGGACACATGTTGCCGCCCGGGTGTCTGAGCTATGACAGCCCAGAGAAGGTGCTGTCTGCAGCCCTGGATGTGAGGAGCCACAAAGGGTGGGTGATGTGGTGCAAACTGCGTGGAGGGGGTGGGTGTCTGCCGCTCCCCAGTTATTTATTATGCCATAAAATCCAAGGTAACGGACATCAATAAAGGCTGCGAAGGGTTTCGCGTGTGTCAGCCCTGCGTGTGTGTGTGATGGAGCAGACGCTCTTTCAAGACTAAGGGGCTCTGCAAGCAGAGGCTGCTGTGATTGATGGGGCAGCCTTCAGCTGCCAATGCCTTCACCGGGCTGTGACACGGAGCTGCTTCCCCAGAGCATCCCATCACCAGGGTCCCTCTTGGCAGTGTGGTCCCACCTGCGGGGATACCAGGGGTTCTGCTGGCTCTGGGCTCAGGGGGCTGTGTGTGACGATGGCCATGCCATGCCCAAGGCAGGGTTGGATGCCTAGGGAGGCAGGGGACACTGGGGGGCTGCTTGGGGAAGCCAAGGCTCCCACCGGCTGATTTTCCCAGGAAACAAGATGTGTGGAATGGTGCTCTGTGCATCTGACAGCTCCTGAGCCCCTTGGATGATCTCAGCTGCATGTGACAGCAGAGCTGTCACTGATGCTGACAGGAGATGTTCCTACATGGAGATGTTCCCACGCGGAGATGTTCCTGAGAAACGTGCAGCCAGGTGGGAGAGGGTGAGAGCAAGCATCGCCACAGAGGGACAAGCCAGCACGTGTGGCCCACTCATGGGTGACAGCTTTGGCAGGTGGTGACAACTTAGACGTCAAACTTGGGTGAACCGGGAGACATAAATCCCGGTATTTGGGATTAGTGCAGGTAATTTGTTTTAAAGACAGTCAAATCCCTTTCCTGTAGGTGCCTGTTTGTCACAGGAGATGTTCCTCGTCTCCAGGAGAGTTACTCCAGTTGAGCAGATCCAGCCCTCTCCGGGGACATGGTCACTGGAGTTGCTAATCACTGGGCTTGGGGAGGTTTTTTTTTCCCTAATAATTGTGGGTGATTGTTTCCTCCTCCTCCTCCCTTTTGTCTTTCTGCAGCATCACAGGGCTGGGAAGGACCATCTGCTCATTTGATTAATGGCCCTTTTCTGAAAAAGCAACAGAGACAAATGTCCTCCTGAACATGGCAAAGAGAAACGGAGAAACAGGCTGGCTAATTTTCAGCCATTATTTTGGAACCCAAACTCCTTCCCAGTATCAATTTAGCTATTATTTCAAAAACTAATTAATCTTCACTCAGGCAGCTCCAAGGGACCTGTGTTTAGATAATTAACAGCCCATGGATTATGAAAAGTCTTGCTTTCGGATCCTGCTCCTGCCTTGGAGAACACTCCCGCTATCATCTTGCTTACCAACTCCTTCCATCAATCCATCTTTTTTTGACAATTAAGAGCAAATAATTAGCTGTGATGGATTTTGCTTGTGTTCTTGCAGCTCAGTTCCATTTTTTCAGTCCTTAAGTGTTCTTCAGTGGGGCAATATTTTTTTTTTTGGTGGTTTTGCAGCTAATTACAGCCAAGCAGGGCAAGTCCCTGCCATTACAAGGAGGATCTGAAGAGAGGTTTTATTTGGCTGCCTGAGGAGCTGGGTGATAAGGTATGAGGGAGGAGATCCTGGAAGGATAAGGGATGGGGTTTTTCTCCTCCCCTCTCCAGCCTTGCAAAGTGGCATCTGAACTTACCCCCCTTATTGCTGTGCTGGGGCAGGGCGGACCTCCCCCTGTGGGGAGTCTCATCCTGATGTCTCACCACTGCAGCTTTGATCCTCTTGACATGCTGGCTGGCGAGGTGTCCCCGAGCCATCAGGGCTGTGGGGGAGCTAAGCGAAGGTGATGGGGTGGCACAGACCCTCAGGGAGTGGTGGAGCAGGTCTGTGTCTGTGCAGAACCCCAGCAGCTCATGTCTGTGCCCTGTGTCCTCGCCAGCCACGGGGAAGTGGATTTAGGCTGGCAGAGTGATGCTGTGCCTAATGAATTCAAACGGATGCCACGGATGACAGCTCTCTGCCTGCTGCATCCACTGAGCACCACAATTCTTCATTAAGCACCCTGGAGTTTGCTTGTTCTTCTGCTGAGGGCAAAGGAGCTGGAGAGAAAACCAGCTTGGCCTTCCAACCCTTTTTTTTTTCAGTGAGATGATTTGGAGGTTTTCTTGGTTAGTTGGTTTTTTTTTAAATTAACTTGGGGTCAAACTCTCCTTAATTTAAGGTTGGCTCTACCTGGCTGAGGGCTAGGAGAGCACCAAGGACATAGTGGGGCTTGGACCGGGGACCTCGGGTGCCAACACGGGGAGGGGGCAACCTGGAAGCAAAGCTGCTCTGTCTCCTGCTGTTCTTGATAGATCTGGCTGAGCCTGAGGCACGGGAATTGCTCTGGAGAAGCAGCACTTTAGCACCTTGAAGGAAACGATGGAACCTTCCCTCTGCTCGAGTGTCCAGGAGGGGAAGGGCACTCAGAAAGGAGATGCTGACCGTTCCCTGCAATGTTAAATGGGAATCGGAGAGGTGACTCAAACTGGTGCCAGCACAGGCAGTACAAGGGAGGAATGGAGTCAGGGGCAGACAGGAGAGACACAAAATAAATCCTTGCAAGTCCTTCTCACGTGTGACATGAGTTGAGCTGTGCTGCAAATGCATTCCAGGCACTGGAGGACATGCTCAAGCTCAGCTTGATGTCGAGCAGCTCTCAGTTTTCCATCAATCGTACTACGGGGTTTAGCTCCTTGAGTGATAGTGATTTCTTAAACGTCTTAAAGGCTTGACTTGCACTGTTTGTGGGTTTGCAAGGAGCCAACATCTCCCTCTCCTAACAGGACTTTGAGCTGTGTTTCCTGGGCTGCTGAGCTATTGAGGGACCATTCTTGGTGCTGAGAAGAAGGTTTCTTGAGAAACCTGGTGCTGTCCCCATGGCAGCATGGGAAAATTTCAAACCAAACCTCCCCATTTTGAGGTCAGTTCATTGAAGGAAGCAAAGAGGATTTTAGACCCTCCCATCCTGTGGTACCTACAAGCTGAATGGAAGATGGATGTGACCATGGTTGCCCACCCTGGGCTCTCCGGGGTCAATGAATGTATGGAAGAGTTCTGTAAGCCCAGCTGGGCAGGAGAGGACCTGTGGTCATCACTGGCACCATTGCTGAGATCAGATCCTGGCCTGGGGTAGGCTTCAGTGCAAGCTTTGGCTCCTGAAGCAGGCTTTGTATGTGTGTCCTGTTTTCCTACGCTGCCTGGCAGGGTTTGCCCACCCAGGTATGTCTAGAGGGGTGGGATGCAGGATGGGGACAGGAAACCTCCACCCAGAGCAAAGCCCCAGACACCCACCCCATGACCAGGACGGGGGACGGGGGCGGCGTTGGGAATTCTGTAGTTTCTATCGATATTCCCTCAAATTTGGAGGGCAGAAAAATGAAGAGAAAATGCTTTGTGTTACGAGGACGGGGTTTAAGAGCACCTTCCCATGGCTGGGGGAGAGTGAGGGGTCAACTCCCATCTCGTCAGCTGGGCTGGGGAGGCGTAAAGAGATTACTCAGGTTACCCTGGCTTTAAACAGCCAGGCGTGGGTTCGGGCTCGAGCAGAAAGCAATGCTTCCCGAGGATCCGCTTACTTTCTCAAACAGCTGATGTTTGTGTCCGATGAATCTCTGCAGGCAGAACTCCCTGGTCTAGCTGGTTGACTCCTAATTAAATATTTACTGAGATGGCACCTCGCCCTGCCTTCAAGAAGTACTGTCCTTTCACCTCCACACGGCTCTCGCCTCCTTTGCGACGCGATGCCGCAGTTTAAGGAGAGCCATTTAAAGCCTCGGCTACAATAAAAGGCAGAAAAGAGATTCTCTCTCCACCTTTCCCATCTCTCCCCCTTTTCCCTCTTCTTTGAACAAAGTTTGCTCGAGGCCCTGGAGGCTCCAGCTTCTCGGAAAGCAAAGGGCTCTCGCAGGAGGGCTTGGAAATCTCCCCCCAGCCAGGTAGGATGCTATCTCCTTTCAACAGCAATCAGAGAGAAAAGCTACCTGGTGGCAGGGGGTGGAGCAACCAGGCTGATGGAAATGTCCCCCCTTCATCTGCAGGCGCTGGGGGAGAGATGGAGAGGGCAGGCGGGAGGATCGGCTTGGGCTGAGGGCTGCTGTGAGGGGTCATCAGTCACGCAGGGGTGGCTGTTTAGGGGGGGCTGCATCATTCAGAGAAGTTGATCTGTTGGGGCAAGGGGCTTTGATTTGTCCTGGTTTTTAATGACGTGCTCCAATATAGGCTTTTGGGTGGACCAGGCATCTTCAGGGGAAGGGGGAAAAAAGGATCTCGGGTTTGAGCTGATCTGAATCCAAGCAGAAGCGCAATGAAGCTGCTGGGGGGGGCTCCATGTGAAGCTCTTGTGGGGTCCTCGCGGCAGCCAGAGCCCATGTCTCATGCAGCACAGCCCAAGGGCTGCCAGGGTGAGGGACCCAGGGTCACCCACCCACCACCCTTCTCCCACTGCAGGCAGCAGCAGCCACCTCTGGGATAATGCTGTGCAGGGCAGAAAGGGCTGGACCGCCCTGTTGCTATAGGCATCTGCCTGCATCTGCTTGTTGCTGCAGCTCCTTGGGTTGTGTTGTGTCCCGCCCCCAACCATCCATCCATCCATCCATCCATCCATCCATCCATCCATCCATCCATCCATCCCCTCACTGTCTCCCACCAATCTGCCTGGCCAGCACAAAGCTGGGCAGACCGTCCTCCTGCCCATGGCCTGCGAGACACCACCTGCAAACCAAGGGCTTTCCCCTATCCTCCTGCCTCTCGGGGTTCCTATGTGTAGACAAAAATCAGAATTGGTGGTTTCAGACCCCCTATACCCTTCTTTCCTCCCCCCTCCACCTGCACCCCCTGTGTTTATTTTGCAGCAAGGCTGGGAGGAGGTGGTGCATCCCCCTCGCTCTGCTTCCCATGCTGCCCTGGGTTTATCTCCTTCCAATTAAATAAGTGCAGATAGTGGGTTTAATAAGGCCCTGCCTATGAAAGATTACTAACGATTTCATTTCCAGCATGTCGTGAATTATGAGGCAGGCTGCAAAACAAAGCCGAGCGGGGACAGGCTTGGCAGCTAATTACTGTCCCCCGTGTCCCCCACGCTGCCACCGCTGCTGGCCGGGCCCTTAATTGTTCCCTGTGCCTGATTGCATTTCGCTGGTGGTTGTGGTTCATTCCCAGCTCTCACCTGGCAGTGGGTTGTTGCTGCTTCTCTCTCTGTCGTCTCCTCCCCCCCCACTTCTTCAAGTTTATTAATGAAAACCTTATCTGCCTGTGCAGATAATGCCAGAAATAATTAGTACTCAGTGAGGTCTGTCGGGCTCCTCTCCTCTTCCACCCCCCTGTCCTGATCTCCTTCCTATTTGCAGTTTTCTGGGTGCTCAGTTAGTGCTGGGGATGTTGGTTTGGTGGGTTTTTTTGGAGAGGGTGCTGGGGTTTAGACCTTTTTCACTCTGGGCAGCTTCCAGCCTTCCCAGCTACCCCGGGTTCAGGCTGTGCTGAAAAACCTCCTTTGGAGGTGTTGTCAGGAAGAAGGGGACCAACCTCATCCACGTTCCCTGCTTAAAATCATCTGAGTTTTCCCTGCTTGGGGAAAACCTGGAACACATGGGGAGCTGCAGGATGAGTTTGGTCTCAGGGCCAGTCAAGGGTTTGGTTCCTCCTCATTCCATCCCTGCTGGAAGGCAAGGGACAGCCCCACCTTCACATCGGGGTCCTGTCCCACCTCGTCTTGGGCTCCTTTTTTTTTAATTATTATTATTTTTACATTTATATTTGTCATTTCATGGTTTAAATCATTCAGCCTGATAAAGGATGACAGCCCTTCTGGAGTGCCTGGGATGGCATAAATAATTCCAGTGCTGAGAGAGAGATTTACAGTGATATAAATGTCAGGAGTGAGCCCAGTTGGTATTAATGGCCTTATTAGTTATGTTGCTGTAAAATACTGATACTCCAGTTGTTAAGCAGCCATGGTTTTGCTCTGCAGCATTAATTCAATAAATTGGGGCTTTTTGATATAAATCTTGAAAGTCTGCTGAACCCCATTAGGAAATCCTTCATGATATGTCAGATATCTTCAAATGGTGTTGACTGAGAGAGAGCTGGGAACAGAAATACTCTTCTGGTGTGTAAGGATGGAGCAAAGCCCATGAGTCCTGCACCCTCCCGCTGCAGCTGGCTGGCTGCAGCCCCTCATGGGATGAAGATGCTGTGGGACCTGGGTATCTTGGAGACCCCTGGAGGTCTTCTGGCCATGCAGGGATGTAAGGTGGGCTTGGGCTTTTCAGCCACTGGCTACAGAAACCACAAAACCTGTATCCCCAAGGTCAGGTGTGGACACCTCCCGCCAGCCAGAGGTTGACTTGGCTCCATCCCCAAGCTCCAGCTCTCCAAGGCTTTGAGAGCAGGTTGCAGCCTGGCTCGGGTCTGTGGAGGAGAGGGAAAGGGGGAGAAGGACAGTGCTTGGATGGGGCTGGGAGGGTGACGCTGTGTCTAGAGAGAGAAGATGCCCATCGTGCTGCTCTCACCCCTCTCTGCCCCCTCCTGCAGTGTCCCCATCACCACCTCTCTTCTCTGCTGTCACCTCATTCAGGACATTAGCTCAGAGGTGACCAAGGACCCCTCTCCTTGTCTGACCCATGGCCCCTGGCATGTCTGTCCTCACCCCACCTCCCATCGGGCTCCCATCCTCCTCCCAGCCCCGCACTGCCATAGGAGGTGCCATCACCGCCCCCACCACATCTGACCCATCCCCTTGTGTGGGAGCTGCTGCTCTTGCCGTGGCTCTTTAGCAACTCTGCACTTTCCACCAGTGATCTGCCAAGTGCACGGGGAAGGAGGGAGGAAGCACCATGATAATTGAAAATAAATGATGCATTATATGAAATAAATGTTCTGGTGCAGCCGGCTTGCTGCCGCTGATTATTTATTTATTTTTCTGCCTAGTAGTTGGGAAAAGGAGGGTTGGAAGCAAAAGGAAGAGCACCCCTGGGCAGGTGGGGCTGGGAGGCTTCCACCCATGGCTTGAGGACTACCCTGCAGCCTGCACTGATGGTCACTGGAGTGGGACATCGTTGCCAGATGGGAGTCCAGAGCAAGACAGGCAGGGGTTCTGGGCTGTGTTGGAGGTTCATGGGCTCAGTGCCCAACCACGATGGGTACAAACAGGAAAAAGACATCACAGGGAGCCTCCAGAGCCTCTGCTTGCGACTATATGCAGTTGAGGGTGTCCCAGGTCTGATGCGGTGTCCCTGTGTGTAATGGCCATCCTCAGGCCATGCATGTGCTTCTCACCTGAGCTCTGATCTGGGTGTTCCTGCTCCAGCAGGGGGATTGGACTAGATGATCTTTCAAGGTCCCTTCCAATCCCTGATATTCTGTGATTCTGTGTGACCTGACAGTCAGCTCTGTGCCACCCATAACCTGACCTCTACAGGGTCAACCACATGTTGCCTTGGTGGGGTCTTGGATTGGCCAATGGTGACCAGAGCTTTGCTGCTCCCCCGACCGAGCACGTGTGTGTGAACACATGTAAAGTGAACAGACCCTCTGCCTGAGGTGGGTTTTGTTTGAAATGTTCCTCTGGCGAGGATTAACTCCTGACACTGCTATTTGTTATGGGAAGAGCCTGCATTTTCCTGGGAGATGCTGGATTTAACTGCGAACATGAAGCTTTCTCCAGCCTTGGATCCCCCCCATCACCGACTGACCGTGTCACGGTTCTCATGCCGTGATAAGACTTATCCTGGATTATTATTTAGCTGCTAATTAGTCTTAAGAGTGATGTGAAGGCTTTGAACTGCTGTTTGAAGATTGAGCGGATGATTTCTGCTCTTGTCAAAGAAAGAGGGATTTGGAGGTATGATTCCAGCTCTGAATGATGTGCCGTTGCCCTCCCCAGACAGGTGGGACCAGCTCCTGCCTCCTTCTCCTGTGGGACCCCTGCAAGATAAATGCTCTCAGAAGCAAGTGGTGCTTGGGAGAGATGCTAGCTGAGCTAACATCCAGCTGGGGACTGGATACTCCCTGTCCAAACAGTGGGATGCCGATGGGAGTCCCCACAGGATCCGTGAGGTTTGGTGTTAACAGCCCAGCCCTCCTCTTCTTCCACAAGCACTATCCCCTAAGGTATCTTGCTCACTTACAGGCTCATCTCAACGCTGAGTGACGGCTCAGAGGGCTCATTAATCACCGCTGACGATGGCCACACGGTGTCCGGTGGAGCTGTGACACCGAGGTCCCAACCGCTGGCACTTCCCCAGCCAGGGGCATTTTGCAGACAGGTGGCACTGCCGAAAACTGGGAAGAAACCACACCCCCCTCGGAGATGAAGCCTGTGGAAGATGCTCTTTCTCCATGCCAGCCTCTGGTCTCTGCTTGCGGGGCACGCAGTGAGCTGTGGTTAGACCCTGTTGAACCTGCATCTTGTTAAAATACGTTTTATCCTTCTCCCTGCTGGCCAGGATCAGGGGTGGCTCCATGGAGGGCTGGTGGGTTTGTCTGCTGCTGGATTGATTTGGCAAAGGCTGGGGATGAAAGCCCCGCAGCCTCCAGCTGAGGCTGTAGAGCTCTTTTTGGCTTGAGTTTCCCCAGATCCTGTCCACCACGGAGTGAACAATCACCATAGACCAGGAGCAGCTTGAGGGTGGGGAGGGTTGGCAGAGGGGCTGGCTGCTGGGCAAGACCAGACCCAAACCCCGCTGGTTTCAGGAGGAAACTCCATCCCTCCTGGCTTCTGAATGTTGGGCTGGGAAGAAAAAAACATCCTGCTCAGAAAGCAATTGTTGGACATCATGCTGTTAGACTTCAGACAACCATCACCACCAGTAGCAACCCTGAGCTGAAAGCCTGGTGGACCGCAGGGTGTTCTGTTTTTAATCTGACCCTGGTTTGTGACGCCCTGAATGGTCCATCACTGCCTGGGGAAGCGGGGAAGGGGAGGGGAAAGGGAAACTCCTCTCCCTCACCCTCCACCGCTCCCCTGCCATGGCTCTATCTCTCCAAAAGCTGGATCCAAGTACAATTCACTCTGTTATTAGTTTCTTTCATGCTGAGCTTTTTAAAAAGTGCCTGGGAACGGGGGCTTATGTCACAGGGACACTCTACAGCCCAGCAGCTGGAATACTTCAGTGCTGTTTAAATAGCCAGCTCATCTAAAAGTCATAGGCAAAGCGCTGAAAGCCTGATGGAGCAGCAGAGTGGTGTGTGCCTGTGGGAGTAAGCTGTATGGAGAGGATTTTGGGGAGCAGGGCTTCTTCTCCGGCAGCTGCCTAGGTGGGATTGGGGATGGAATCACCTCCCTCTTGCACTCCTTCCGGGCTCTGCTGTCCCAGGGACTCGCTGTGCCCCTGGGATGGTCCAGCTTGCCCATACTAGTAGGTAATGGCTGGGTGGCCATGACCCATGGGTGTGCTTTCACTAGGTGACCTGCCTCAGTGACACTAGCTTCCTCAATCCTCCTGCTTGCTGGAGGAGGAACAGACCCCTGCGATGGTCCTTCCTTGCCCATGTGTGTCCCCTGTGCCTGCAGTCCCCAGGGATGCCCCCATGCAGCACAGGAGCCATGAGGTCACCTCCTGAGCTGGCGAAAGGCCAGCAGAGGGGCCAGCAGACTGGGCAGACCTTGAGGTGCCACTGTCACCCCCTGGCCCCTCCTGCCGTGGCACATGGTGGCTCTGGGGAAACGGATGCAGTGGGACCCTTCATGTGGGTCTGTCTTGCTTTTCATCTGGTAGCTAAATTGTATTCTTCCCAAATGGAGTAAATGAGAGGTTTGATCAAATCCAGCCAGCCAGCGCTGATGGAACCTTGGCAGGGGAGGAACATATTGCATGTTTGTTTGTTTGTTTGTTTATCTCCCCCTCTGCTCCCTTGGAGACGTCCCAGCTTTCATGGGGTTTTCTTGTGCTCGGTGGCCCATGTAGCTGCTGGTCCACCTGCTCCCAGCCCCTCTCCTAGGTTGGGTGGCAGCGGTGGGACCATCCTCCTGCTACACCTCTCCTCAAGCCCTTTCTTTTCAGGAAGAGGGTCTTACTTGGAACCCCAATCCCAGGAGCTGGTGCTGGGTTCAAGCCCTCCATTCCAGGCTTCTGTTCATCCACAACAACATCAGGATCTGGTCTTATGGCATCTCCAGGTCTTTCCTCAGTGGAAGGGAATGTGAGCACCTCCCCAGGCTGGAAGTGACCCTGGGCAAGGGTGTGAGTGGGGGTAAAGCCATGGGGCTTCACTGGCTCTGAATTAGGGGGAGCAAAGCACCCCATGACGTCCAGCTGGTGGATGTGACTGCATGGGATGCTGGAGCTGGGAACCAAGGGGAGACTCCACATTTTCCCTGCACATCAGAGCCCTTGAAAGCCACCAGGTCCCGGCACGGGACTGGCTGCTCCCAGAGACGCAGCTCTGCTGCCGCCTTTCTCCAGATGGCTTTTCTCAATCAAAGCTTTTCCAGAAATAGCTTGTGTACACCGAGCTCTGCAAATAGCTCACCTCCTGAAAGGGAGGAGGCAGTGCAGTCAGAGCATTGTCTCCTGTGTCCCTTCCACCCTCCCGGGTGCCTTGGCACGGGCTCCAGTGTGCGGAATCCCTCCTCTTCCCCCGGGACACCTCTGCCGGCTGGGAAAACGGGGATGTGCCGGCGTTCTCCATGTACAGTGCCTCGCTCAGCTGTGTGTGTCCCACATTCCTGCAGGGAAGGATGGCTGGTGGCTTCCAGAGGAAGGGCAGGTGGCCTAGGGGATATGGCACATGGCCCTGCTGCCACAGTGGCCAGGCACTGCTGTCCCCAGCTGCAGCACTCTGCCTTCGTGTCCCTTTTACATGTTTATTGTGCCAACCTAAAGGGGGAGAATGCCATTTTTTTTTAAAATGTAGGTTTAACTGATTTATTAATAGCCTGTAATGCCAGTAATAGCTCGTGTATAAATCTGTTCTCAAGAATTTATAGGGCAAATATTCCAGTGCTGTATTAAAGACACAACTCATAAATGCCCGCAAGCACCAGCCTGGTGGCACCAGCAGCAGGAGATGGTTGTCCTGGGGCAGGGGTGAGGGGGAAAGAGAGGCTCTGAGGTCACTCCCATGGCTTCCACCCAGACCCTCGAAAACCTTTGGAAGCAAGTTATTTAAGGGACTGTCCCCTCCAGCCAGGAGGTGGCTTCATCCTCCTGATCCATGCTGTGTGGGCACTGGGTCCTGGGGGCAGGGGGTGTCAGCACCATCCAGATGCCAAAGTGCTGCTCCTGGCCCTGTGGGCTCTCGGCCCCCACCTCAGCACCCTCCCCCTGGGACTCCCGCAATCTGCCATCGCCTCGTCCCCAGCCCAGGGTGACAGTATTTACCGCTGAAGTGCACCAAGTTTTTTTTGCTAATTGCTAATCAGATACAGGCAATCAATTCATCCCCCCGCCGCCGCCTCGGGGAGGGGCCACCTTCTCCTCCTGAAGGTGACTCCTGCAGGAATTCAGACTTAAAAATAAAGGCGATAATCATCAGAAGTTCATTAAATTAGCATCAGGTTCATTTGCACTTGGCAGGAAGGCTGGGGCGGGGGGAGAAGGAAAGTGTGGAGGTTGAAGAGGCAGAGGGTGTCTCTGCCAACCTCCCCTGCCCATGGTCCAGGGCTATCCACAAGGAGATGCCACCAGAGGGATGAGGCTCAGAGCCCTGCCCTGATTTACACCTCTTGTCCCGGGGCTGCTGCCTCTGTGAGTCAACAGTGCAGTATATTTAAATGCAAAACACCATTATCTTTCTTTAAAAGATCTGTCATCACCCTGGACAGCATGGGAAAGAGTTATTCTGCCATTACGCTCCCAGTGACACAGAGCTTCTCTGACTCCCTGTGAGATGGTGGCATGTGGCCAAGATGGAGGTGGCCAACATCTGATTGACCCTCAGCAGTGGCCTCAGAGTAGGGAGGGGAGGCGCAGGGGAGCCAGGCCAAGAGGAGGTACCAGGGTGTACAGAGTGGATGCTGCCAGCATGGCTGGGATGGGCACTGCCCGTGCTGGGGATGCTGGAGGATGGACTGAGCCCCGGGGCAGGTGAGGGCTGCGGGGGCTTTGTGGACTCTTCCCAACAATTCTTTGTTCCCAAAGCCCAACAAGGAGCCAAGGTGATAAGGTGATATTTCACAGAATCACAGAATCTCAGGGATTGGAAGGGACCTTGAAAGAACATCCAGTCCAACCCCCTGCCAGAGCAGGAACACCCAGAGCAGGTCACACAGGAACGCATCCAGGCGAGTTTTGAATGTCTCCAGAGAAGGAAACTCCACAACCTCCCTGGGCAGCCCCTGCCAGTGTTCAGTCACCCTCACCCTGAAGAAGTTTTTCCTCATATTTAACTGGAATCTCCTCTGTTCCAGCTTGCACCCATTACCCCTTGTCCTATCATTGGATGTCACTGAGAAGAGCCTGGCTCCATCCTCCTGACACTCAGCCCTTACATATTTATAAGCATTAATAAGGTCATCCCACAGTCTCCTCTTTTCCAAGCTCAAGAGACCCAACTCCCTCAGTCTTTCCTCCTATGGGAGATGCTCCACTCCCTTCATCATCTTGGTAGCCCTGCCCTGGACTCTCTCAAGCAGTTCCCTGTCCTTCTTGAACTGAGGGGCCCAGAATTGGACACAATTCTGGCAGGGGAGGATGCCCTCCTTGGGACCAGGCACAGGCAGGAGAGCGATGGCTGGGATGAGGCTGGGGCCATGTCCCCCAGCTGCCCCATGTCCCCCAGAACCCAGCAGAGATATGGGGAGAGGGGTGGTGGCTACAAAGAAATCACCCCACAGCATCACTCCCCAGTCTTTACCCCCAGCCCCTGGGTG
This sequence comes from Jacana jacana, assembly GCA_013400555.1. Taxonomy (NCBI): domain Eukaryota; kingdom Metazoa; phylum Chordata; class Aves; order Charadriiformes; family Jacanidae; genus Jacana; species Jacana jacana. Next base: position 94,612 of record VZTM01024350.1, on the reverse strand, counting down.
TGGGGGGTTATGTTTCTGTCTGTGAGCCCAGAGGACCCAGCCCCTGCACTCCTCAAATAACCCAAGGAAGAGCAGAGCTGGTGTTTCTCAGCGATTCCCTGTCACCAAGATTTGGAGATGCTGTTTCCCTCTCGGTGGAGGAAAGAGAGTGAGGCAGAACAGCTCTTGTAGTGGCGGGGTGTTGATTCACGGCTCGTAATTTAATTAAGAGAGATCAAAAGGGGACTGTATTAAAAAATAAATCAGGTAGAGGGAGTGGAGTTCCTTCCTTTAATTATGGCGTGGATTTGTAACGGTGAGAGACTCCATCAATCACAAAGGAAAGAAAAGGTGTCAAGTGGAGAGGAACCTTCACCGGGTTAATTACCGCTAACGGAGGAGGAGATTATTGGGCTGGGTGTCAGAAAGCCGATACCTCCCTGGCAGCGGTTCCAGCAGGGGTGGGTGGCACGAAACCCCTTCAGTGTTCAACACAGTGATGCTGGAGGTGCCCGGTGGGTGCAGTTGAGGAGATGCTCGTGACTGCAGGCAGTGATGGTGGGGAGGGAGGGCTGGGGGCTGCTGTGGGGCAGGGACGGGGACAGGGCAGGGACAGAGAGCACACAGCCGGGTCTGGGCATAGCCAGTTCCTGGGAGCTGTGCCCTCGGCAGCACCAGCAGGGCCTGGGGCCGGGCTGACAACAGCCCGATTTGTGGAATAATTAATTCTCTTTTGATCATCTGTTGTGTAAATCATCAGTGGCCAGGAGTTAATCATGCATGTGAAATGAATCCTTCTCCTGCTTAATGAGTGCTGAATCGTGACCAGCATCTGTTTACTCCGGACACTTTCATCTTCTTGACAGTCTGAACAATTAATTGTTTCCAATAATCTCCTTTTTATTCTATTAAAAAAAAAAACCCAAACCAAAACATCTGAGAGCAAGCATCCTTCCACTGCGCACTCCTGCTTCCAGTGTCATCCCCTTAATCTTTGTTTTTTCAGTCTTAAGCAAGGATTTGTTTTTCAGGAGCGACATGAGGGCTCTGCAGGCACTGACTGAGCCTGGGGAGGAGCAAGGTCCCTGCTCCCCCGAAGAGGAGGAGGAGGATGGTGGCAGGACCGCCTTCCACCCCAGCCAGGTTGGAGGCCGGGCTTTTCACACTTAATAGCAAATAACAAGCCTGCTTGAACCCGGCTTCCGCCTGCCATTTACCTGGAGCAAACTGCAATTAATCCACTGCTTGTGCCGCCAACGCGATGTTGTAATTGGATTAATTAGAGAGGAGCTAGCAGCCACTCTGGGGAGGTCTCTCCCTGGCTGCAGCCTCCTCCAGCAGTGGGAACCGTGCCTGTCAGGGGCTGGATGGCATCGCTGGGAGATGCTGGGGCCCAGCCCAGCTTCCCCAGGGCTATCACTTGCCCAGCAGCGGGCACTGGGGCTTGATGATGGCTGATGGAAATGACCTGCCTGCTAATTGGAGTTTATGAGGCATGGCCTGGATAATGGGCGCTCATAAGAGGCAGCAGGAGCAGAGGGGACTGTGGGCAGGAGGATGGATGGATGGATGGATGGATGGATGGATGGATGGATGGATGGATGGATGGATGGATGGATGGATGGATGGGTGGGCTCTGCCACCAGCTGAGGGTCTTGGGGAGGCTGTGATCTTAAAGGGGACAGCGAGCCCAAGAGGAGACTCGATGGTAAGGAATTGGGTAGGTGTTTGGCAGGCAGTGGAGAGGGTTGCCTGTCCCATTGGCTGTTTGATGGACAGCAGATGATGCTCACCAGCCCTCAGTCACTTCTCATTTTGGGGAGAAGCAGGGAGCAGGGTGGGGCATGAAGGAACCTGTCCCCCAGCCTGGGCTCGTGCTCTGGGGCCAGATCCTGCCCTGCTGCCTGGGGTCTGTGCTATCCATTTTAGCTCCCTGGCTGCCCTTAGGAACCACCCATTAAATATATATATGTGTGTGTATGTGTATGTGCAGGCATTAAAAAAGCATTCTGGGGACCCTGCATCAAGCCTGCTGTCTGGCTGGCTGGAGGAAAGGTGGGGGGAGGCAAGGGATCTGCAGGGATGGGGTGCCCCTGGGCACAAGGGTCATAGCCACAAGCTGTGGGAGGATGCCAGCCCAGCTCTTCCTGAGTTAAATTGGGTCTAACCTGGCTCAGCTGGAAAATAGGGGCCACAGGGGATTTATTGCAATTGCATAAGTTAACTAAAAAAAAAAAAGCCCTTGGAAAACCAGCAGGTCCCCATGCAGGGGCTGAGCTGGCTGCTGGTGCCAAACGCCAACCTGCAGCTCCTTTGAAGCCCTCTGAGCTTTCCTCACTGGAGCAAATCCTGTCATCAGCTAACCAAGCCGGCTAAAAACCCAACCCCAAATGGCTGAGAACGGATTCTGTACCCTAAGCCATGCAAACTGCATGGGACCCAAGGTGGTGGGACACCTGCACTGACTTTGGACTCCATCTCTGCTTAAGGGAGCCACCAGCCCTGCTCGAGAGGTGGGGGGTACAAAGGTGAGGCCAGTGGGCATGACCCAGCCTTTAGGTACCTTGTGGAACCTCTTGGAGTGAGTCCAGAGGAGGTTACAAACACAGTCCGAGGGCTGGAGCCTGTCTGCTGTCACAACAGGCTGAGAGGACTGGGGGGGTTCAGCCTGGAGAAGAGAAGGCTCCAGGGAGACCTTTGAGCCCCTTCCAGGCCCCAAAGGAGCTCGAGGAAAGCTGGGGAGGGACTCTGGATCAGGGAGGAGAGCCACAGGACAAGGGGGAGTGGTTTGACACTGAAAGAGGGGAGATTTGGATCAGATATTAGGAAGAACTTGTTCGCTGTGAGGGTGGTGAGAGCTTGGCCCAGGTTGCCCAGAGAAGCTGTGGCTGCCCCATTCCTGGAGGGGTCCAAGGCCAAGCCAGATGGGGCTTTCAGCAACCTGGTCTGGTGGGCGGTGTACCTAGCCATAGGAGGGGAGTGGTACTGCAAAATCTCGAAGGTCCCTTCCAACCCAACCCACTCTATGATCTGTGATTTATTCCTTTAGCCAAAAAGGAAGACCAAAATCCCACCAGCTCCTCTGTTCTCCAGAAAATCCAGGGTTTTTTTCTCAGTTGAACTGGTGTCCTCAGGAGGCAGCTGGGGTGAGCAGCAGCTTCAGCAACATGTGGATTGCAGGTCGTAATTGGGATCTGACGAGACGCACTGGGAAACCCATCACAGCTCCTGCAAGAGGGACTGGGAGTCTTTGTCCGAGTAGGAAGGTTTGCCACAGCCCTGGCCTCATCCCATCTCCCAACCAGCAGCCAACAGGGACACAAGGACATCTCAGAGAGCTGGGGACCTGCAGGTGTCCCCGACTGCTATGGAGCCCGTGAGTGATGTGGAGCCCTTGCATCACCCCAGCTATCAAATCCAGCCATCCTCGGGGACCTGCAGTGACATTTTGATGAGCGCCAGGAGCCGGGGGCTCTTGATTTGGCTTGCCAACCAGCTCGAATGGTGATGGCAAGGTCAGGGAGATTTGGGGCTCCTGGACACGTCCCTTGTCACATCAGCTCCCGCGGTGTACTTGGCTGTAATTTAGGCCGATTTAATTGGTGCTTAAATTAGGCACAAATGGAAGAGCGCTGCAGCTGCGGCAGTGTTCGAAAATATATAAAATTACAGCAGAGTAAAACATTTTCACATTTCATTAGTGCCTCTTAATGGGAAGTGTCTGCTCCCCAAACTCCCCGTTTGTTCTCCGGAGCCGTAAAAGTTTACACGTTGGCAGTTGTGCCGCCCATTAGCATCGCAACATGCTCCGTGTGTCCTGACGGGGACAGGACAGGGACCCCAGAATTTCGGGGACTGGGTGCTCTCCTGAGGCACTGAGAAGTGACTGACTGGTGAGAGGGAGCCGANGGTGGGTGGGTGGGTGTGAAAATCCAGAGAAAAAAAACACCTCAATGAGCAGTGATTGCAGAAACTCAAACTGCTCGTCCCATCAGCTTAGCCCAGGCAGGTCAAATGGCTTTGGGTTAGTGGCCAGCTCTGGGTTTCTTGGGCAATGGTTTACCAGTCCCCAGCGGGCTCAGGAAGGGGGAGGGATCATGGTGTGAAAGGTGTTTTGAGGTCTGGGTCCAGGCTGAAAGGGTGGGGATTGTACCTCCTCGATCTCCCACCTCCTCTGGGTCTCAGCTCCCCTGGGAGTGGCCAAGGAAAGGGGAGGGATGTTGAGCCCGGTGGGTTTTTAAAGCTTGAACTGTTTGGGGAGGAGACAAAACCTCCTCCTACCCCTGGTTTGGCTCACATGCTTGGTGCAGTGAGGTGCACCAAGCAGGAGAGGAGGCAGGGGGGCTCTCACTGGGCTGGTGCTGGGACCTGGAGTGAGCTGGGAATGGGAGCATGGGAACAGGAGGAGGACGTGCATCCTGAGTCTGACCCATCCCACCCTTCCTAAACCAGAGGCAAAAGCCAGATGCCTCCCAGCTCTGCATCCCAAACCCAGACTGAGCATCCCCCGGTATCCCTCAGCCCTGCCAGACCCGAGCTGGAGGCTGGGATCCAACCGAGCTGCCTCTGCTTCGTTAGCTAGTAATTACCCCAACAGGCAACAGTGCTGTTTGCAGGATTTGAGGCTGCTAATTGCCAGCCAGGCAATGGAGAGGAAGGGCAGCTTTGCCTTTTGCCCTCCCTGTCTCCCCGGGTGCATCCTCGGGGCTCTGAGANGCCAACCAGCTCGAATGGTGATGGCAAGGTCAGGGAGATTTGGGGCTCCTGGACACGTCCCTTGTCACATCAGCTCCCGCGGTGTACTTGGCTGTAATTTAGGCCGATTTAATTGGTGCTTAAATTAGGCACAAATGGAAGAGCGCTGCAGCTGCGGCAGTGTTCGAAAATATATAAAATTACAGCAGAGTAAAACATTTTCACATTTCATTAGTGCCTCTTAATGGGAAGTGTCTGCTCCCCAAACTCCCCGTTTGTTCTCCGGAGCCGTAAAAGTTTACACGTTGGCAGTTGTGCCGCCCATTAGCATCGCAACATGCTCCGTGTGTCCTGACGGGGACAGGACAGGGACCCCAGAATTTCGGGGACTGGGTGCTCTCCTGAGGCACTGAGAAGTGACTGACTGGTGAGAGGGAGCCGAGCAGGAGGGGAGCATAAGGACCCCTTTCCCGGCACGGTGCTGCCCATCCCCCCGTCTTTATCAAAGCTCCAGTTTTCCCCCGAGCAGGGTAATGCCTCCCCATCCAAATCAGGAAGCGTTTTCAGCCTAAGCAGCTTTTTAGCAGAAGCCTATTTAACGCTGAGGCTGACGCCCTCAAGTGCTTTATTTTATAGTATTTTTGTACCTCTCCATTATAAGTAATAGTCTATAAAAGCCGGAACGTGGCGCTTTGCTCCCTCCTGTTTTATCCCCCGGTGGCGCAGGCAGCCCTGCGTGGCAGGGATGGAGGAGGCAGAACCGGGCTCCCCTTGCTCACGGCTGCTGCTGCCCCAGTGCAATAACCCCACCAGGGGTGNTACCCCTGGTTTGGCTCACATGCTTGGTGCAGTGAGGTGCACCAAGCAGGAGAGGAGGCAGGGGGGCTCTCACTGGGCTGGTGCTGGGACCTGGAGTGAGCTGGGAATGGGAGCATGGGAACAGGAGGAGGACGTGCATCCTGAGTCTGACCCATCCCACCCTTCCTAAACCAGAGGCAAAAGCCAGATGCCTCCCAGCTCTGCATCCCAAACCCAGACTGAGCATCCCCCGGTATCCCTCAGCCCTGCCAGACCCGAGCTGGAGGCTGGGATCCAACCGAGCTGCCTCTGCTTCGTTAGCTAGTAATTACCCCAACAGGCAACAGTGCTGTTTGCAGGATTTGAGGCTGCTAATTGCCAGCCAGGCAATGGAGAGGAAGGGCAGCTTTGCCTTTTGCCCTCCCTGTCTCCCCGGGTGCATCCTCGGGGCTCTGAGACCCCCCAGGGGCTGCCTGAGCCTGCCACAGCTCCATTACAAACTGGGCCCTGCCTCTCCTGCCCGGTTATGTGTGGCTGTGGGCTCTGTCCCCTTCTGTCCCTCTCCGCCAGCCGTGTTTGACCTTTCGGCGGTGGCACTTGGAGAGCAGCAGCGGCTGCGCAGCTTTGCCGCATGGTCCCCGGGGGGGTCGGGGGGGGCGGCTCGTTGCCACAGCCGCTGCAGCTCGGAGGGGACAGATCTTCTCCATCCCTCCATTCCCCTTCCTGCTCTGGGAGCTTTATTTTTATGGGTTTTTTAAAGAGCCAAAGGGAAGAAAAGGCCGTGGTCTGTCTTTCCTGCCTCCCCCTCCGCTCCTGCCCTTTCATCCCTGTCTTTCCAGTGGCCGCAGATGGCTTTGCCCGCAGACCGCTGGCACTTATCTCTCCCTGTGCCTTTTCATCTAGTGCTGCCTAAATATTGGGGCTGGGCAGCTCTGGGAGGTGAGGAGGGAGGAGAAAAAGTGCTTTTGCTGGAGAAGGTGCGTGGGCAGATGAGCTGTAGAGCCCCCTCCTGCTGATGGAGAAGCAGACAGCCAGGGTGGAAGATGCCTGGTTCTCACACCATGAGTGGCCTTGGGGAGGGGGACGCAGGGATGTTCGGTAGGGCCCCAGTGTCCATCTGGAGATGATGGATGGTCTTGGGACTGCTGCAAGGTAAGTAGGGCCTGGCTGGGGGTGTCCTATGGCCTCAGGGGGACACCCTGTGTGATGGCACCTTCTTCCTCCATCATCTCAAACCAAAGGAGCACAGCTGCATCCCCCAGATATCAGCCCCCCAGCATCTCAGGGTGCATTATGTCCAGTGTCCTGAAGCTTTCCAGCTGGGCACTGATGGATTGTCCTTGCCAGTGATGGATGCACCCCATCACCCACAGCCTCAGTGTTCTTCAAGGAAGGCTGCAGCTCCGCTTCCCAACCTCTCTTTTATTTATCACCGAGCGAGGCATGGGGTGGAAGGGACTGAGGGAAGGGACAGGGCAGCCACTGCAACCCTCCCACACCCCAGGGACCAGCATAGCCTTGTAGCCACCCCAGGGGTGTGAGTGCTCCCAGGTTTCCTGTGGGTGCAAACAGCTCTTCCATGGGCAGAGAAAGGAAGGACAGAAAAAAGACGCCTTTGGCAAGTGCTTTGTCCTTGGAGGAACCTGGTCATGGGACCGGCAGAGGGGGAACCCCAGATGCTGGTCTCTGCCTAGCACTGTGCAGGCTGCAGGACCGGCCATGAGACTTTCCATGGGGGAAAAGGGCCATAAAACAGGTATTTCCCACCAGAAAGATGAACATTCTCACACTGAGAGTCAATACTCCGCAAAACATAGTGACTGAGTTAAGGGTGCACCAGTGGTGGCACAGGACTGCTCGGACACCCACCACCCTCTGAAGGCTTCCATGGTGCTGCACCTTGTCCCATGTCCATTGCTGCTTCCCTGCCCCACAGCCCTCTCCATGCAGCTTTTCTCAGGAAAACCAGCTGGGATCCAGCCCCACCGGGTGTCTCCCAGCCCTCACCCCACCGGGCAGCCCCACGGCCAGACCCTCTCAGCATCCATCTGCATCTGCCATAACATCTGAAGTGGAGCCATGCATCACCTTGCAGGTCCCCATCTCAGTTGCAAATGTTATTGTTAAGAGGGAAAGCCTTCCTCCTCCTCCTCTTCCTCCTCCCTGGGCAAAGCAGGAAGACATTGCAGCAGGCAGCAGCGTTGCAGTGTGGTGGAGAACCCACCCCCCCTCCACCTCCTGCCAGGCAGGGCTGGCTCAGTCAAGGGAATAATTGGTAGGTGCTTCTGAAGTGCCATGAATAGAGGGCACTCGTAGCCTTTGTTTATTGACTCTTGAGTGATAATGAATACTTCCAAAGATAATTATTGATTTTCTGCCTGCGCAGTAAACCTGTTGGGCTGAGGAATGGGTGGAGCAGCCCTGCACCAACGCTGTGTGGAGGTGGGAATGGGGTGGTTTGGGCAAAACCAGGTTCTTGCCACTGGGTACAAACCAAATAATAATTAAAAAAAATAAAATTAAAAAAATCAACATTCATAAAAAACTATTTGTGTAGCTCCAGGACAAACCCAGCTTTCTTCTCTCTTCTAGAGGAAACAGATTAAAATTTAATCCTAGTTAAATACATTTTCTCCTGTCCCTCCCTTCGAGTGCCTCTTGTGCACACTCAGCTTCATCTCACCGATGGCTTCTTCCCTCAGCCCCAGAGCTCGTCCTCCTTGGTGGTGGCTGAATGCCCCCAGCAGATGTTCTCCCGGACCAGGGACCGCTCTCTTTTCTCAATCACCCCCAAAATCAAAGCCTGGGGACAGGAGGGGTCAGGGAGAGAGCTCTGTCTCTTTAAATGTGGGAGAAGATAAAGCAGGAGAAGGCAGGGCTGCGGATCCTGAGTGTCCCCACCTGCCTCTGAGCCTGGCAGATCTCAGCTAGGTTTCCCAGGGGGGCTTGGGCCCCGAGGGGTGTGGGTGTGTGCTTTGCAGGAGGATGGGGTGCTGGGGGTTTCACTGTGGGGTGCTGGGGGCTCAGCAGCCTTGGAGAAAGCCCTGGTTGTAGCCCCCCCCCCTCACCATATTGGTGGGAGAAGCCTGGGCTCAGCTCTTTGTGTCATTTAAAAACCCCACCCAAACACATCAACAAACAAATCATGGAAGAAGAACTCTTCAAGGAAGAAATTGGCTTTTTATTCTAGTTTGGGTTTGGGTTTTGTGGTTTTTGGTTTGTTTGGGTTTTGGTGGTTTTTTTTTGCTTTGGAGGAAACTGCAGCCATCCTCCAAGCCCTGGTTTCCCCATTCCCTTCACAACACCAACCTCTCTGCTCCAGTTCATTGCATCCATTTGGGTGGAAACACTTGAACCTGCCAGAGCCCCTCGTTGTCACTGGGGCTGCAAGTAACCTGGGGTGGCATTTGTTGCAATGCCCACAGGGTGAGTGACTGCCAGCTGGATGCTGCTGCGATGCTACCCGTCTCGCAGGGTAGGTGGTATCTGCTGGAGATGCTCCCCATGGCATGGCTGTGACACCCCCCTAAGGGCCTGGGGCAATGGGGGCTGCCTGTGCCCCATGGCATTGTCCCCATGGCCCCTCACAGAGGTGTGGGGAAGCAATGCCATGGGCTACTGGATATGCTAGGTATCATTTCTGTTTATGATATAGTGCTTTTTCTGGGTATCCTGTAATGCTTTTTTGGGCTGTTTATTTATGAGGCAATTTATTACAGCGCTGTTATTCTATAGCAGGGAAGTCTATTCCTCGGAGCCTCCGTTAACGGAGCCAATTGCTTAATTGGCTCACTGATGTCTCCACAAGGTATGCCAGGAGAGAGGGTTCTTGTTGTAACGATCGCAGCCTTCCTCCTGCCCACGCGCCACCCGTGCTGCTAATTTAATAGCGCAAACATTTATTATTCCTTTTATTTGGTAGTTAATTTTAGGGTGTTTAGAACTGCTCCAGCTGCTTCCAGGTGGAAGGGGGTGAGATGCTCTGGGGTACAACGAGGACCCTGGTTGCAGCTGGGGGTGGTTGGACTCATCCTGCAAAGCCCGGGGTGGGGGGGGGTTGATGCCCTGGCAGAGTATTTGGTTAATGAGCTGCAATCAGAGGGCTGGGGCTGACCCAGCTGCAAGGCTGACCATGCTGGCAGGGCTCTTGCTGACCCCCCACCGGGGTCATTTGCCAACAAAGCGGAGCAAGAACAGGGCAAACATGTGCTTCTACCTGAGCCCTATTTGAGTTTAATGTGCTCTGGAGGGAAACGGGCTCCTAACCAATAGGCTGCATGTTGTGGGAATGGCTGGAAGAGCCAGAGGATTGGATTTGCTCGGGTGGTGGGTGCCTGTTCCTGCCTATCTGTGGGAGAAGGGTGATGGGGTGGTTGTCAGCACCCACTTCCACTGGTGGGTGGCTGTCCCAGGGCTGGTGGGTGCCATTTGTGCCCTCCCCCAGCCCTGCTTTTGCAGCACGGCTGCTCTAGACCTCTCAAGCCCTTGCCTCTGCTTTGTCTGCTCTGCTCTGCTGTTTGTTGCTGGCCTCAGCCAGTCCCTGGAGGGTCCCCACTCTGACATCTCCTGCCCACGGCAAGTGTGATGTGTCCTGGGCTAGAGCGGAGCCGCAGCTGGCAGCCGGCCTTTCCCAGCCCTGGTGCGGTGCTGTCCCCTCTGGGCGGTTTCCGGGGAGCAAAGCAGCCTCCCCGGGGACCATCTCTCCGCCAGGGGTGAATGTCGTCCTTCCCTATCAGGCTTTCAAGGCGACGTCTGGCAGAGCTGACTGCGTCTCTCTAAAGCCCTGCTGGATCCGTGCCCGCTCCTGCTGCCGCCGCTTCCCCAGCATCCCTCTCCAGCCGCCCATGGCTTCGCAGCACAAAGCCTGTCACTGCCAGCCGACGTGTGCCGCCGAGGCTCTCCCTTCCAAGCTCTGGGCACGGTGAGGGACGCAGCCTGGGGTCACCAGTCCCCGGGCATCGACGGGGCAGAGCCCTGGCACCAGCAGCAGAAAGCAAGAAGGGGCAGGGAAGGAGGAGTTCGGCAGACGAGGCTGTCAGGATGAGCCTTCTGCTAATTTGGTATTTATGGGAAGGAAGCCATCAAGTTTCACCGTGATTTTCGTTCTTTCTGGGCTCCCACTGCCTATTGTTCCTGGTTCCATTATCCCCCCGTCACTTACATAAACGTATCGTGCGGGTTTCTAAGGCTCAATAGAGGGAGTCTCATTCATCCAAGGTCACCAGCTTTTACTTGCACTTCAAAGCATCTGGTAGAAGCAGCATTTTTTTCCTAAAGTCGTTTTTATTGTACTCGGTGCAGAGGCTAAGGGAAATAGCCCTGCTGCACTTGTGCTGCCCCAGCCCTCCCAGCCCCCTCTCCACGTGCCAGGTCCTGGTGGGTCAAATCCTACCCTGCAAGGTGAGGTCTTGTCTTCTGGGCTGGTTAGGACCCTACTGCTGGGGCCAAGAAGCAACATGCCCCATCCCTGCCCCTGCCTGTTAAATGGGAAAGGATGGGGAGGGAGTGAAAAAAGGGTGTTTCTTCCAAAATCTCCTCCCCATGTGGGTCCCATAGAGAGCGGTCTCTATGGCATCCTCTTCTTTTCTGCCTTGGCAGAGCTGGGAACTCTGCGCTCTCCCTCTTTCTTTACTTGTGTCTGGTAAACAGTTGGCAGTGGGCAAAACCAAAGGCTACTGTTAGCCCATGTCAGGGGCTGGGGACTTGTGGGGGACCCGGGCTGATGCTGTGCCCTGCAAAGGGCAAGGAGTGGGATACCCGTGATCCAGCAGTGAGCAGAAATGATGGGGATGGACCAAGGAGGGTTCTGGGGACTGCAAAGGCACCAGGGTGGGGATGGGTCTGCAGGTGAGGATGGTAAACCTGTCTGCAGGTTGGGAGCCACCTGAGCCCTCCCCAGAGCCAGCGGTGACCAGCAAGCAGCCCATGTTTTCCATAGGGGGGTAAGAGAGACCCCAGCCCAAGAGGGGCTGCCGGGTGCTCTCCGGGGCTGCTCTCCTCCAGCCGGGGCCGTCCTGGGGACGGGTGGTAACCCTCCCGGGGCAGCCGCCTCCCNCTCTTCGAGAAGTTCTGGCGAGGCACCTTCAAAGCCGTGGCCACGCCGCGACCCGAGAGCATCATCGTGGCCAGCATCACGGCCCGCAAGCCGCTGCCCGG
>VZTM01024350.1:65987-82963 GCA_013400555.1 Jacana jacana | reverse complement strand
ATCACCACCATCACCATCACCTCCATCACCTCTGTCTCTGGCTGGGGGCTGCATCTTCCTCATGCCCAATTGGTAACCCCTTTCAGGAGGGTCTGGAGTGTCACGTTGTAGCACCCACAGATAGGGGCTGGAGGACCCAAGGGTCCCCCCAGTGCCTGGGGCAGGGGGACACTGGCTGGCTGGCCCCCCTCCCCAGGTAGGTGTTGTGCTCTGGGGGGGAAACAGGTTCAGGAAACTTTGGCTCAATGGTGCTTGGAGCTTGGGAGCTGGCTGCCTCCTGAGGGCCAGGGTGGGGGCCTGCGAAGCTCTAGCTGGGCTATGGAGGGGGGGCAGTGGTGTAGGTCATTGTCCAGAAAATGTGATCACCTCCATCCCTGCCTTGCAGAACCCCGGGGTGTGTGTCCTGCTGGTTGGCTTGTCTCTGCACCCCTCTTTCACCAAGGACCCTTGGGAAAGGGAGAAGCAACCCCTCTAGCTGGACCTTGCCTTGGTGTGGGAGGAGGCTGATGCACCCCAGGGCCATGTAGCCCAGAGGCTACGGCTCCCCAAGGTGGCTGCACACAGCCATGGACCGGGGCAGCTGGGGGTTTGGTGTCCCCCAGGATCTCGAGTGACCTCACGCCTGGTGCCTGCCTGCCCTGTCCCCCTTGCTCCCAGGGAGGCTGGTGACCCTGTGCTTGCCAGAAGCAGAGCTGGGGACAAACCCCGTGAAACGAGGCGAGGGGGCTGTCCCTGCCCACCGAACCGCTCAGCTGGGCTATCTCAGGGGCAAGGGTCCGTGTGGCTCCCTCTAAATTAGATCGGTTTTATCTTGCTGACGGTGTCAAAATGGTTAAAAATACCCTTTTTGTACTGTTTTTGTAAGGAAAGAAGGCTTTTTCTGGTTCTTCTCTCTCTTCAGTCTTCTGTGCTGGGTGTTCCCCATCCACTGTGGGGAGCAACCCAAAGTTTCACGAAGGGGCTGGGTGTGTAGAGGAGAGGGGCTCGGTCTGCAGCGAGCTGGGTGGCAGGGGCTCAGCCTGTGCTGAAGAGCAGGGTGCTTGTGGGGAGCGAGCTGCTTTGGATGCCTCCCGTGCTGGTGGGAGCTGTGAAGCACAGGAGCAAGTGAGATGGGGTTCCTGCTGCTCGTACAACGAGGGGGTCACTTCTGCCCCCATGGCCCAGCTGCTTGAGTGTGAATTTTTCCAGTCTCTCTGATTGCCCTTAACCAGGGTAAGAAATCAGGAACAGCAAGGCTTAGGCTTCCAAAGGAGAAGAGCAAATCTCCTTTCCATGGGCAGCCTTTGCAGGACTTCAGCTTCCATGAGGGAGAGGAACCACCATGGCTTTCCCCTGCCCTGCATTGGGCTACAGACGGCACCCAAAGGGGCCACCAGCGGGCTGGGTGCTGGCTCTCACGGGCACAACGTCTCTCTCCTGCCTGAATGTGCCAGAGCGAGCCCTGCTGCTTAAATATCTCACAGCCAGAGATGTAATACAGCAACAAACTAGGGCACTGGAGAAATACAGCAAGCCCAAGTGCCGGGGACGATGCACAGCTCTACGTGGCAATTTGGATTGCCATGGACAACCCGGTCAGGCTGAGAACCGCAGCTGGGAGCGTTTGCAGCTCCATTAGAAAGTTAATAAATGCACATGCCTTTCTGTTTCACTGGCAATGCCAGCTCCTGTGGCAGTAGAACTGTCTGTGCAGGGTTTCAGGAGCTCTCAGTGCATGGCAAAAATAGACCCGCCTGCTCGGCTTTGCCGCCTTTTGCACCCTGGCACCGGCAGATCCGGTGTGATGGGGTCCCCAAAGCCGGGGTATGCTCCTCACAGCCGGCCACGATGCTGCTGGCTCCCCGTGTTGGTGCAGCCCAGCTCCTTTTGTCTTCTTGCAGCGTGTGCTGCCGGCTGGGGCCCCGGGATATTCCCCACGGTGCAGCCATCTGCGCTGCCGTCCTCCCTACAGGTGTCGAGCAGGGTCAGCCCCGGGGGGACTCTTCCCCAGGGGCTGCGGGGTGTTTGTGCTCACCCATTGCCACTGTGCCACGGAAGGGCTTTGCTGCCCGGGGCTTGGTGGGGGGGGCTGTAGCCAAAGGCTGTGGGAACAGGAGGACCGCAGTCCCCAGGCTGCCAGCTTGGCTTGCATCATGCAGGGCTCTGCCGGGAGCCCAAGGCTGCTGCCTTGGCAGGGTCACACCTCTGAGATGCCACATCCTCGTTGGGGTGCACAGCAATGTCCCCAGCGCCCCAAGCCCGTGCCATGTTTGTAACCCAGCCAGAACCAGAGCCGGGCTCCTGCTCCCCATCCACCGGGAGAATGCCCCCAGGGCTGGTAGTGGCAGCTCCTCTCGCAGCCGTCTCTGTGCCCGGCTCCAGTCTGGGATTGTTTTTCCCGAAGGTCTCGCTGTGTGGCTGCTCAGATCGGCCTCTCTTCCCTGAGGATGCTCCTGGCTAATTTAAGAGCAAGTGAGTGCGGTGCCAGCGAGCAGGGCGCACCGGAGAGGAGACGGGGAGAACCAGTTAGCCAAATGAAAAATTAAGATGACCATCTGGATTTCTGTTTTCTCCCACACTTGACAGCTGCTCCTCTGCAAACGCTGCAGATCTCTGCCCTGGATCCAGCCCCATGCTTCCCACAGCCGTGGGGTTTCTAGGCCAGTGCTGCCCATCTCCCTGTTAATTTTGCTGGCTGGTCCCGTGCCCTTGTGGGGTTCCAAGGGGCTTGGTTGCAGCATGACTGGTGGGGGTCTTGCCGGGAGCCGCCCCCCACCCCCCCAAGTGACTGTAGCCCAAATCCATCCCTACAGGGTGCCTTGGACATGGGTAAGGGCTCAATCCTGAATCCTTGTGGGGTAGTGGTGGGGTTTCAGGGGCAGATATTTTCCCCGCTTCCAGCCAGCTCTTCCCTGCGCCCCATCCCTCGCCACCACCCTGTTCCTGATCCCAAAGATAAAGCCTCTTCCCTCTGAATTCCCTGAGAGGTTCGGAGGGTTAAAGCTCTGCTCAACCCACGGTTCATCCTGGAACAAAAGAATACATTAATTCTTTCCATCTCGGTTCTGCCATGGCTGGGGGGGACACTCACTCTGGCCCCCGATGCAGCTCTATGCCCAGAGCAAGGCTCTGCCAAAGTAAATGGATTATTGACCAGTTTGCAGTGTGAAAGGAAAAACCAAGGGATGGGGAAAGGGGCTTTTCCAATTAACCTTTCCCCACGGAGGGGCCAGTGGGGCTTTGCCACGCAGCCTGAAACTGTGATTTTGGGGCTGGGGGTGATGGAGCTGGTGGTATGGAGAGGTTGGGCAGTCCTGTGGCTGTTTCATGCTTGCCTTTGCTGGGAGGGTTGCTCAAATGTGTGTGAAATGTGTAAAATGTCGTTGGTTTGAGAGGTTTTTGTGCCTAGAGGGCTGGGGTGAGGGGCAGGAACCCCCTGCCCTGCCCCAAACCCCTCTGCTAGGCTGGGGTGTTCCTGTTCCCTCTAGCTGGTCCATAAAGGTGCTGCAATCCCCACCTGGCAGCTGCGAGTGGCTTTGGCTCTCCTGAACTCTTTAAACCTCTGGTGATAAGGTGCCACCAGTCTCTGCTTGGCCTTTGGAGATGGGCATCGCTGGCCCTGTGACCAGAACCCCCTTTTCTTCTTCTTTGTCTGGCTTTTGGCTATGGCTGTCCCCTCACTGTGACCCTGGCCACCGCATGGATACTGGGGTGTTCAAGTTCTGCAGCCTGACTGCTCCGGTGCTCTGCTCATTTCATAAGTACCCCTCTGATGGGGAGCTGTGGGTGCCAGGGGTGGCTGGGCTGGCAGATGCTCCAGAACCCCTTTGGGACCCGGAGCTGGTGGCTACTTGGGGGTTTGCAGGATGCTTTTGCAGGTGCTTATATGCCCTACTGCCACACCACCAGCACAGGCACAGGCTGCCCTGCCCCAGCACCCCCAAACTCAGCCAAAATCCACTTCTACGTGAAAAGCGAGGGCTGTGCTGAGGCTGAGGGCTGAGGCGCCCGTGTCGGCTCCTGGGGCAGCCGGTGATGCCGAGCCCGGGGAGAAAGGAGGCTCCTGCATCCCTCCCTGCCAGATGGCCTAAGTGGGTCACATCAGGGCAGCACGAAGGGGATTTGTGCTTTAACCCTTAATCCCCCGGGCTGTGCCGCACACGGAGCAGGGGGGAGGGAGGGCTATGTCACTGAAGTGGGATTAAGCGCCGTTTCGACGCCTGGTTTGCCATCGCGGGTGATCTTGGTGTCAGGTCTGGGCACTGCCACTGCTGGGACAAGATTGGCAGCCTGTCACCCCCGGCTGCGCTGGGACTGTGCACGAGCAGCCGTGACACTGCAGTGCCAGGGGGTCACGGTATCCCCTGAGAGGGCAGAAGGTGACTGCAATTCCCCTGTGACTTTTAGCCCAGCGGCAGGTCCCTGATGGGCTGGGGACCTGCTCTCTTCCATCCCAACATTTGGATTCCTGGCCATGTTTTGCTGGTCCCGAACCCCACTCCTCCCCAGCAGACATTGGGGTGCGCTGCTAGGGAGGAAGCCCCCACTGATGGCCCTGCCGTGCTCGTGGTCCCCCATTCCTGTTAATCCTCCCCCTTGTCAGTCGGGCATCTGCTCTGCGGGAAGAGGCGGCGGCAGGGCCGGCCGCGCCAGCCGCCTGGCTGCCATCTGCTCCCTCCCGCTCCCAACGAGCCCCAGCGCTAATGAGCCCATGGCCCAGGCCCAAGTGGGGGGGAGAGGGGTTTGAAAAGAAAAGCAGAGGGGGAGAAGAAAAGCCCCTTCCTCGCAGGGGCTGTCAATAGGGAGGCTTTTGTCTGCCCCTGCCCTCCAGCTCCAGCTGGACTGCGGGAGCGGGGAGAGCTAATTAGGCAGGTTGGGAGCTGCTGGGGGGAGCTGAGCCGGGGATGTCTGCGAGACACCCTCCCCGCTGCTTGCAGAGCCTTCCTCCTCTTCTTCCTCCTCCCCCTGCCCCGGGGCTCATCCATCTGTCTCACCGCTGGACCAGTGCTGGGGACTGAGTCCCTGCTGGCCTCCCCAGTGGGGTGGGGGACACCTCTGTCCCCAGAGAGGTGACCCTGCTGGCATGTCAGTGGGATGGACCCACACCAGGTTGGGTGGGATGCAGTGAGTGCTGGGCAGAATGACTGGGCTCAGTACCCGTGGGTACCTTAGCCAGGTGGCATCAGCATGGAGGAGTGTATGGGCACCTATGGATTTAGAGACCTTTGGAAGACCCAAGCTCATGGATGGGGACTTAGAGACTTTGGGTACCCAAAAAAGTACTGCCCCTCCACTCTGTGCCTCTGCTGCGGGCACATGGGGTTTTGTCACCTTCAAGTGACAAAAAGCAGACATGAGGCTGAGGGTTGTCCCCAGACCAGCAGCTGCAGGGACTGGAAACCAGAAGGGCGGTGGGAAACACCGTGGCTTGGAGGACAGGCAATTTCTGACCTGTAAAAGTTTATTTGGGCACCCTGCTTGGGGCCCAAATCTAGCCCCATGGCTCCAATTCCCACTCCTGCCAGCAAAGGACAGTGGGCACAACCTGGCCCTTGTTCAGGGTGAAGGTCCACAGCGTCTTGTGGGGAAGCACAGGATGCACTGCGCTCTGAATCTGGGGATGCTTCTGCCTCCAGCTCTGGGGAGGAGCGAGCCCACGGTGCCCACGGTGGGCTGAGGCAAGCACCGTATCCGATCTCCTCTCCTCATCCTCCTTGTCAGATGAGGGATGAAATCAGGTGGAAAGAAGCAAAAGGGGGAGAACAGGAGGGGGAAGACTGCAGGCTTAGCCGGAGGGTCGTTTTGTAGAAATATTTCATTTCACCCTTGAACAAAGCTGCTTGCAGACGTTCCCCCAGCTGCTGGGGAGCCCCCGCGTCTGCCGATGCCACGGGGTCTCAGCCACAGATTCCCCACTGGGGTCTATCACCATGGTGGGGGGCTGCCCTGGCTGTGGGGTCCCTTCCCTGCCAGGCTCAGCAGCATCCCAGCGCTTGGGTGAGGGTGTTTCATTAAGGTACCCAAGTGTGGAGCAACGGACCAGGACAAAATGGGGCAGTTTAGGATCTTGTGGGGAAGAACCCTTCCCTGCTTGGCCCCATAGCAGCACCAGCTCTGGCCAGACCCTGTCCCTGCTCACATCCTGTCCCTGGAGAGGCAGGAGAGCGGGGCTCTTAAACCCTGTGCATGTCTTCACATCCCTCCCTGGAGGCCTAAATAATAAATATTTAGGGCTGCGAGACCCTAAATAATAAATGGCAGCGATGACCCCGATGCCAGGGATTGCTCTAAGGAGTTTCTGCCCACCAGCGGGTCTTGTAGCTACTCCTGCCTCCTTGTTGTCACCATCCTGCCTCCACCACCCAGGGCAATCTGTCCCACTGTGGCTTCTCCCCAGAAAGGGGTCCTCACNTGGGGGGGGGGGGAGGATTTCTTCTTCTGGAGGTCCATGGCTGGAGTCTGCTCAGTCCATCCCTGTCCCTTCCCGCATCTCCATGTCTGGCAGCCGGACCTTTCTATACATACATTTTTCTATAAGATGAATTTATCAAGTGCAAGCCCCGTGCCACTGAAATGAAATCATTTCATGCATGACCACCCTTTCCTTTTCTCCTCTTTTCTCCTTTTCTCCCGGCGGCCGCTGAAACCTCCTCATCGTTGCAAAGCCCGAGCCAGGCCGGCAAAGCCCACCCGTGTTTCAGCTGCGGGTGGTGCCGGGGCTTCGCCACAGCCCTTGGTACAGCTGATTTTATGGGTGCATGCAAACATGCAGAGGTCATGAGCGCCTGAAATCCAGCAGGAGCAGTGGGTCCCAGTAGCTCAGCTTCCACAGCAGGGCTTTGATGTGGTGAGGACTTGTCCCAAGCCTGGGGGATGCGCGGGCTGGACCACCACCACCACTGTGCCCACATCTCAGTGCCACCATCACCCAGCAAAGGCCACGCAACCCTCTGTGGGACAGTGGGTGCTGCAAAACTGGCTCCTCCGTCAGCCACTCGAGCAGAAAGCGCTGACAAATGCTGGGAGTTTAAAAATAGCAGGGTGGTGGTTTTTTTTGCAGGCGGCAGGAGCACTCTCCCTGCCAGTGCAGCAGGGACTGCAGGAAGGGCTCAACAAAATAGAGACTGAGGGGACAAAAAAACTCAGTGAAAACCTCTATTGGTGGTTCAGGTTGGGCTGAGCTGGGTCTCCCAGCCTGTGGTCAAGGCAGGAGGCAGTGAAGTTGGGGCTAACTGCTTCACCGATGATCCGTTTAACACTTCATCTTTAATTTATGTCTCCTCATCAGTGAAAGGAGAAGCAGCTGCTGCTGCCCAGCCCTGGCTGGGGGCTTTGTAGAGGACAGAGGTAGGAGCTGGGGTACTGGGAAGGACATCTCCTCATCTGCCCCCGAGGGGTGGTTGGGTTGGCAGAGGGTTCTGGGCAGCGTGGGCAGGGTCCTGCTGTCGGTGGGGTTGCTCTGCTCTCTCCTCCCCGCTCCAGCATCCTCCCTGTGGGCAGGGGATGGCTGTGACGGGCTGCTATGGACTGCAAAGACCTTCGTGCTGCTGGGTGCCAGGGCCGGGGTCGGATGCCCATCTCACATTCAAGTGGCTGAAACTGCTCTAAGACCCGCAGGCTGTGAGAAAACAGGGTTTTTTTCTGCTGCAAACGCCAAATTCCAGTAGTTCATCCTCCCGGCGGAGCTGGGCAGCGCTTTGCCAATGGGTTGGTTGAACTGAATTTATTTCTGTGCCCGCGTGTGTTGGGGTGTGAGTGGAGGAGAGCGGGGTAGGAGGCTGTGATTTCAGCTCCATTACCGTCGGGATGAATAATTAGCTATTGCCCAGAAGGAGAAATATTTATGCATTGAGAGAGAGCTCAGAGTTACAGGCCACCTGCTTGAATTTAAGCTGTGGGTCAGCTGGAGCTGCCAAATAACCAACCGCCCGCCAAAGCAGTGCATATATAACACCAATGTATAGTAGCCAGTAAATATATCATAACTTGCTCTCTGCTGCTCCATCTTCTGCAGCCAGTGGAGCAGCCCCATGGCATACAGAGCATGGGAGGGTGGTTAGGGCTTTGGCCCTCAGGGGTAGGTATTTCCCCCTCAGGCCAGTGGTTGCAACTCTGGGAATCTATTGCCTCCAAAGCATTTGCCCTCTTCAAATCCCCCCTGCTGTGATCAGAGGACGGCCAGGCTCATTGTGATGGGGAGAAGTAAGACAAGTGGGTTCGGCGCTGCTTCTTTTATTTGCTAAAAAACCCCCAGATAGGGAACTTATAGGGGGAAAAAAAAGCCCTCAGTGCAGTGGAGTGCCGGTGTTTTTCCTGCCCTTGGTGGTTATCTGCCTGCTGCAGCTGCCTGCCCTGGCCCTGCCTTTGTCTGCCCGTCAGCCACGTGTTGGTGGAGTTAATGAAGGGCGATGGTGCAGGGCCACCGGAGCAGAAAAGTGGGTGGATAACGCGTGCCGGGGAGAGGGAGGTGGAGTGGGGTCTGGGTGGAAGAGAAACAAAGGGAGCTGTTAGTTTATCATAGAAATAGGGGCATTTTCCAGCCCAGCGCCCCCTGGGTGTGCCCCGTGCCTCCTAATTGAGGATGGATGTGATCTCCTGGTGACCTATTCTAGCCCTGTGCCCCCAGACCCTGACTGTCCCAGAGGGCTCCTCTGTGGGACTGAGGTCTGCAGAATATGTTGCTGCATCTCCCCCAGAATCTTTGGGTGTCCCTGGATGCAGGCACTCTGTTGCCCGTGAAGTCTGATGGCTGGACAAGTCGTTGGCACAGTTTTGGACCAGTCCTTGTGCTCTCCCAAACGTTTCCCACGTGTGGTTCAGAAGCAGGCATAGGTGCTGAATGTCCTTGGGATGTTTTGGAGGGTTTTTTTGATGTTTGAGAGAGTCCAGGCTGGCAGATGCAGCTGTTTCAATATCCAGGCACATCCCTGCCCTTGCTGAGAGTGTGGAGCATCTCAGCACACACAGGGAGAAAGCTAAAGGCCCACCACCACAGCACATGTCAATGGCAGGTTTGGCTCCTGTTATTTGCTGCTTCAAGAGTCACAGAATGCTCTGGTGTTGGAAGAGACCTCTGGAGATCACCTAGTACAACCCCCCACCAAAGCAGGCCCACCCAGAGCAGGTCCCGTGGGAACGTGTCCAGGTGGGTTTTGAATGTCTGCAGAGACAGAGACTCCACCACCTCTCTGGGCAGCCCGTTCCAGGGCTCTGCCACCTTCAAAGTGAAGAAGTTCCTCCTTGTGTTTAGATGGATGATGTAGTTATTACCCCATTGCCTTTGGGGTCTCCTCAGAAGTGGCTTTTCCACCCCCAATCCCAATTTCCCCCTCTTCATTCCTCCGAGTGGGCTCGCATGCTTGAGGGCAGGTGCTCAGCACGGGAGCTGCCCACCATGGAGCCAGGTGGGTTAAGTTTGTGGTGGAGGCTCATGGACCAAAGAGCTGGCTCTGCTGGGCTGCCAATGCCACTGAAGGCATGCTCATCCCTGATTAATGGAAACTGAAAAGCAGGATCCCACGGCTCCCCTACCAGCTCCCCGCCGCAGGCTGACGCTGCCAACCCTCACCCTGTGCTGCCGCCGGCTTTTTGGAGCAGAGGATGGAGGGTCTCACCTTGCCTTTTCATGGTGGAAAAGCAGGTAGCAAAGCCAGCAGTCATAGCCTGTGCCCTGCCTGCAGAGGCGGGACACGGCCACTGCCCCGCTCCCCCCACACACCCTCCCCACCACGTCCGTATTGATTTGACCTGCACTCCCTTTAACGTGCTGTGATTCCTTTCAATTAGGCTTTGAGCGAGGCCTGTGCGGCGTTCGATAGACCCAGCCCCGGCACGGTGCCTGGACCACCACGGTCCAGAGGGAGATGCGGTGGGGGTGTTCCTGCATCCCTGACAAGAGCATCCCACCGTGGCTTCTTTTCCCCGCATCCCATGAGGATGATCCCACTGCTCAAAGGTTGCTGCTTGTCCCCTCTGCGTTTCCTAGCACTTTTTGTCTTTTGGAAGGGTGGCTTTGCTACCCCAGCCCACAGGACAGATCTGCCGCGTTGTTAGCTGGTTCATCTTCCTAATTTAGACCAGCGACAGACCTGGATGGTCACCCTGCTCCATCCAGGAGCAGCCCCACCACCAACCAGAGCTGAACCAAACCTGAGCCGACCCTCATCTCCCCATCCCCGGCAAAGTCGCCTTGCTTCCCCCTTTCTCCTTGGTGGCTGTCACCTCCTCGGGGACATACTTAGCCGAGTTGGGGCTTGGTGTCACATTGTTTCCGGCAAACTAATGGGCAGAGTGCTTGTTTTCAGAGATTGTGTAGAGCAGAAATCCCTGCACTTCATCTCCAGCTGCAATTACCGAAGCCAAGTCGATGCGGTTGATGGTAATAGGATGGTAACACTGTCTGAATTTGTATTTAATGCTGATTCCAAGGGTCTATAATTTTCATCAGCACCACATGACTTTTTATAGAACAGAAAAATGTGAGAGCAGTTAATGAGCTGTAATTCTGGAGAGCTTCTGCCTTGATTGGGACTAATTATTTTCTTTATAAAAATAATTAACAATCCACACAACCTATAGAGTGAAAGGCATGTGGCATTAATTAAACCATGCGGTATTTTCAGCGCACCTTTATCTCCCCTTCCCCAGCACACCCCAAATACAGGGTGGCATTGCACTGCGGAAAGCCAAGCTGGGTGCCCAAGCTGGGTGCCAACTGGCATCGGGGCGAGGGCTCTTGCAGGGCTTTTTGCAGGTCCTGAGCGAGGGGGCTGCATCCACATCCCACCCCCGCAGCCTCCCGGCCCTGCATGTGCTGTTAAAAATCCTCATTTGGGTAGGAAAGGCTGTTTTGGCTGGAGTTGGGTGATGTTCTTTGTGAGTGGGTTGTCCGTGATGGGTGCAGAGAGGGTGCTGGGGATGTCTCTGTATTTTGGCTGAAGAGCAGCTGGTGGGACCCCTGAGGGTGGGTGCAGGGGTCTGTGCCGGGTGCTGTCACTTGCTGTGGGGCATCGGGATATCCCAAAATCGGGATGGTTTGGTCTGCACAGGCCAAGCCCTTGTTTTCCAGCGCTCTGAGATCCTGGGACGAGTCCCAGGCGGACGTGCCCCAGCACTGATAGTGTGTGGGTCTGTGTGTGCTTAGACACACACTTACATAATATATAATTGTTAACAAGACTAATTCCTCTATTTTCCTGGAGGTATTCTGAGAACTAATGAATATATTTGCATAATCTTGATTTTGTTTATGAATAATTCTGGATTATCCGCATGCGAATAACACCGGGGCTTTGCCGTTCTAGATTGCCTTTCAGCTGAGGACAGCAAAGCATTTTACAAATATTAGTTCAGCCTCACAAATCTCAGCAAGCAATAAAATTATTATCACACCCAATTAAAGATGGATGTGCTGAGAAGTGGTTTGCCACGAGGCCCAGGAGCCTGGGGACCTGCCTGCCTCCTCCAAACCTTCCACCTAAGGAGCAGCAAGCCAAGAAATATTCTTCCCTTTTTTTTATTGATGATTTAAAACAATGTTCAGGGTTGCAGAGTGGCGTGGAGGGTTGGGGACAAGAGCTGGGAGCGAAGAGGGAGGTTTCTTTCTGGCTTTGATGCCAAAATGACCCTGGATGCTGCAGCACTGAGCACGCCGGTGCCTGCTGTTTGGCAGGGGGTGGCATGGTCACACCTTCTCCCTCCTTGGAGCTTAGTTGGAGGAGGAAAGGACCTGCCTTACCTCCCAGAAACTCTCCTTAACTTAAAACCCCCTCACCAGTTCTTTCTGGGCAGCTGGCAAGACCACCAAGGCATTTCCCATGGGATCAGGGGGTGTTATGGAGAAGGAGGATTGGAGTAAAACCAAACCCTCCCACCCATGAAGCTGCAATTCAGTAATTTCCCATCTCAGTGGACACAGGGAAGCAGAGGACCCTTCCAGCAATAAAAAAACCTGATAGCATGTAGCAGGGGGGTTAAACCCCTCTTGCCACCTTCCTTCCTGGGCTGGGAACGTCGTAGGCACATCTCTCCATCAGGAGAAATCTGTTGCTTAATTCCTTTCTGCGGGAGCTAATTGCTGCCCACGCATCCCCTCACAGGGACGTCTGCTCCTCGCGGCATCATTGAGCCCTCCTGGTCCCCGGTGGCCCTGGGCATCACAGCAGGATGGATGTTTGGGAGAGAACTCCCAAATGAGGGGATACCTGGGGATTTCAGTCTCGCCAGCCACCCCCAAAGTGCAGCCCCTGATGGGGTTTTGAGCAATTTTTAATGTCGGAGTCGTTCCAAGCTGAGCCCTTGGGATTGCTGTTCGTTAGCTGCAGGCAGGCATCCATGCCAGCACGTAGTGTGGTTTAAGGGAGTGGGGTGACCTGAGTGTCCCTGTCCCCAGCCTGGGTGGATGGGGCAGCTGTCTTCTCCATGTTTTCCCCATCAACCAGAGCCTTTCCTGGGGCAGCTCCATGGGCAGGAAGCAGCTGGGGGAACAGGTTGGGATTTTTGGAATCAGATCCGAGTGTTGGGACATCCAGTGTGTTTTCCCCTCTTCTAGAAGCAAGTCCAAAAAAAAAAAAAGCAAATTAAGGGAGAGGAGGAAAAAAGCTTTATGTGAGCGGTAAAGGGAGGACTGCTGCTCCAAGTGGATCTTCTCCAGACGCTTCTCCTTGCTGCCTCCAAAGTGTCTTATTACTAATTCATTTTTAAACTGATCTCCCAGCGCTCCCGGGAGCTCCTGGTAACTGTGTGCTTACAGCCCCCTATTTTATTAAAATTTGATGAGCTGTGTTATTGGCAAATACACTATTTTGCTGCTGTTCTCCATGCCAAACGGCGTGGGGTTTTGTACAAAGGAGGGAATCGGTGCCTCGCAGAGAGCACCCGCAATGACCGAGCACCACAGACGTGGTGGCATCCCATGGCCCGGCACTGCCATCGCTTGGCAGCACACGGGGTGGATTCCTCATTAAAGAGCAAGCCCAGGCTCTCCAGGAGAATTGTGCTCTCCCAGCTTGATCCCGGGGTGCTGTGGTGGCACAGGGGATGCACCCAGGGTAGGGAGGCTGGCACTGTGCAACCCACTGTGTGTGAAGGTGCCCTCCAGCCTGACCACGTTGTATATCGTGGCATTGTGCTTCTGTTCTGGTCCATCCTTCATTCTCTTTTTTAGTTAAAATCTTCCTAAAAGGTTGGGCATCATCTCCCCGTGCTCCTCAGCTTCCAGCTCCCAGTGTTGTGGTGGGAAGTGCCCAGCCACAGCCACTGGTAGTCCTGCCCTTCACCTGGCTTGGGTTTGCACTTGTGGGCAAGTGATTATTGAGAGATTTGAGCTCAGATCCATGCTTTTCCTAACTGCAAGCTCTATGAGGGCTGCTCCTGTGCCTGGCCATCAGCTCTGCCCCAGTCATCGGGGAGCTCTGGGCTGCCTGGAGGATGATGGCAGGAATGGGCTCTGGGAGCGCAGTTTGTGGCCAGCTGGGAGGAGAGTGGTTATGGGGCTGCGGGTTTAGTGTAAACTCTTGGCCTCAGTCCCTCCTCAGACCAATCCCTGCCACACCAGAGTCACTCAGGGGCCTAATGCCCCCCAAAACGTGGGCCAGGGGTGCACGAGATGGCTGGCAAGTCCTACAGCTCAGGGCACTGCTCAGGGCACTGTCGGTACTTTCAGCTCTGTTTGCAGGCACCAGGGAAAAGGCAAGGCTCCTCCTTTGCTATTCCCTGATTGAGGAGAAAACTGGCTCCTTTACAGGCATGGGAACCTGCAGGGTATTTGTCTAAGGAGGAAGATTTGAGGATAGGAAAGGCACAGAATTGTCCCCCTGAGAGCAAGCCTGGCCCAGCAGCACAGGTGCTGATGGGCACGAAGCACCGCAGGGACCTTGGTGCCGGCAGCGTGGGAGGAACAAGATGATGTAGAAACCGCTTGAGACGGGGCAGCAGTCCAGGTTTCCTTTAGAAACAATCCCACCACATGCCATATTCCTTGGGTTTATCTCTGCTGTCGCTGGCAGGCGGTCGTCGGAGCCATCCCGGATTGCTGGCAGCGAGGGAAGGTGACGCCAAGCCCTGCAAGGCGGCCGGGAGCTCGGGATGGCAAGTGTCTCCAGGGAGAAAGAGACCCAGCCGCGGGGAACAGGGAGAGGCTGTGCTCACCCTGGTGCCTGACCCTTCCCAAGACAGTCCTTGGGAGCATGGCTGTCCCCTGTGAAGTTTTACACTCTGCCAGGGCCGTGCAGCCGGAGCTGCTGCCAGCTGGTGCCCAGGACGGAGCCCTCCCCGCGGGCTGCGAGCGCACCGCATCTCCCCAAGCACCTGGCACTGACCCCAGCGCCGCTCCGGGGGCCTCCTCCGGCAGGGAAGCTCCTCTGTTCTGATTCAACCATGCGTAGCAAATCAACTGCTGGAAAATAAAGAGCCAAGCTGCTTTTTTGGCCCGAGATGCGGTAAGAGCGGGCGCTAAAGGTTTCTGGAGCCCAAGAGGCAAAAGGAGGGGGCTGCCGCATTCGGGCTTGCAGCAGGGCACGGGGTTCCCGGGAGCAGGAGGGGGAGGCGAGTCAGGGCTGGCAAAAATTGAATGAAAAAAAAAAAATGTATATTACGGAATTGCATTTCTCTTCTGTGTTTAAAAGCGCCTCAAGAAAGCCACGCGCTTTGCTGCAGCTGGTGCCTCTGCTGATGCACGGGCAAAAATAGCGGGGAGAAGATTAAAATTGAACTGGCTTGGAGTCTGTGTAATCAGGGAAAATATCTCGGTGATTTGCTATTATAATTTTCAATAACAAACTGCAGGGCTCCTGCCGCACTAATAACAACGGCTTGAGTGAGGTGGGGGAAGAACCTGCCGTGGGGTGTTTGTGTGTGTGTTTGTGGGAAGTGCTTGCAATTTTCCCCATCTCCTAATTTTGAAGAGGTATTTTTAGTGCGTATTTCAAAGAGCTTTACGTAAACACATCTGCTGGAGTTTGTGCTTGGCAGTGTCTTTACAACCTTCTTTTCTGCCCCCTCCCTCCCCTGGGACAAAGGAAGAATTCGGCCGTTGCTTTTTCAATCGGATGAGCAAAGCTGGAGAGCAAGAGAGCAAATAAAAGGGTCGTTTTGCCAGGACCAAAAGGCTTCTCAGCCCAAAGAGGTGGATTTTAGAAGAACAAGTAGCTCAGCCCACCCTTGCCGGGGCCAAGAGCCCAGGGCAGAGGTGTGTCAGAGGTAGCTTTGGTAGAGAGATGCCAGGATGAGGGACAGTGGGGACCCCAACCTGCCATCTGCCCCCTCCTGCACAGCCAAAACCTTCAGGAAGGAGGAGGATAGGAGAGGAAAGATGAGATATTTCATCACATGCCCATGCACCTTTTGCATGTCTCTTGGGAGAAAAAGAGAGAGCATCCCTGGTGTGAGTGGCTCCGGGGCACAGGAGGTTCTCCTGCTTCCCCTCAGGACAGTGTGAGTGCCAGGGGTTCCTGTGTCCTTTCACGGGCTGATGTTCCCTGTCCCCAGGCGAGGCATCCATCATCAGTTTAATGCCATTGAAACGTTCACAACTAATAGCCTCATCAGAGATGCTTTAACCTTTTTCGGTCTGGGGGCTCCAGTTGGCTGGAGCCGCTCTTCCCTTTTCACCAGGGGCTGTAGAGATGATGGGAACGCGGAGCCAGCTGGAGCTGAAAAGGGCAAGGTTATAAAGTTTCTGTATTGGCTCTCCAAATACTCTGTCCTGAGCTTGGAAATGTGGCTGGTGCGGGTCTGCCAAGAGCAATCAGTGCTCGGGGTCTCTCCAGCCTGCTCATGTGTGTGGCCCAGCGTCCTGCAAGCACCACTGTCCCCCTCAGGCTGTGCATCCAGCACCCAGCCTGATGGTGTAAACTAAAGGATAAAAATAAAAGGCTTGGTTAGCATGATCCAGCCCCAGCGTGCTTACGCTGCTGCTTGCAAAGCAGCTGGGGAGGGCAGAGAAGCTGTGGCCAGGCTACGGATGGAGCCCGTCCCGCAGAGGCAAAGGATGATGCTGCTGAGGTTGGAGATGGCTTCCTGGCAGGGTCTGGCAGCTGAAAGGTCACTAGGAAGGCGATTTTCCTGCTTTCTTTGCCTTTCGGGAAGAGGAGCTGAGTTACTGCAGGGGGAAAGGATGATTGATGAAAGCTTTGTGGCAGGAGAGCACTGGGGGGCCGGGGCAGAGGAGCTTGGGCTGGGACGTGTGAGCCTGCGGGCAGGGGAGGGCAGCTGCCCAGCCCTGGCAGCACTGAGATGCCAGCACGCAAGGATTTCAAAGTGCACCCCAAACCCGCACCGACTGCATGTCACCGTGGGACCCGGGGGGACGGGTGTCGCTGGGCTCAGTTCCCGGTGAAGCGTGTCTCAGCGAGTGCCACGTTTCATGGCCCGATGAGATGGCATTGGGCCATGGCACCAAGCGCGGCGGCTCAGGATGGAGGAACGGGGATGGTCTGTGAGGTAGCTCTGCCCCCTGAGGCAGCAAATACCCGGTGCCTTTGCCCTGTCCTCTGCGAAGGGTGCCAGGATCCATCCACAGGCAGGAAGGGCAGTGCAATCCCATGGGGGCTAATGGTGGGGGGGAATATTTCCCCGTAGCTGGACTGTTCAAGCCCCCAGGACTCACCCCTGGGGCTCACCCCATGCCTCTGGAGGCCACAGCATGTCTTTAACAACTTCCATGAGGGGGTCTTTGCTGAGCCCAGCACATCTACCCCATCTTGCAAACAACCCATGGGACCTTCACGGTCTTGCATTTTCCGTGGCCTCTGCAGAGAAGTGGCCTTAACATGCCACCCGTGTGCGTGACCACCTTGGGCTCTGGTACAACACCCATGTGAAAGCCTCCCAAGCCCATCAGACTCTCTATCCTTCCAGCTGCATCACCCCGAGCATCATAGAATCATAGAATCATTTAGGTTGGAAGAGACCCTTGGGATCATCGAGTCCAACCATCAGCCCCACTCTACAAGTTTTCCCCTACACCAGATCCCTCAACACCACATCTAATCTACTCT
>VZTM01024350.1:37743-65854 GCA_013400555.1 Jacana jacana | reverse complement strand
TGGCTCATGTTCAGCCGCCCGTCGACCAGCACCCCCAGCTCCTTTTCTGCCAGTCAGCTCCAGCCACACTGCCCCAAGCCTGTAGCCATCCATGGGGTTGGTGTGGCCCAAGTGCAGGACCTGGCACTTGGCCTCGTTGAAGGCCATGCCATTCACATTGGCCCATCTATCTAGTCTGTCCAAATCCCTCTGTAGAGCATCCCTGTCCTCAAGCAGATCAACACTCCATCCTCCCTGCCCACCCCAGCCCCGGGGCCAGCTCCAGCAAAGCACCGGCAGAGGCTTTCTCCTTTCTGCTGCAGGTGTGATAATCCTCTCCTTTGAGGCCACAGCAGTCCTTCACACCAAACTGCAAGCACTTTCATATCAGTCCTGAGAGACATGAAAGACAACAAATATAAAATAAGTTTTTTTATATATACATTCAATCAATGCCTACGGAGCCTAACGCAGGGGGATTACAGCCAGTTTAGAGTGTTAGTGACTCTCAGCGTTCATCAGAGGAGAACATTTGGTTGAATTGCAGCCAGCCTTTGATGGGATTGGAGAATAATTATTTCCATCAATAATTACTTCCAAGCCCAGAAGAAATGGCTCCTAGCGTGTTGCAGGGCAGGAGTCCTTGGTTGCCTCCTGGCCAGTATGTATGTTGTAACCCCAGGACCTGAAAATCCCATTAGTGGGAGCAGGGGTTGGGGTGAGAGGGACATCACCCGCTGTGCCCTGCTCCCTCCTGCGAGGCAGTGATGCCCCATCATGCTGCCAGCCCCGGGAGGAACCCTCCCGCCCCCGCTGCTGGAGCCGATCCAGCCCAGACTTTGCACAGGTCATTAATTTGGGGACATTTTTAATGGATCCTAATGATTGAGCCTCAGAAGGCTGTTCTTAAAAGGGGTTCAGGAAAGCTAATTAGCTTCTACAAAGAAAGCAATTAACCATGTAGCTTCCCGGATGGTTAAAAATAACATAGATGTTGGAAGCAACTTGGGGATTTTATTACAAGCAGAGTAATAAATTTTTAAAGCCAGAGGGATCATCACCTCCTGCGTGTCCTGGGTCAGAAATATTTCACCCAGCTTCCCTCCACTGGTCCCTGTTGCTTTTACTTGGCTGATGCACATCCTTAAATGTTCAGGTATTAGAAACGGTGCCCCAAGAAGTCAGCTATTAGAGAATGTGGGGGTCTGTTGAGAGAGAAAACACAGGTGGAAAGAGAAGGGCGGCTATTCTTCTCCAGGTGCTCCAGTGCCAACTCCAGCCCCGAAAACTGTTGCTTGTGGCTGGGCCAGGTCACAGGATGTTCCCTGATGTGGTGCCTGTGACAGACTCTTGCAGTAAATCCACCCTCCCAGCACCCCTGAGCTACTGTTTCTGCAGGGCTGGCAGGGGACATCCCAACCTCCCCCTGCTCCAGGGACTTCACGTGGCCCCGAGCTTTGGCGTGTGAAGGGAGATGCTGGGTGGGGTGCCAGATGCAGCGGTGGACCTTGCAGAGCTGACCTGGGGACGGCTAAACTCCAATGCAGCACCCACAGCCCGTTCCTGAGTTTGGCTTCAAAATGATAATGGGAAGAAATGGGGACAGTTTCTCTGCCAGCTGAGCCCAGCCCACAGCTGGTACCACCCCACAGCCAGGTTGTGCTTGAACATGCCAAATCTTGCTTTATTTATTTGAATAATCTCTGGATGACACTAATCCCATAGCATTCTTGGTGCCCCTGTTGGGTATCATTTATGGCTTTCCATATAATCTTTCTGTTCTTTGAAATAAACCTTTGTGAGGCCTGAAAACCTGTTTATTTTCCTCCCAAATGTCTGAACTCAGGTTTGTTTTCTCCACTTGACTTCTTTCCTCCATTTGAGCTTGCCCTACCCAAGCCCCGGTATTTCTTGGAGACCTCTCACCTTGGGCTTTCCCGGCTCTAGCTCTGCTTCTCACCAACACTCATGGTCTCCCCAGGGCTCTGGCAGGCACCTGTCTGGCCCAGGTTGTTCCTCTTAGCTCTGCTGGGCTCTCACAGGTTCTCCAGCTTGGGCTTGCAGCAGGACTGGGCATGTGTACTGGCCCAGCACCCTATTTGTAGGGGAGGTAGAGTGCCCTCTGGCTCCCAAACCTTTGCTTCCCTCTGGGTACTGGCAAGAGGGATAGGATGAGGACACATGGCAAGGTGCTGGCAATACCATAGCAGGTTTGGGGAATGGCATTTGAAATGAAAAAGTGTTTTTTTCTACCAGAGTGCAAGACCAGTGATGCCCCTGTAGAGCTAATAGCTACAGGGCAGAGGAAGGTGTCCAGGGGTGCTGGTCTGACTGGAAACCATTCCATCAGCCCCAGATGGTGTAATGTCCCTGCAGTGTGGGGCAGTCCAACTGCTCCTTGGCTGCATGATGCTTGTGGCATCTCTACCTGATAGCCAAGTGCAGAGTGTCCACCCTGGGGAGCAGCTTGGCCTGGCAATGGGGGCTCTCTGGAGCATTTCCAACTGCGCAGGGCTGAGCACCATGGGCTCAGGAGGCCCAGGACCAACCTGCAGCTCTCCTTCACAGCAGCACAGGTGCTACCTGCGGAAAGGGAAGGAGATTCTCCAGTTTGTGGGAGGCTCTTGGTAAAAGAGCCCAGCTTTTTATTGCTCACTCTCCCCTGTTGTTCCCACAGCGGGACACTGAGCTGCCTACCATACCCTGCGGAGGACGGACATCCCGAAAAGCTGAGTGGCCACGCAGGCAAGGAGACCTCTGCCACCAACGGCTGTGCGAAAGGGAAGGAGAGACAAGACCATGCCCGCCACAGTTCACGCAGGTAGGAGCCAGGGCTGCGAGTGTGGTTGCCCCAAAGCAAAGGGTTGGCAGAGGGGGTCTGTGATAGCTGCCAATGAAATCCTGTGTGTGTTTACACCTATGGTTCTCTTCCACTCCACATCTTGCTCTTACAGCCCCTGTGCAAGTAATCCTGGCTGGAAGACCGACAACCTGCCAGCATCCCTGTGGGCCACCAGGTCCATGGGGTACCCCTGGCTGGGCATCGCTCTCAGCAATTCCCCTCTCCCTACACCTAGATTAAACCAGCAGCATCAGCCTCATTAGTACCCTGCTTCGTTATCGGTTCATCAGTAGCCCCTGACAATTTGAGAGGGGAAAACCAAATTGAACATTGTAAATGAAGCAACTAAGGTCTCTGAGCCCTGCCTGCTTAACTGTCTCTGGGATTAAAGCCTCTCCGTTTGGTTAAAGATGCTAGAAAGAAAGAGCAAGCAAGCAAATTTCATATCTTCAGATTTCAGGCTAACTGGAACAGTAATCTAAAGAGTATTTTTTAATTAGACTTTGATTGCAATCGCGGAGAAACAATTAAAATCGGATCAGCGCAGGGAGAAAGCTTCCACATCAAAGACAAAAGGCTTTATCTTGTGAGAGGGAGAAGTGCTCTACAGAAACTGCCCGTGGCTGTACGGCATGTTCAGAGGTTTCTCCCCATCTCCCTTGGCCGTGGCGGTGCCTGGCTGTGACACACAGACACGTGGGGTCTGTTTTTGGGGTATGGCGG
Organism: Jacana jacana; assembly: GCA_013400555.1. NCBI lineage: Eukaryota > Metazoa > Chordata > Aves > Charadriiformes > Jacanidae > Jacana > Jacana jacana. The sequence continues at coordinate 62,310 of VZTM01024350.1, read as the reverse complement.
GTCCAAATCTGTGTGAGGGGAAAGCACCTGGGAGCTGGGGGTCCATCATCCTGATAACATGAGGAGCTGAGGTGGGTGTTTGGGTCCTTTGGGTGCTTCTGCTGCTGGGTGGAATCATTGGGAGGAGAAAGAGTGTTATGGTTGTGCAGCATGACTGCCCCTCGGATTAAGCAGTCGGTTACACACAGCTCACATCTGAAGCTCTAGTGCAGAGCAGGTAAAAAGAAAGTATGCTAAAAGCACTAAGCGATTGCCTTTTTGTGTCAGTGTAATTTTGGTAGCGGTTCAAGTTCTGGGTAGGTAGGTGTCAGGGGGCTGAGTGCCTCCTCGCAAAGTAACGTTTTCTCTGCATTAGGACTTTCATTAACAATAACAGTTGTTCTTTCTGCAGAAAAGGGCTCCACTTTTGGCCTGTTTATGCAGTGAAGATCCCAGTGTTGCCCAAACACAGGGCTATCTCCACACAGTCCCTGCTATGGGATCCTCCAGCTGGCAGGGCCAGAAGTGGGTAAACTGAGGCATAATCCAACAACCATTTTGCAGAGACCCTGGGGAAATGTCTGTACCCACCATGAACCTCAGCCCCGTATCCCTTTGGGGGATCCACAGCCAGATTTGGGGACCTGCAGGCTGATTTGGGGGATCAAACTGGGGATCCACAGGCCGCCACCAGCTGCTGTCGTCTTTATGACTTATTTGCTTTGTTTAATGAGTAGCCATGGAATATCTGTCAAATTTTCAGCCTAGTGCTCTGAATTAATTTATCCATGGTATTTGCTTTTCATTGAAACATAACGTGATTCAGCATCATATGTTTAAAATATAAATTAATTTACAGGAGGTGTTTTTTTTTTCCAGGGTTTAACAACTGTGTAAGAGATGTGTATCTCATGAAATTACCATAGCATCTCGATAAATATATATATTTCTAATCAATTGCTATTTAACATATGTCAAGTCTTTTATTACAGCTAGATGCATCTGTTTGCAATAATTATTGTATGCAAATTAACTGCCAATTAATTATTTAAAGCATATTTACAAAAAGCAGCAAAACCTATAAATCTGTTACGGAGTTGTTAACCTCAGCAAACACGTTTTAAATAATCAGCCAGCATCGCTGTGGCGTACAGTAGCTGTCTTATTATATCTCCATTAAACCCACAGAGGAGATAACTCATTTAAACTGTGACCAAAGTATTCGTTAGAGGGTAATTAGGTGCTCGCCTGCACCCCGGGTCCACCATGAAAACTGATCTCTCTGCCCTGCGTGTCCCTGAGGTGGGAATGGCAGCAAATGGGGGAGAGCAGCCCCGGTTGAGCAGGTTTAGATGTATTTTTATGATGTTAATTATCTTTTTTTGTTGGTTTTCAGCCCCTCATGTGATGAGGAACGTGTGCCACCGCCCCGGGGGAAGAAGAAGAAGAAGAAATCCAGCCGCAAGAAGCGAAGGAGGTGAGGGTGGCCATGGCGGTGTGTGGGGCAGGAGGGGACAGTTTGCCATCACGGCTGTGTGAGGGCAGGGGGAGAAATAGTGTAAAATAGGGGGCAGGGGGGGAAATAGTGTAAAATAGAGGCTGGATCCCCTATGGAGAGGTGCTGGGGGTGTCCACAGGCGCAGCCACCTGGGAAGGCACCTGTGTGGAGGTGCCGCCATTTTCTCACCCTCTCCTCAGGGCAGCGGAGACCAGGCTGGCTCACCCACAGCCCATCCCGGGCTGTCCCAGACACCCCCAGTCCATCTCCACCCTGGGAAGCTGCCCTTGGAGATGGGGTAGGGGTTGGGGTGGATGGGGAGGGCTGTGGGGAACGCTGTGGTCCCTAACACCCCCCTCCCGCTGCCTCCTCAGGTCTCCCTCCTACAGCCCCTCGCCTGTGAAGAAGAAAAAGAAGAAAAGCTCCAAGAAGCGAAAAAGAAACAGGTATTTTATTGGGTTTTTTTCATTAAAAATGTAATTCCCTACTGTTGTGGAGGGGTTGGACAAGGTGTGGAAGACATTCTTGCTGTTGGGCAGCTGCTTGAGCCCAGCACCAGGCGGCAGAGAGAGGCGTCAAACTCCTGACTCTTAATGGCTGCCTGGAGAGCAGGGCCCAGCTGGGAGGTGGAAGCCAGACAGCTGAGGAGGGCATGAAATGGAGTGCAGACCCAGTGCAAACAGATAAATATAAGCTGTTGGGTGTAGGGGAACAGACAGGTGAGCCAAATCCGTGCAATGTCTGCTGAGCCTCTGCCTGCTGCCCTTGCTTTCCTGTTCCACATGGTTTCCATCCTCTGGGACACCAGCAGAATCAGCGCTCCGGGCTTGAACTTGGCCTTTTCTCTTCTCCCCCAGCCCGAAGAAAGTGTCAGTGTTTGGACCAGAAAAAGGATTAGACCAGCTGCTCGCGTCCACATCTCAGTTATCCCTCCCAGCCCTGGGTGACTGCTTCCACGTTCCCCTCCCAAAGCCCATTTTTAATTTAAAAAGCACGATTAAATTTTAAAATTGCAAATATTTCATTGGTTTCTCTCAATCGTTAAACCAATATTTGAAGAGAACAGTGGATGCTATCTCCCTTGGAAAGTTCATGCATTTACAGTATATCAAACCAAAGAGAGCAGCTGCTGAAAATGGATAACAGGGTGAAAAGTTGAGCTCGACTCTTAAAGAAGAGGGAGGGTAGGAGAAGAAGAGACGAGGATATAGAAACTCCTTTAAAATACTTCCTTCTCAAGGAGGGATCCTTATGCTCTTTTATGGGTGCCATATCCTGACAGCAGTTCTGGGTGAAATGCTCCTCGGCTTTGAACCTTCAGTGTCCGGGAGAATGGTGGCTCCTGTGTCATCCCAAGGGTGCTCCAGGAGGCAAGATAGAGTCATGACACTGGTTTAACTGTGAGGCTGCTCTGGAGTTATACAGAAAGGTCTCTTTCTTTAACTGCTGCTTGATCCTTCATACCAAAAACCAGGGACTGGACTCACCTCTGCCCCCTCAAATGAAGCACAGTGCAAAACTGCAGAGGAAGTAGCAGAGAAAAGGGATGTACCAGGGACGGGGGATGTATTGAATAAATATAGACTTATTGTCCTGAGGATCATGTTCTCAAATATTTGTAGAGTGTGCTGGTCACTTCTACCACACCAGCATTTCTCAGCTACTCCCTTGCCAGTGCTAAAGGGGGGCCAGGACCATTCCACCCAGCTGGTACGAAGTCTCACAGTGCTCAGTCTGACGCTGGGCCTAACCATATTGTCTCTTATTCACATTTACAATTTTGTGAGCCCCTGCATTTAATGTACGTATTTGTGTCTTGCAGATTATCTTCAAAGAAGAGAAGACACAGGTAAGAGTTGAGCAAGTGTGGGTGATTCCTTAGAAATCTGAGTTTAACGATCTCTTCAGGATCTCACGAGGCCGATACCCACTGAGTTGGAGGCACAATACGCTTTTCTGTGTGTCCCTGTTGAATCTCCTTGGCTCCTTCCACCCCCTGTGGGTATGGTGCTACCCTCTCCCTATTCAGCCTTAAGTGGTCCTCAGACCCCATGGGAATCAGGTCCCCAGCCCAACTTGTGGAATGAAGCACATCACTTGAAAATACCTCTGGGTATAACCTAGCCACTGGCACCCTCATCCGTGTTGCATCCATCCTGCACCTTGAGCCTTCACTTCTCTTACGGTTTCATTTGCCAACAGCATGACATCCCCCAGCACTGCCCATCTTTGCAATATTCAGAGTCAGTGGCTTTCTAGCCGTGTGCTGGAAGAACTCTCCTGATTCTAGCATGTGTTTGTACAGTATCAAGAAGTATTAATCACCTCTATGGGAAAATGCAAAGCCACCAGGATGGCTGATCTCATTAAGGATCCTTCTTGGCCAAGCACATGAGCTAGATTTCTCAGCAGGCACTCGGACCCCCTGTGCTGAGGCAGAAACATTAATCCCTGTCATATTTATTGCACGCTCTTGGGCAATCCAGTTGTGACATTGATGTGTGATTGTGCAGCTTTTTATCAGAACAGAAATCTCCGAATTAATTAGCCATTTCTTATTTAGTTCTTCAAGCCCCAAAAGTAAGAGAAAGGAAGAAAGAAAACACAAAAAACAGTAAGTAGCAATTTGTGGTGTTCCCTGCTCTGTCTGTGGAGAGCTGCAGGGCTAGGAAGTGCTTGGTGTGGTGGGTCCCCTGGAGCTAATGCTGTCTGTGCAGCCCTAAGCAATTCTCAGGATTATTTTGCAGAAAAAAAAAAAAAGCCCCAGCAATTCTGGTTTTGCTGGAATGGGAATGGGAGAAAAGAGGATGGCAATATTTCCTTTTCCTCTCTTCTGTGCCACCTCATTTGGTACATTTTTTATGTATCTCTCAGGGACATGCAGTGTCTTGTTTGTTTAGTCCTGCGCAGAGGCTCCAGATTTTGTGATGAAGGCAGCATGAGGGGATGAACTCAAATCCAAGGCACACAGGACCTCACAGCCTCCACTGACCAAAGAGCAGGCTGGAACCCTCTTACTGAGCTGGGCTGTATTATTGACTTTAGCTCTTCCATGTTTGCTGCTCTTGGAGGTTACAGAAGATGTACTTGTGATATACAATACAACCACACATCTGAATGGGAGCGGGAGGCAATGGATGCTAGGGAAGAGAAGGAACTGTTTGGAGGTGACAAGACATTGCAAGAATTTGGGGTTGAGGTTCCCATCTGCCCTGGACTGTTAGCAGAGCACAATCCCTGTCTTCTGAGGCAGTTAATCAAAGCATATGGTGTAAAAAGTGGTTCTTAAGGGCTGGAAGGAAGACCTGACGCCTTCTCTGCTTGTCACTTCCTTCTGTCTTCTGGGAATAGCAATTTGTGGCTTCTTACCTGCTTTTAGAGCAAGGAAACTGTTTTGGGGCTGAACCCTGGGCACCAAATCCCTGGTTGGCTCTGCTGGGACATGGGATACCCTTCTAGAGACAGAAATGGAGTTAGCAGGTAGAAATCTGCTGGTTTGGTTAGTATTAGTAGGACCTGTCCTTTAATTATTCCAAATACAACTTTTAGCCCTTAGGCAGAAAGAAGATAGAGGGACTATAACCCCTGACACCGCCAGTGTCACCCCAGTATGTCTTGGGACTGAAGAAATTGGGAATCCATGAGGTGCAGAGCATGTTGGGCAGCCTGCAGAGGCCCTCTTTATTGCATGCAGAAAGTCCATTTCCTTTTCTCCACGATGTTCCATAGCAAGAAAACCTTTTCTTTCTCAAGCTGGGCTGCTATGCACTCCGAAATCTGACTGGGAAAACGGAGGCTTCCTAAAATCAGATGTCTCCTCAACCCCACGTAGCACTGGCCAGGATGCCAGTAGCCTGACAGTGTGGTGAAAACAAAGACCAGATGCCCTGCTGGTATGTGCCAACCTGGGGGAGCAAGAGCTGCTAGAATTGCTTTTTGGGGATAAACCAGCATTTCAGCCCTCGTCTCACAAATTACAGCTGAGCCACTCCCAATTTCTGCAAACCTTCTTATTGCTCCCGGGTGTGGATCAGAGAGATCTCATGAGCCATCTGCGCTCAGGATTTTTGTATAATCACACTGCTTTGGCTTATCTTATGGAGCAACCGGCTATCTAAATCACACAGGACTGGTTTTATCTCCTGTGGGAAAGGAAAACTCTTCGAAGAGTCCAGGAGGGGCTGATGCAGAGAGTGAGGAGCAAATGTGGGCCTTTTCACACAAATCCACCATGTGCAGGAGAGATGTCCAGTGTCACTGATTTCAGCTATAGGGAAGTAAGAAAGGAGGATCCTAGAATGTGAAGTTTTTAAAAATATAATGATAGGGCGTGAGGAGCATCAGAGAAAATGGCCAGGTGGAGTTTGAGCAATTGCCCTGGAGGCTGCCCTTTTGTCTTAAGGGAGATGCTCTTCTCCAGCAATCAATCTGCTGAGTTTTTATAGTGGCAGATTGCTAAGTGCTGCCCAAGCAGGTTGTGTTAATGCTGCCAGTGACTGGTAGAGTGTGGCCATGAAACTGGGCTGTTCCCAGCAGCTAACCCATCGTTAGCTTTGCCTGCTGGCACAGTGAAGCCAGCCCGAGCAGGCTGTTATGCTGCTGGATCTAAAATAACTGCTGTGGTGGGCAATGGTGGGAAGGAGATGGGCACAGGGGGTGACAGGTAGCCTGCCATCCACATCACCCTGCTGTCTGCAGGCAGAACTTCAGCTGTTGGCACAGACTACAATGGCCCTTCAGTAACAGGGGTGGGTAATCCCTCAGTAATAGCCTGGGTGGAGAACAGGGAAGCACAGCAGAGGCTGGACACCTGTAAGAAGGCAGGTAAAAGAGTCCTGTCCCTCAAGCAGGAAGCAGGCTGCAGTTAGGAAAGCTGCACTTCATGTTTATACAGCAGCCATGAAAGCTGCCCATAGGACTGGCTAGAACATCACACCTAGAGAGTGTGGGGAAGGCTGGCTGTTACTGAGTGTACTGTGTTTGGAGCCTGCCCTTCTGCATCTGCTCATTAACAAGGAGGGTTGGAGCAAAAATATGGGAGGGTTGGAGCTTTGCAATGGGTGGCCCGGAGGGAGGAGGGACGGTGTTCCCCCAACGAGGCTCAGCAATAGGAAGGTCCCTGGGTCTCTTAGGGTAGGCTGCAGGATGAAGGGCAAGCACACAGCTCTTTAAGGTCTTGAGAGCAGAAAGGATTGGTGCTGTCTGCTGCACTCCTGCATGCTGGTCCATAGATCTCCCACCAGCGAGCTGCGGAGCCAACCTAATAGCTTGCACTTAAAATGCTAGCATAGATCTTGGTAAGATGGTTTGCTTTAATGTCAGTGTAGTGATGAAGGGATGGAGAATTTCTCATACCCTGGTGTCCTGCACAGTGTTTCATACCCGACTCGCTTTGGTTTAAAGCACAGATCTTTTTGATTTGAATGTTATTGACTTCAGCCTCCAGCTGCAGGCTCTTGCATTGCCTCCAGCGTGTCAGCCTAACAGTGGTTCTCCTCTCTGCTTCCCAAAGCTCCCGTGGGCGCACACGGAAATCTCATCGCCATCGTCACCGCCGCTGCCACTCTCGCTCAGAGAGCTCGGACTCCCGGTCCCCCCACTGCCGAAGCAGGTAACATCACCCGAGTTCCCTGAGCTGGGTGACATCCAGAATTTCCCAGTGGGCTCAAGGATGTGATTGCAATAGCCGGTGTGACCCACAAACTCTGTGCAGAGCCATGTCCCATTCTGGTAGCAGCTATGTCACATACTAGGGGTTGAGCTTCTTGTGGGCTCTGCCATTGAATGGTTTTGGCTCGAGGAGCAGCAGCCGCAGTTTTTTGGTCCAGCAGTCACTTCTAATCCCTGTGGCTGATGATCAGTCCATGACAGCTGATTCCAGCCTTGTATCCCTTCCCCAGCCCAAAGGCTCTGTCCTGCTGATGTCCCAGGAAACCCTTAAACTCAGTCTTGGCAATGGAAATATATTTGCCCACGGCATTCTAGAGCCACTGCCTCTGACCTGATTAAAGTCTCAGTCCTGCAGATGACAGATGCGTCCTGGGGCCAGCTAAGTGGATGCTGGTGCCAGACTCGGCCTCACTGCAATAGCAAGTTGTGTAGTTCATACACATCATGAGTTCATGCTTCACGTTTTCTGAAAGCGCTTGATTTTAAGAACAAACCACCCCCACTCTCCCACTTCAGTCCTCCTAACTACTGGGAATTTTCTTATGAAAAGCTGCTGATCAGCAGGGGGAGGAATGCAATCAATAATTGCAGGGGTGTGCAGGCAAGAGCAGAGCGTGTCTTCTCTCGGAGGAGCTGCCACATGCAACGGCCTAGCACCGAGGTGCCAAGGGTTTGTATGGAGCTGGTTAATGGGCTCTACTGCCATACTGAGGTTTGGCTGTTCGTCTCCTCTGCAGGCACAGAGGCAGGTCTCGGGAGGAAGGGCGTAAAACACGGCGAAGACGCTCCCGGCACCATTCAAAGATCACGGCAAAGCAAAGTTCCTCTGCAGAGGTTCAGGCCAGCCAAAAAACCAGCCAAACCCTCCCGTTCTACAGCTTCCTGTCTCCTAAGGAAGTAGTAAGTATTGCACACTCTGCTTTTTCCCTTGAACTAGCCACAGGAATCTGGGCAAGAAATTTGATATGAAATTTTTATAACTCAATTATAGCGATGTTAGACAAAGTTGGTTAAAGCTGTATTATTTATTAATGGTGCTGTTCTCCAATGTGTTTAAAGTCATTCCTTCCTTCAGCACTTTCACACCAAGGGTGGGGCTGGAGAGGGGAAAAATTTGCACAGGCTTTAGCCTATGAATAATGAATGGAGGACATTTAACAAAAGAAAGTGGCCTCCAGCAATGATATTTTGCAGGGAAGTATTTGTTATGCAGTCCTTGCTCAGCTGGATGTGAACTTAATTCACTGGTCTTCATGTCCAAAAGTTTAGTCCTTCAGGGGAAGAACAGGAATCAAACATATATAAAGAAACGTTTACATTTAATGAGCTGGTGATTATCGACAGGGGATGTTTTCTGACGATCAGGATCCTTCTAGGATCACTGTTGCTCTGGACTGACAAGCCCAGGGGCCAAATTCAGAACTTATGAGCAGCTTCCATTGATGTTAATGGGAACTGCATGTGCAGCCAAGGATAAAAATCAGGCTCAGTGCCTTGGGATATTTTTCCATATACATGGAAAGAGGTGATATATTATATGCCTTAGAATTCAGGGAGCAGGAGATGGAGAGAAATATTAGATACAGATTGGTAGGAAGTCTTCCTTCCCCATGGCACCTTTCCCCTTTGTTCCTAGTAGTTGCAAAGCAGAGGTGTGATGCTCTTTGGCTGCGGTGTTACTATCTGATAGGCCTTTTGGAGAGAGAAATTGCTGTGGGAGTCTCAAGGTAGTGCAGAACCCGGTACTTGCGTGTGTGGATGTGTAAGGATAGAGGTGTCTCAAGTGGTGTGTAAGGGGGAACTGATTCTCTCCTTTACACCCGGCCACCAGTTGGAAATAGCTCAGCCATATGCAGTAGCTACATCAGATGTGAGAGAGTGCCAGCAAGAGGAGAGACTTTATCCGCTCGCCCGCGCAGGCAGCGTTCCAATCAAAATACACAGAGATGATACGTGGGTACAGACAGGCACAAGCTGTCTCTCAACATTATAGATATGCGTATTTGCTCTCGTCATGTGCATCTCCTCGGTGTGTAGTGCACATGTGAGTCATTGCTTATGAAGCCATATAAGGTAGGGTGAATAGCAGAACCTGCACACCACGCTGAGCTGCGTGTGTGTGTACATGGAAAGGAAGAATAACAACCCATGAAACCTTTATTGCTGTGAGCCTGGGGTGTTGCCCTCTGTCAACCTGGGAAGGTAGAAATGACTTAAGAGCTCCTCCCAAAAAGCAACCAGCCAAAGACTGCATCATGTCATCGGGGTGGTTTGGTGGTTTTGGTTGGCTTTTGGGTTTTTTTTGGTTCAAGCTGTGTATTTTACATAAATGTCTTCAAGTCTAAGCCTGGTTTTTAATTGGTACTAGGTTTCCTCTCTCTGAAGCCAGGCTCCCTGGGTCCTGTGAGGCCGACTGCCAGCTGTTCTGTTCCCTGAGCAAGAGTAAACTCTAATTTAAAATTGTAAAAGCTTTAAATGAGCTAAACTCAAGCATGCTGCACTCCCCTTTCCACTCGCTTCACTCAGGGTAAATGAGCACACAAGCTGCAGGGCAGGGAGAATCAGAGCTTTACAGTGACAGCTGCAAAGTAAAACTCATCAGGCCCTGCTGGTTCCTTTCTAGTAAGGGTTAATAACACAGGGAAATATTTCCATGACTGAAAGGCATCAGTGCCTTTACTATGCAACCCACTAGTGCCCTTTTTGTTCCCAAAAAGAAGTATGCTCTCTTGGGACATCACTCAAGAGAACGTTTAAGCACTTGTTTAAATTGAAGCCCTTGGTTAAGTGCTGCCCCTGAAAGTTTTCTGAGCAAGGTTATTAAATATCAGGTACTCAAAACTGGCAAGGGAAAAATTTGTTAATGACTATGTACAACTCTTAGGTGTCTCTCCTTTTTGAGAGTTAAATGGTTGCTCTATAAATAAGCTTAGTTCTGTCAGAATCCACTTCGAGAGCAGCCTGGAAGTGTTATGAAATGAAAATGCACTCTTGCAGAAAATGTTGATCACTTCTGAAAAATAAATTACAGGAAAAGAAAATATTTTTCTGTAAAATTCCAGAATTGGGATGCAAAAATGCCCTGTTTCAGTCCTCTTATGGGGGCTGGTGTGTCACACTCCTTGTCTTTACCTCTGGCCTGGGCTTCCAAATAAAACTATCCTTACCTGGGGAGAAGCCTTGTCATATCTCCTAAGGAAAGGGGTTGTCCAGGGAAGATCCCCTGTGCAGAAGGGACCCAGAGAGACAACACACAAATTCCCATGAGGTAATTCCAAAGAAAAGATTTTGCTTCTTCAGTCAATTTTTATTCCATACTCTTTTTCTCCTGCAAAGTTGAAGTACTCTGGGGTAAATTCTGCCATCCCTCCCCACTCCCTGGTTTTTCCTTCCTCTCTACTGGAACAGCTACATTTTCTAGCTAGGTCTACCAGTAATTTGAGGGATAAACCATACAAGAGAATACCCTGCCCATGCACCTACCTTGCTGCTGCTTTCCCTCTTTACCTTTATGCATAAACTGATGCACGCACACGCATGCACACATGCAGAAACACCCCAAAGTTCCCTGCTGCTTTACTTTCTGGCAGTGAATATCCAAGCTTCTCCCTCTCAATCCTCCCTTTAATCCCATGCAGCTGCAATAGCCACCTACTGAGAATAGAACTGTGGGTCTGTGCCTCAGCATGCAGAGAAACTGGGTTCTATGCTGCAGCTATTTTTGAACAGAGTAACCTCTAACCCGCTGCAGATGCTTTATTCCACACCGATAAAGATGTATTAGGATGCCACTGTGCTTTCAGTTGAGCACTGCAATATAAATACCTGCAGGCTATGAATCTAATTGCCTTTGTACCTGACGAAGATAACTGTACGCTGCATACTCTTGCCTCGCCAGCTCCTTCACTTCCACTGAAAACTCCTTTACCGTGTGACAAATTAACAGGGGCTCGAGCCAAACTGTCAGCGAGGCTCAGCGGGGTGCGGTGGTTCCAAATGACACTGTTTGTTGGGCTGTGCTCGGGTGTCTGCAGAAATGTAGGAGTGGGGAGACAGCGTGCAGGGGCTGGCACGTGCGGGAGGGCTGGGGGGAACCTCGTAGCAGCCCTGCGGATGAGCTTGCTGTATCTCTGTTTTCCAGCCTGGCTTTTGGCTCACGTTAGGAAAAAGCTATTATTTTAATTGCTGGGCATCATGTTTCTGACAACAAACAGGGCCCTGCAGAACAGAAAGACAGAGCCTTCCATAAATATGGAAGTTGTTCTCTTTTTTGCTTTTCTTGTTCTTTCCCTCCTGAGTCAGGGGACTCGGGTGATCCCTGATTATTGTCCAGTAAATTCACAGCTCAGTGCTGGGACCATGGGGAAGCCAGCAGGCAGGGTGAGGGAGAGATACCCACATCCACAGAGCGTTCTGCTGTACATCAGGTACCAAAGGTGGCAGTGGGACGCAAACCCTCGCTCCAAAGCAGTGCCAGCCTGGCCAGAGCTGAACTAAGGGTCACAGTGGCCTGTGTACCATGACACTGGCTGCACCCCAGCAGGCTGAAAAGATCTTTGCAAAGGAACAAAACCTGTGCCTGGCATTGGCAAGAATTCACCCCCAGCAATTGATCTGTGAGCCAGGCTGCATAGAAGTGTTGCCATCCAGCCCCAAATAACCCAAGCTCCGACCTTGCAGGGACACTTGTGTCATTGCCCCTGTGCTCCTGGACTCAGCTTATCTCTTGTGGTAGAGAAAGCCTCACCCCGAACTCTCCATCTAGCCAAAAAAAAAAAGAAGAAAAAAGGATATTCTCCACTCAATATTTCTGGAATTGGGGATTCCTAATTGTGCAGAAATGAGTTGTATTTTATTCCTACAGCCCCGCTATGTTTTTTATTCCCTTTATAAGAGGTTGGCTTCTCAGCTGGGGCAAATTGTCATCAGAGGTGAGCCTGTTTTTCCCAGGCAAAGGCCTCCCCCAGCCCCAGCTCTGGAAGATAGAGGTACCCCAGACCAGGCATAGGTTGTCTCAGCAGATGCTGCTCCTCACATCAGCAGCTCCTTGGCAGATGTCTGCCCGGCCCTCACCAAGAGCAAGGCTCACCGAGGTCACTGACACAAGTATTTTGTTCCCTTCATTATTAAAATGCACAGAAAAAAAAAGAGAGGAAAGGAGGCATTATGCACCTCTGAAAAAGAAATTAACTCCACTTTGAGGCGAGTTGTAAAACAAGAGAAAAAAGACCCAAAAGACAGAGCGAGGCTGTGCCGTTGCTGCTCGTTGATGGGTCTCAGTCCCCTTATGGCTGAGAGGACGTGTAGTCATCTCTTTGCAGCTCAGCAAATGGACTTGTTTGGTTTAATTGGAAGCTGAGTAGTGACTGTAGTTTTTTGTAACCCATTACACTGCACCGCCTCTTGGTCTAGGGTTGCACTTCAAATTACCGTCTGGAATATGAGTGAGGGCCCCGTGTCTGCTCCCCCTTCATCTTGATTAAATAATGACTTGAAACAAAGAAAAAAAAAAAAAAAAGAGAGAGAGAAATCCAATAAATATATATCTTGGGTTCCCTTGAGGGCAGCAGTAGGTCCCCTGCTGAAAGCTGGCGAAAGCAAAGTTCACTGAGATTATTTAATTACTTATTAGAGAGGGGGGGGGAAATCCAAATGTTCACATAGAGAAAATCAGATTCATGAAAGAGCAGGCTCTTTTTAAGACACCCTAGGAAAACAAAAAGCTATTAGAATGAAATTGAGCTCTGCACAGTGTTTTCAGACGTGGTGCTCGGTTTCCATCTTGTGTGGCTGGTGTGCCTTTCAGAAGGGGTGAAACGGGACCAGAAGCAAAGCTGAGGTTGTTAGATGAGGGATGTGTCTCCAAGCAGATGGGTGAGTTGAGCGTTTTGAGACTTGTCCTGGCTCTTGCCACAGGACAGAAATCTCCCCCTGAGGCCTGCAGGAAGCTACTGACTACATCCCAGTGCCTCGAGGTGGTGGGGCTAGGAAGTTGTCATCCCTCCCCTTGGCACCTGCTGCGCCCGGGCCAGACCCTCTGGCCCTCACAAGGGCTGTGGGCTCCCTATTTCACAGAATCACAGAANCAGGATGCCATTGGCCTTCTTGGCCATGAGGGCACAGTGCTGGCTCATGGTCATCCTGCTGCCCACCAGGACCCTCAGGTCCCTTTCCCTTACACTGCTCTCCAACAGGTCATTTCCCAACTTGTACTGGTATCTGGGGTTGGTCTTGCCCATATGCAAGGTGTTGAGCTAAGGAGGGGAATGTTGATCCCCAAGTCACTTGACAGATTTTGTGATGGGCTGACAACAATTGCTACTTTGGAGGTAGACTTCAGTGAAGGCAAAGCAAGAGCATGCATCCTGGGTCCCACCAGCTGTCTTAAATGCTTAAAAGAAACACCAAGAAACCATACTTCTTGGCAAAAATAAAGACTTTCTGGTTTAGACTGGGAGGGAACAGAAGTGAGGTGTTTGTATGTGTGATGCTAGGGTCAGTGTCCCCCAGAGAGAGGTCAGTGTCCCCCTCTGGAGAGAACCCCTCCAGAAATTTCCTATCTCTGTAGCTAAGGTGGGTTTATGCCTTGTGGTGGGTTTATGCCTGTAAATGAACAGTAGTAAAAAGCTGGTTGTCTCTCGGTTAGGGCTTGGATCTAATGCAAACCATGGCCCATCTTTCAAACAATAATCCCGTGCTGCATTTGAAAGCACAGTTCTGTATCTTCTGGGACGTGGCTGGGGAGAGAGCAGTGGTTCATAGCAAGGAGGCCAGTTCTCTCAGGGCTCTGGATGTGGCATCAGTGTTTCCGAAAGTATTGATGAAAAATGGAGGAGAAATGTACACCTGGCTCTCTTGTGCTCTTTTGACATTACAATTTCTACTGGAGTAAACAAGGGCTGTTCGAGAAGTGCTAGAGCTGAGAAGTAGCTGGATCAGATGCCAAAATGAGGACTTGCAGTGTGCATTTCCACCCATTCTGAGTTGGGAACATCTGAAAGATGTTTCTACTCTGTCCAGGGCTTCTGCATTGAGCGTACAAGTTGGCTAGTGAAGAAAAATCACTTCCTCTCCACTGCTGGGGCTCTTGATGCCTCCGAGCTAGGACTGAACACAGCTTAGAAATGAGTGCAGGGTAGGAATGGGGGAGGTCCCAGCTCTACAGTATGGATTTGCTGGGAGGAACTAATTCTCCCCCCTCTATCCCTTATCCCAGAAACAGTACTGCCCCTCTCTCTGGCAACAGTAGGAAGTGCTTGGAGATCCTCCAACTCCATGGGTTTTCAGAGCGTGAGGATATTGCAGGCACTCGTCACACTGCGGAATGGGTTCTGAGAGCTGCTGTGTGTGTTGGTAGCTCTCCTCTGGTTTCAGCCAGGGACAGACTGGCAGGAAGGCAGACCTGAAGACACCATCTGTGGTGCATGAAGGTGCACTATGTAAAAAGTAACACAAGCTGAGTCTGTAGCCCCAGATGCAGATGAGGAGTCCTGTCCCCATGCCAGCCAGTCCAGGGCTAAGTTCTCCAAAGGGACTGGCCCTGTCCCCGCTGTGTGACAACTGATCCATGTCTCCTCTGCTTCCTGAGATATCACCAATGTTGCAATGCAGTTTTCTTAGCTCAAAATGCCCCAGAGTTTTGAGGGCATGGCCCAGGTCCCCAGTGTGGAGAGTGTGGTGTAGAAGGAAGGCATTGCATGCCCCAGAACAGGGTGTGAGGACATATGCAGGTGCTTGAGGGAGCACATCTTGCTGGGATCGTGTTGGAGGACTATGCTGAGTGGAAGGAACGAAAAGTATGTGTCCACACTCTAAGGATCCTGGGTGGGAACGAGGAGAGCAGAGCAGCTGAGTGAAAGAGGAGGCCACCTGAATGTGTGGATTTGCTGGGTCCATGATTGACCCCAATTCTCACCCCATCTCAAGGGCAGACGTTAGCACTAGGGTAGCCTCACCTCCTGGTGCCGGTGCGTTCCTGGACTGGCTCAGGCAAACATCAGTGGAGTTAAAACTGAACTGTAAAATACTCAAATGGTGTAAATCCCTTTGTTGGTGCTCAGGGCCCCAGACAACAGCCCTGCCCAGGGTGGCCAACGTGGGCTTAGGGTGCTTGCAACCCACCGAACACCCACGCAGAGGCTGGCAGGAGCAGGGCTATCATCCCCTTCCCCATAGGTCGCCAACACAGAATGGGGAGGAGGATATTTTTCCTCCTCTACTTTTTATTGTTAACGCTTCTTTGAGTCCCTTTGTAGCTTCCATGAAACCCAAGGGGATTTAGTGCAAGGTGTGACTTTCCAGCACAAGCCCTCAGCCCCCAGGAGTGGGCTGGGTGGCCTGATTGCCAGCAGAAGGAAACCAAACTGAGTAATGAGTGAGACAGGCGAGCAGACAGAAAGCAGTGTGAACGTTTGCATAGAGGAGGCCAGCGAACAGTTGGCAGTGTGGATTGGAGAGAGGGTTTATGTTTTTTTCATGTCATTTGAGACTCTAATGATGGACTTATGTTGCCCGCTCTTCCTTTTTTCTTACACCTTACCTACTAAAGGAGGAGTTCTTGATGGGTAAGTGGATGCTATCCGCAAGACACCAGGGAATTTATTAGAGGTCACTTGAGCGCATTAGCTGTATCTTCTTCAGGGGGAAAAAAAGCACACAAAGAACTATCTGTATACCTTTTATTTCCAGAGGGATTTTTCTTTTTTCCCCTTCTTTTTTTTTCTTTTTCTTTTTTTTTTCTTTTTCCTTTATTTCAAAATGTTAAGCTTGTTTATTTGCCAGTTTTTACTTTGTACAGAAGCCCTTAATTCGATTTGATTTGATTTTGCTTTGCTTACTTTAGTGACATTCATTCAGCCTCTTTATTAAGGAAGCTTAAATTCCCTCATTTAAGATTTTGTTTCATTTTTGTTTTCTTTCCAAGGATTATGCAGGGTTTTTATATATACATTCCCATTTCTTTATCTTTTTTTTTTCCCTCCCTCTCTTTAAGGTTAAATAAGGGCTTTGTCCTCTGTTACACCTCTTTTATTTAGTTAGTTATTTTGATTCTTTGGTTGCCCGTTTACGTTGTTGGACTCTTTTGTTTAACATGAATCGCATGCTGATACTCTTTGCATGATCTCTGAATCTTCCCGTTATCATAGCAGGGGGAAAAGAAGTTTCTTCTTATTGTGGATTTCTTTCAGGGATATGTGCTTTTGTTTTCTTCTTCTCTTCCTTCTTTTTCTTTTTCTTTCTTTCCTTACTTTGTTTCTTTCCTTTTGTTTCAGTGCATCATGATGGTAAAATTTCTGGGTTTATTTAAAAAAGAAAAAGAAAAGAAAAAAAAAAAAAAAGCAAAGTAAAACCAAAACCAACCCCCCCTAAAAACCGTTCAAACAATGCCAAATGGCTTTTCTGCTTTCAGATCTCTCAGTCAGGGTCTTCTGCTGACCTCTTTACCAAAACAGACAGCCCGCCTGGCAACCTTGCCAGCCAGAACGGAGAGTATCATGAATATGACTCAGGAAACGATACTTCCTCCCCTCCCTCCACTCAAACGAGCTCATCCAGGTCAAAGGACAGCCAGGAGACAAGAAGTCTAGTCCATGATGGCTTTGGCCATGCCTTCTCGTCCGGGAAGCCCAAACTGGCCAACAGCGATAACAGCTCTGATTCAGGAAATTCCTTCACCAGTTGCTTTTCCCAGACCAAGGGAACAGCTTTGGAAAATCTGTCTCCAGATGCCCAGGGACAAGACCGAAGGTCAGTGATTAGCAGTAGCTGCTGCTGGCAGCCAAATACCTGGTACGTTGTTGCTCTGTATCTCCTGCCCGCTCGCCAGTTGCAGTGGTAAGCTGGCAGGGAGGTTTTTGTGGTCTGGAGGCAGTTAGATATAAATCAGACCCACGGTCTTGCCAGTCTGGAGTCTGCAATCCAGCAATGACCAATGCTGTAGCCTGAGGAGGAGGATGCAAATCCAGCCATCAATGCCCCTGGGCACTGCCTGTGCAGGCTTTTCTGGCATTAGTGTGGTTAACACAGGGTTTGGCCCTGGGTTGAGCCGGGTCCTGAACACAGCCCTGCTCAGCCAGACGTGACCGAATCTAAGAAAAGAGGTGCTGGCCCTTCTGGGCAAAGTCTGGAAAGGTACATCAGGGGCTGGCTGAGCTAATTCTCCCCCTCCACTTACTGTGGGGAAGGGTAGCGGGGTTTATTTTCACTAAAACCAGTATGGGCTGTTCTTTCACCTCTCCAAGGAGCCATATACAGCCTGCCCCCTCCAACTCTTCCAGGACTGGACCTGGGTGACAAGATCACATCTTCTGTAGCTGGGGAGCACAGGGAGGGGTGGGTGCCTCGCTGCCTGTGGTATAACACAGCAGCAGCTCTGTGCGCTGGGGCCACGAGGCGGCAGGGACAGGATTCAAATCACCATCCAGTGCCACAGGTCACCATCAGGAGAGCAGCGTGTAGACACCAGCCTCCGTCACCACCTCCCATCCCCGGGGGTTTGCCAGGTGATGTTGGGGATGAAGGGACTGAAGCACAGTAGCTGGTACCCAAGGCTTTGCTCAGGCAGTGTTGTTAAGGGAGCTCTTCCATCTCAGGCCCTTGGCTCTTAAATGCTGAAAGTTGGAGCCAGGATGTGGTCTGGGGGTGGGAGCACTGAAGGAGAGAGGAGCAGGAGCCAGGGGAATTGGTGTTAGGTAGAACAAGCCCTCGATTTTCAGCCAGAGGGTAAAATGTTAGGGCTGTATATACTTCTCACGTTGTGACTCCAGTGGGATAACTCTGCCTTCATATGGGCGGAGCTGGGATTGCAGCTGGCCCTGGCTGTTGGGAGGCTGCCTTGCTGCTGGGCTCTAACCTCTGTTCATACCCAGGGCACTTTTGGAAGCGAAAGAATTCATGCAGCTTTGTCCAAAGGCAACAGGATGTGCTCCACAGTTAGGCTGGAGGGCGGGCCCTTGCCCTGACATGCTCTGGCTTTCCCTTGCTCCAGCACTTCTCACCTCACACCCTCCCCAGAACCTGCACCACTCCCTGGCCTGACCCAGGCTCTGCCAACCAGACATCTCTGGTGTGTTGGGCGTGGAGCAGAAGAGTTATCCCTCAGGCCACCTGAGACCTCTTCCACTGCCCTTCCCTGGCCACAGCCTGGAGGTGAGCTCCTGGGTTCTGACCGACACACATGGGGTCTCCTGCTGCAGAAGCTTGGGGAGCCAGGAGGTTGTCTTTATCCCCAGCTGGGGAGTGGGAGGATGGGAGTACTTGTTGGCTGGAGTCTGTTGCTCCCCTCAACCAAGGACCCGTCCCAGTTCAGCCCCAGCTTCAATGACTGTCCAAACATATGTTCACAGAGGCTGCCTGTCCTTGTGTCTCAACTGTTCAGAGGAGAAGAAGCAAAACTTCCTCCCATCCCCAACCCACAGCTCGCCGCTAAGGCCGTGTTCCCGCAGCGAGTCATACACCAGCACCGGCAGATCCTCCCGTGGCTCCAGCCGCTCCACCCGCTCCCGTTCCTCACACCACAAGGTCTCTCCCAGGTACTCCCGAAGCAGATCCTGCTCTTCGGGAAAGAGGTAAGGCCAGCTAAAACGGCTGTCTCTGTGACTCTGGGCAATGTCTAACTCTTGCAGACTGGCAGGCTCCTTGCAGGAAGAGGTGTAAGAGTTTGAGGATCCACATGGCTTGTAGTCAACTGGCCACACAGAGCTGAGCCAAGAGCATGAAATACAGGGCGTCTCTTCCCCCCGTGAGCCCTGATTTAGGGGAGTCTGGTACAGCCTCACCCTCCAGTGCCTTTAACTCTTTTATGGTTCTTGCCTATCCCCAGGTCTTCGTCACGTTCCCCCAGCTATTCCTCCAAATCCTGCAAAAAAAGTCCTGGGAGCAGGAGTTCAAGGCCTCGTCGGAGCCCCAGTTACTCCCGCTACAGCCCTAGCAGGTACAGCTGTCTCCTCATACGATACCTGCTGCCTCACACTTTCCCTCTGCCTCCATCACTTGTTTGGGCTCCGTCATCGCTGCTGGTGCCTTCTGCCAGCCCTAAACTGCTCCTTCAGCTTCCTCACTGCGTGCTTTAATGCGCAGCTCCGGGGTGAGGGGGGCCAGGGGGATATGGAGTAAGCCTTATGGTGGTATGTTAAGCTGGCCCCCAGTTCACTGGAGATTTCTCACCGTTTATTGCCCCAGAGCTGGCACTGGTTGCAGAGGGAAGAGCCCAGAGATGGGCCTTTTACTTTCTGTGGGGAAAGTGGATTTCCTATAGCCAAGGGCTGCCCTGCACTGATTCATGGGAGTTTCACACAAAGCACTTTTGGGGGACGGTTGCTGGGAGAGAGGGCTGGTTTATCCCTGGCTTTGAAGCATCACGGTATCTCACACTCGGAGCATGTGGCATGTGAAGTGGCTGTTCCTCCGCTCCGAGCCCCTGGGGAGGACAAGCTATGCAGCCAAGAGTGTACAGATGGCTGCTCGCTAGCCTTTGCCAGGGCTCATGCAAGTGGAAGATGCCTCATAGGAAAACCCGGGGAGTGCCCCTCTCTATCCTGCTGATGTAAATGGTGGGCAGAGCATTAGGCTCCAGCTGGGTCTGCCCACAGCTTCCATCACCCAAGGAGCCCATGCCAGCCAGCAGCCCCTGCAGCAGGGCCACAGCCCTTCTCAGAGAGGGATCTTACTGCAGTGAGGAAAGACACTCTGCTTTTCAGAGTCATGGCTCTGCCAAAAGAGGTGTCAGGCCCCGGGAAGTGGCCCTGCTGTGTGGGCAGATGCCAGGTACCCTCATGCTGGCACTTGCACAGAGTTGCAGGGGGAAACACAGCCCAGGTGACTATCCCCTCCACACCTCATAGAAAACACGCATCTCATAGCTCAGTCCTACATGCCTTTGGGCAGTTTTTTCTGGTAACATCTCTGCTGCTGAGCACGCTGTGAACTTTTTGCACCTTTAAAATGTCACATTCCCAGGGTCTGATTCTTGCAGGACGTGACAATCCCTGCACTGGTGCAGGAGAATATTTCCTGTGTGCAAGGATCAGACCCTTGACCTGTAATGTCACTTTGCAGTTGGCATTGAGCAGGGTGTATGAAGTCAGCTACGTTCCACAGAAGGGCCTGTGCTGACGTGTATGGGAATTTAACAAAAGAGAGAACCATAGCAACATCGGCACTCCTTCTGGCGAGCCGTGCAGAGCTGCGTAGCCCTGCAGGGATATCAAGGGCCCTCTGCTCGTGTGGGGCCTGCTGGTGGGGTTGTTCTCACCTGCTTCTGCAGCACGGCCAGCAACAGCAATTTTAGTAGAGCTAAATACAGAGTGCATCCACAGACGCAGGTACATGGATGCCCTCTTACCTTAGCAGTGCAGGGCCACCAGGAGACACTGCTGAAACCCTTGGACACAGTTTGCAGGTGTCCCATCTGTCCAGACAGATGAGCGTCTCTCTGTCCAAGCTAAGTCAGTGCGTGCAGAGCTGATGCCACCAGAGCACTTTGCTTAGAGTGGTCCCCTTTGGAGCTGAGTGTCCTCCACTCACGTGTGCCTTTGAGCCATCGCCTCCACATCCAAAACCCACCCCACAAAGACCCAGCAGTGACCGTTTCCAACCTGTGCCTTCCCCAGAGACCGTGAGCGAGAGCACAAGTACGGCTCCAGTGAGAAGGAATCGCACAGGGAGCGCGACCGGCGGCGGCGGCGGCAGCGGTCCTATTCACCCCTGAGGAAACGCAGGAGAGACTCTCCCAGCCACCTCGAAGCTCGGCGCATCACTAGGTAAGGGGACATTGTCCCATCATTTGGAAACAGGCTCAGCTGGTGTCCCCTGAGGAGAAGGTGGGCTGTCCTTGGGTCCCAGGCCTTGCCAGTGGAGGTTGCTGCAGGAGGAGACCCGGTTCCCCTGAGCCTGATCAGCAGGCCCTTCCACACCTCTCAGGGTTCCTGGATCTCCAGCAGGGGAGTGTCTCATTTACAACAAAGAAAGAAGGCAGGTGAAGGCAGAGCAGGGACTTACTCGGCAGGTACCAGGAGCATCCCCCTGCGGCCTTTTTGTTTCACCCTCTCTTGTGGTAGATGTCCCACGCTGTAGAAACAGTCAAATACTGACTCTAACCTTCGTGCTGAGGTTTCTTTGGGACAGCATCAGACAGAGCCCAGACTTGGTGCTTGAAGCATTCCCCAGGGCCCTGGGGGTGGATGGTTTGAATCCCAAGGCCTGAAAACTACCTGATCTCTTCCTTTTCTTCTTCTAAAGAAACGCCACCACATTTTGGGAGAGTGTTGTGCAAAGTAAATAGTGCTTTTTGGAGATCCTAGCAGTAAATCCATCCCTGTATTGCTGGTAATCCCCATCTCTCTGTACCCGCAGCGCCCGCAAACGCCCCATCCCCTACTACCGTCCCAGTCCTTCCTCCTCCAGCAGCGCCAGCAGCTATTCCTCCTGGTACAGCAGCTTTAGCCGCTCCCCGAGCAGGAGCCGGAGCTACTCCAGCTACCGGACAAGCCGGAGCCGAAGCTGGAGCAGCAGCAGCAGCACCGAGGGCAGGAGCCGCAGCCGGAGCTCGGGCCCCAGGAGCAGCCGCAGCCGGAGTTCAGGCCCCAGGAGCAGTCGCAGCAGGAGCAGGAGCTATGACTCAGGGGGCAGCTCTGACAGCCTACGTCGCTAGGGAGTGCCGCCGGTGGCTCGCGTGCCGGCGTCACTTCCAAATTCCTGGCATTCTCTGCTTCCTTCCCACCTACCTGGCCATCGATAGCAATCATCCCCGATACTGATGTGGTGGCAGCGCTGGGTCCCCCTGCCCCAGCAAGAGCTCCCGTGCACCCAGCACAGCCCCTTCGCTGCCTCGTGGAGAAGGTGGATCCATCCCGGCTCCCCAGGCCAGGGCTGGAAGAAGGGCCAGTGCTTTGCAGAGGATCTGTCACAGCAGACCTGCTCCATCCCCCCCAACATCCCCGTCTCCCCATCGCTGCTGCTTTCCAGAGCACTACCAGCTGCTCCACGGGAAAGAATTCAGCTCCTTGCTTTTCTGCCAGACCAGGAGCCAGCAAATGAATTCCTGTTGGAGGGAGAGACCCGATGAGGGAGGAATTTGCTGGGAAGCTTTGGTGATGTGTGGGGGTGACCTGCCCTGGCCAAGGCAAATATCATGTCTCTTGGGTTTCTCCTCCAGAGTTTCTGACCACTCTGCAGCAGTGGCCTCTTCCGTGAGAGAGTGTTTATTTCTTGCCAGTCAACCAATCCCTGCTATAAATTGAAGGTTAGAAATCCTCCCTTCCTTCATGTAATTCCTGAGGGGGGGGACGGGACACCCAAGCCATTTCCTCCCTTTCTCCCACCCTTTCCTACCAGGTGGGCATCAGCTTCTGCAGGGTTGTTTTCCCCCACTGCTATGACAAGCTGCTGGGGTCTGCAGCAGACATGGGGCCTGTGGGGTACGAGGGAGAGGGCAGCTGGTGCCACACTGCACTTCTAGAGTTACCCCGTGGTGTGGGAGGTGGGGGCTGTGGGGTTTAGGGTTAGGTTTTTCCAAAGGCAGCCCTTGCCCTTGGAGCACAGCACTGGTGGGACTGTAGGGAGATAAGGAGAGAGCCTAGATGTGGGGTGTAGTGAGAGCACACAGGTTCAAAGGGCCTTGCATGAGCTGGGGGACCCCAATTCCCCTTCCTCCTAACAGGCAGCAATTTTAAGCAGCACCTGGGGGATTTCAGGAAATCATTTCTCCTTGAGACCCCTGCTTTCCCCCCCCTGCCACCGAGGCAGCCACTGCAGCCCCAGCACAGGGCCAGTGCAGAGTTTGGGCAGAATGCTCTCTCATCCCAGTCTGTTTTTGGGGGGAGGCAGAAAGGGTCCCCCACTAATGGCCTCTTTTTCCACACAGGCAGTGGCAGGAGGGCCCTGCCTGCCCAGACAGCCCTGGGCCCGGGGGATTTGTCTCCCTGCCAGCCCAGCTGCCTGCGCAATTCCTGTGTTTTGCAGGGTAACAAAGGCTTCTCCCAGCACAGGCTGAGCTGGTGCTGAGGAGTTTCTTTCTCTTACAACACCTGGGTGCTTAGAGACGCTAATTTGGGTTTAAGACTTCCCCCCCTCCCTTTTTCCATCCCCTCCCCTTCCATCCTGCATGATTATTAACGAATTTGGGCTTAATGAGTCAAGGAGGTGTGTCATTTAAGTGTCACAGAAAAGGACTAAGTGGAGCCAGGATCTGCTGGAGGAGGAGAAGGGATAGAAAGAAGTGCACCACTACCACATACCACACACACCCCCAGCTAAAGAGTTCCCCACAGCCCCCCAGTCCTGCTGGCAGCAAGTAAAGGGGCAAAGCCACAAGTGGAGGAAGGCCATGGTGTTCTGGTGGAGCTGGGTGATTGCCTTAGTCAGCGTATAAACCTGTTATCTGATAGAAAGTACAGCAGCCTGGAGGGTATTTCCACCTGGGTGGTAAAAAGGGAAGTTTTATGTTGGGGGTCCCTTTTTCCCAGTATCTTTCCTACTGCTGGTTCCCCTTGTCCTGTGCCTTCAACCCCAAAGCCTCCCCCCCACACCTTTTCCCAGTCCCTCGTCTCCCACCTTGCTCGCTGCAGTTAGTTTGAGGATGAGGGTGGCTGAAACAGAGACCTGGGCACTGGTATGGCCAGTGGTTTGGTGGGGACATGTGTCTGTTGCCCGGGAGCCACTTTCTAGGACAGAAAGCAGAGCATTCCTGGCAGGAACAGGCAAACAGTCCAGGGCTGTGATTGGGAGATGAAAGATGGGGTTTTCCTTCAGAGGGGTGCTGCTGCCCTCCCCTCTGCCCTGGCCCGGACAGCAGCCCCTTGGCCATCTTCAGCAGTGAACTCCCTTCTCGTAAAGGGCTGCAAACCTCACGCTTCTTCCCCAAAGAGTCTCTCCCAGTTTGAAGCTGAAATGCCCTGTCCTTCTGCTCCCTGGGAGCAACGGGAGCCCCAAACCCCAAATCTGCCAGTGTTTTGAGAGCAGCCTCGTACTCCCTAACACACCCTGGGGCACAGTGCCATCTCTAAGAAGGAAGCAGCGAGCCAGGAGGTCAAAGAAAAAAGAAGAGGGACTTTGTGCAACTGGTGTAAATATCAAAACACAGCATCGACTTGAGTTCCTCGTGGCTGGGGACGGATGATCCAAGCACCGCATCAGGGCAGCAGCGCCCACCGACTGTGGGACAGGGAGGGGACCCCCAGGGCTGCGAGGGGGTGACGGTGGCTCTCGTACCCGACCGGCTGACCTGCACTCGGAGGACTGCCTCTCCTCCTACAGCCCGTGGCAACTAAACGCTCCCAGGGTTTCCCAAGCAGACTTGCATCGAAGTAACCTCTTAAATTATTATTTATTTATTTATTTATTACTCTATTTTTAATTGTACGTCAGAATGGATGCAGGTGGTCACCGTTGCCAGTATTTATTTATTCTGAGTTGGTTTGGGG
>VZTM01024350.1:1412-29312 GCA_013400555.1 Jacana jacana | reverse complement strand
TCGGGAGGGGTGCAGGGAGCAGGAGGGGTGTCAGGAGCTGGAGGGGTACAGG
The DNA here is from genome assembly GCA_013400555.1 of Jacana jacana. Taxonomy (NCBI): domain Eukaryota; kingdom Metazoa; phylum Chordata; class Aves; order Charadriiformes; family Jacanidae; genus Jacana; species Jacana jacana. The sequence goes on along the minus strand of VZTM01024350.1, from coordinate 29,260 downwards.
GAGCAGGAGGGGTGCTGGGAGCAGGAGGGGTGCTGGGAGCAGGAGAGGTGCTGGGAGCAGGAGGGGTGCAGGGAGCAGGAGAGGTGCCAAGGAGCCGCGGTGCCAGCACATCCCCTAGGGTTCAGCAGGGTACAATGGGCTGACGACCATCAGCAGCCCCAAAACACATCCCTGCCTGCGAGTGTATGTATAGATAGATATCAATACGTAGCTCTCTCTGCATGATGTCAGTTAGATCGCTATCGCGTTGACTCACCGCGACGGCTCGCTTTGGCAACAACAACGGCAAAGAGCAGGGAGGAGAGGCAAGTCTGGAGGCGGGCAAGCCCCGGCCGTGGCACTTTGCCCATGCAGGGGGCAGACCCCCAGCCGCAGGGCTCATGGGGTTAAGAGGGAGAAGAGGCAAAGCCCGGGGCATGGGAAGGGTGTCCTTGGCTGGCAGCAGCTCGGCTTTGCTTTCCCACCCCAAAGGAGCCCTGCGCATCCCTGGGGGGAACGCGGTGCTGCCTCCCGCTCGGCAGCCACGGCGGCTCCTTTTACGGGCAAGGCTCGCATCTGACGCCGGCCGTGGCACGGCCATGATTTACTCCTGCTTTGCAGAAGCCCGGGCGGCACAAGCGGCGGGTGACATCCCATCAAACACATCTGCCAGGGAGATTAAACAGAGCGCCTGCAAGGGCCAGCCCGGCCAGGAGGCTGCTTTAAATATCCCCAGCACATTCTCGAGCACTACAGTAATAACACAGGCTTTGCCCAGCCCCACGCTGGGGCTGGTGGCTTGGCATTGGTGGTTCCCCACAGACTGGAGGTCCTGCGTGGTCTTCCTGAGGGTCGATGTCCTCCAGGGATGTGGGATGCTGCGAGGCAGCCACCCTGGTCCCCCAGATCCTAAACTGTCTCATCTTTCTTTCCCTCCTGCAGGCTGCCCTACGAGGTGGACCCTATCACGGTCTTCGCCTCCTTGTCGCCAGAGGGGCTGCTGATCATCGAGGCTCCCCAGATCCCTCCCTACCAGCAGTATGGTGAGGGTGGCTGCGGCAGCGAGATCCCCATCGAAAGCCAGGAGGCCACCTGTGCCTGACCGGCCACCTGCGTCCCTCCCGTGCCCTGGCATCCCTCCTCCCCTCTCCCCTCTCCCCCTGGACCCCTGCTTCCCCGCAGCACGGTGTCCGGACATCCTCCAGTGAGGGTGACGGGTGCCGCTTGCAGGGATGGCAGCACCCGCCACCCTGTGGGGACACCAGCTGAGAGCCGGGTGCCAGGCCACCGTCCCCAAAGGGCTTGTAGCCATCTGAGGTGCCGGTAGAGATTCTGTGCCCGTGGGGCCAAGCAGAACGGATGTACTCATTATGGGTATTTTTTGCTCTGAGTCTCTCGGATGGGTTATTTAAAAGAATAGCAAAAAAAAACACAAACAAAGGGCCCTTCTCTAAAATTGACATGGAATCCTGTAGCCCTGTGTCTCTTCCTCTACTTGTGGGTTGTTGGTTGTTTTCCTTTTTTAACTACATCCTTGTAAAAGACGTGCGTCCAGCGGCGGAGCTTGACAGCGCAGGCTCCGTCCCGAGAACCGCGACGCCTCTGTGTGTTTTGAACGTTGGGGTTTGGGTTTGGTTTCTCTTTTTTCCTTTGTTTTGTTGAGGTTTTTTTTTTCTTTTTTTTTTTCCAAAGAGAATTTGTGCTTTTACTTGTCAGACCTGAGGAATAAAACCCAGTCGATGTTCTTAGCCTCTGCTTGTCTCGGCTGAGCCCGGAGGGGTGGGCGCAGGGCTGCGGGAGGGTGGGGGGGGATAAGGGGGGACGACGACACTGTGTTGTCACCTCCCAGCCCAGCACAGGGTCCTCCCCGGGGGGACTAGGGGAAGGGAGATGTGTTTGCACTGATGGCTGGATGAAACATTTGCTCCAGCCTTTTCTGCAGCCTGTGAAGGGCGAGTCCTGGCTAACACTGCGCCGGGGAGGCACTGAGCCCGGCGAGGACCATGGCCTCATCCTTTCCTTACCCTCTTTGAGGAGCTGCAAATGGTTTTATTTCCATCTGGGTGATGCTAGATCAGCCTCTGGGCCGGGAAAGTCAGGCTTGCACCATCCCCATTTCCAGCTCCCCACTAGCAGCTCCGCAGGGAAGCACTTCCCAGCTAATTCCCCAGTGGAGGTGCCGGCAAATGGTTTCTGCTGGGCTCTGGAAATGGCCTTAAAACCATTCCCAACAGCTGAGATTTTTTTTACCACACTGCAATGCCCAGAGTTGGCAGAACAAAGGTGCTGACGGGTGGCAGGAGTTTTTCCATCGATCTCTGTGGCACCTGGACCGGGCACCCGGTTTTCCATGTCACCGGGACATGGGAGATAAAAATACAACCTCACATGCCCCTGCTCCGGCTCACTGGGGCTGTGGTTACCAACAACAGCCCGTCATGAGCTGTAAACGCCAGCACTCCCAGTCACAGAGGGGAACTGGGGGCTCTCACCCTGGTTTTTATACATTAGATTGAATTTTCAGCTCTTGTTAGGGAGCCTGGACACCCCGGTGGTGCAGAACAGCCCCTGCCCATCAGCGGGAGCCACCCCCAGTGGACATTTAGGGCTGATGGTTTGGACTTGATGATCCCATGGATCTCTTCCAACCAAATGATTCTATGATTCTGTGACTCCAGGGGAAGCCCATGTGTCCCAGGGGAAGCTGGTGTGACCCGCAGGCTGCACCTGGATGCCACCGGATGGGTCCCCACAGCAACCCTGACGGTGTACCCCACGTGGGGCAGGTGATGGCTCCCCCAAGCAGGGCTGCCGAGCAGGGGACCAGCTGTGGCTCTGCAGGGGCAATTAGCCACAGCTGAGCCCCTCTCCCACCCCAGGGTATATGGGGAGGTCCCCAGCTGCAGCCTCACTGGAGCTGGGGCACAGGCAGGCTGAGGTTTGGGATGGCAGCACAGGTAAGGGCTGCTGCAGACAGAGGGTGGCTCCCACCTTTATCTCCTGCTGATTCTCTGCTTTGGGGCAAATTTGTATATATTTTTTTCTTCTTCGATCATTTTCTGTTTTATTTGATTCTGCTTTGCTGATGAATCCCTTAAAAACACCTTACAAAAGCTGTTGTAAGATGCATTAGCAATAACTTCTTAATGGCTGAGGCCGGCATCGGCGATTAGGGCTAAGGACCTCTCAGCCAGGCAGTGTGCTTGGACCCCTGCAGCCAGCAGCCTCTCAAGCTCTTCTATTGTCTGCAGGATCAAATACTAAGGAAATAATTGTATGTGGAGATTTGCTTCTTTTTTTTCCCCTCTCCCTCTGTTGTTTTTATTTATTGTTTGGGTTGTTTTTTTAAGCATGACCTGATTATTGAAGTGAAGGAGGGTTTTTTTCAAAAAGTAATCCCCACTGGTGTTTCTGTAATTGGAGAAATAAGCTTGGAAATACTGGGGCATTTCTGCAACAGGGTCTCCCCCTGTGTCTGAGGAGGATGGGGATGGGAAAGGTGCCTTTTTGGGGTACCAGGGCGCCTCAGAGGAGCGGGAGCTGTTTGTGCATCCTCAGCCTGCGTGTGAGATAATGGCTTGAAGCCATTAAACCTGTAACACAGGGCTATAATGGCCACTCTGCTGGTTACAATACATTTCATGGGTTTATAGCAATTACACTGCACCGGGTGGTGTCATAACACATTACAGCTCATAGCTTAATATCGGCTCTAGCAGGGAGAGGGTGAGTGTGGGACACGGCTGCGGGTGAGCATCCTCTGGGCAGGGAGGAGAGGGTTTCTTGTGGGTCTGACCCCGAGGAGGTTCAGGAGGGACTGAGACCCAGGGCTGTGCTTTTTGGGACCCCTCTTGGGCAGGATCACGGTGGTCAGGAATTCACCTTGCATTGGGGCACCCCAGCCACAGCAGCACCTCTCTACTCCCTTATTCCTCTTTCTGGGGAGGCATTGGACTTGTCAATCCCCACATCATTCAAAGCCATATGGCTTTGTATTGCCGAAGGGGGTGGAGGAGCCATCCTAACCCAGGCTTTTCAAACCCTGCTTGGAGCGATGCTGGTGCTGCTGGCCCGGCTGTGCCCCTGGACGGGGCTGGGAGAGGAGCAGATGTTGGAAAAGATTTTCTTTATTTCTTTCTAAGAAGTGGTTTCCAATAAAATACACAATCACCTCTGAAAGGGGCTGGTATAATTAAGCAGGTGGATGCTAGGTAATGTGCATTAAGCTCTTGGTTGCCATCAATGCCAGCATGTGTCTTGCCACCCAGGGAGGAGCCAGAGGAGTGTGCCTCCTCTGGAGAGAGGAGATGCCAGGGGTTGGGGCTCAGCTTGGAAATCCAGCTCTTGAAGCATCTCAGGACCATGAGCTTGCAAGCTCAGCTCTAAGCCCCAGCAAAGCTCTCCTGTGCAGCTGGAGGGAGATGCAGGTGGTTTGTGCTGCCTTTCTGTTGTGGGAAAGGCTTTTTATTTTTTTAGCTTCTTTGCAGCAGTGGTGTCCCGTTCCCTACAGCACAAACCAGAAATTCCTGGTGCTCCAGGAGCCAGGAGGGACTGGGACTGGGAATGCAGTGCCAGGAGATAAGGGGGCTGAGTCATGGGAAACTGGCCTCAGCAGACCAGCTGCCCAAACCGGCCAAAGGACGTGAAGAGATAAGGATAAGGTCACCCAAGCCCTGGAAGAGCTCAGTGGTAGGAGATTGAATAAACCTCTTGGCTGTGGCTTGAGCTGCCAAAGAAGCCACAGGGGCTTTGAAGGCACCACTGGCCCTCAGCAAGGCAGGGGCATGGGCAACTGGGCTGAGCAGTTTCTGAGCACTAGTTTATGCCCCACTGGGACATGTAGCTCCTCACAGGGCACCAGCTCCTGTCCCAGAGGATTTATTTTCCTAAAATGGAAGCAAAAGCTGAATTGATTTATTTTGGTTGGCAGCATGTGGAGCAGGGTAAGTAATCCCCAAGAAGCTCCAGAGCTGTCCAGATACATCGGGCATCTCCAGAGGCCCAGTTTCTTCTCCTAGAAGAACTGGGTTGGTCTTACTTTCCAACTCCCCAGCTCCTGTGACAGAAGCTGGCTCGTACCTGGGCAGAGCAGTGGCCAATGGCTGGCACAGCAGCTCCCAATGCTGTGGGTAAGCATCACTCTTGAATCCACACAGATGTCCATGGCTCAGGGCATGCTGGCTTGCCCTGGGGAGGTGCTCTTGATGTCTCTCACTTGCTTCCAGTACGTTGTCAAACTGTGCTATGGGATTCTTGGGTGGCCACAGAGACTATTTTGATGGCTGATGGGGGTGTTTGTGCTTTCCAGCCACTCTGGGAGCCTCTCTGCACAGCTCTGAGCTGTGTGTGAGCCATGGGTGTGCAGGAGCTCAGCCTGTTCTCCTCCAGTATCTTCTCTCCCAGTCCCCTGACCCTGCAGTCCTCCCCTCAGCCCTTCCAGATGACGTGCAGCTCTCCAGGCTCTCCCTTGGCAGCTGGTTCTTCTTCCTGCAGATTATCTGTCTGGGTTTGTGCAGGGGAGTTGATAGAGCACTGGTGGGTTTTCCTTCCCAGAGCCCTTCAGAGCATCCCTGGCTCCCTGAGGGTTTCTCAGAATTTCTCAGACAAACCCAGGTCCCTCCGGTACAAGTCAGTCCCTTTTCCCCCAGAGAATATCCTGTAGCCATTTAAGTGTTTCTCTGCTGAAGTTGAGGTCAGTTTCTTTTGGGGAGTTTCTCTTCTGTTGGGGATTTTTACTTGGTTGGAATTTCGGTGTCTACTTGCAAAAGTGGATCTCATCTGCTTTATTTTTGCTGTCTCCAAAGAGGATCTTTTTGTCAGATGATGCCTGTGGGGATAGAGGAGCAAAAACTCTATTTTATTTTATTTTTTTTTTCTAATGAAATAACCTGATGGCATAGAAATATTACATCCCCAGGTGCCAGACGGCCTTTCTGTCTCCTAAACCAAAAACTGGGCTGGATGGGGCTTTGTGTGACCCACTCTAGTAAGAGGTGTCCCTGCCCAGGGCAGGGGGGTTGGAACTTGGTGATCTTTAAGGTCCCTTCCAATTCTAACCATTCCATGATTCAGCAGGAGCTCCTGGTCATAAACTGACAGAACCACCTCTGGGAGTAAACCAAGATGTCCCTGAAGCTCTGGCCACTGCACTGAGGAGAAGGGGAGGAGACTTGGGGATAAAGCAATGCCTGTGGGGTGTTATGGCATCGTGTTTTGGATGCTTCTGCCTGTGCCTATCCTGGGAGGGGACAGGATGTGCTCTAAGGCTCAAATCTGGTAACCCTCCTGGGTGGACACCGTGTGTGAAGAGTGTCACTAACCCCTTCACGGAGCCACAGCTGCCTCTGGGCACCGTGACATCTCGTAGCCACACATTCCTCCCTCNCTCCTGGGTGGACACCGTGTGTGAAGCATACATACATATGCAAGCACACAATAACAAGGCTGGAGCTGGGGGAAGGGAAAGAGACTTCTTCTATTTGATCTCTTTTGTCAGTCTTTAAATCCAATTGCAAATGCTGCTGGTAATTAAGGGTCATCTTTGCCATTAGGGTGATGTGCTAAAGGGCAACCTCCTGCTCCCAGCCAGATGCTCCACAGCAAACCCATCCTGCAGGGGAGGCAAGTTCTGTCTTAATTTTCTTCTTTCATACAGCAACAAAAAGCTTCCTATCCCAGGCAGCCTTGGAAGCCTCTCTCCTTATTAAAAGTCATCCTTGAAATGTATTATAGCAGGTGAGGAGGGTGGTTGTGAAGCACAAAAAGCCTGCAGAAGAGCTCATTAAAATAATAAATTACAACTAATTAGAATAAATCAAGCTAAATCATTGCCAGTGTGAAGGTAAAATGAGGAGTGAGTGTTTTTAATAAGGCTGGGGTTGATCCCAGGCTCCTCTTTGAGGTGATGGTGAGTCCTGCTGCAGTGATGATCCTGCTGCTGGGGCCAGGGCGGAGAACAGACTGAGGCAAAGGGAAAGCAGAACTAATGGGGTTTCTAACTGTTTCCCCACCTGAGCTGCCTATCCCTGATTGCAGTGGGCTTTGGGGGTAGCGCAGCACCCACAGAAGAGCAGGAGCAGGTTGAGGAGCTTGGGTTTGCTCACTTTGGGGTTTTCTCCTCTTTAATTTGCAATGTACAAAGTGGCTGTGGGGGTTTTGTTCCTCTCCATCGTGTCGCTTCATCACGCGCAGCCACAGTGGAATGACTTCTCTGCATAATTAGCAGTGAGATCATTGCAGCCGCCTTGGCTCGCAGTCAGTTTCTCCTCTGGTCTCCAAAGAGCTGCTCAAAACAAGGGAGAGGAGGGTGAGGTGTCAGGGGGGAGGGAGTGGGATGGGTGCCCTGGCAGCCCCAGAGGTGGGTGCTGGAAGAGGGGGACACCTCAGACCCTTGCTCGTGCACCAGCTGAGGGAAGTTTGGGCGATCTTGCTGTCCTCCTTGATGATGATAACGCTTGAGCCCAATGTCCCAGGGAGCAAAGACCAGCAGCACTGGCCTGACCATTGTCGAGGATGGGCTCACCACTTCTGGGATGCTGTGGGAAACCATCTGCAATGCATTGAATACCCATGTGGGATGTCATTGACCAGAAGGTCTTTCAGGCTGCAAAAGCAAAAGGTTTCCTGCTGAGATGAGTGAATCACCTCTGAAAGCACCTGGGAGTGGGCTCAGCTCCTGAGAACACAGAGCCCAGAGCCAGCATGATGCTGGTGCCATGGCCAGGGACAGCAGTGATGCTGAGACACCATGGCTTGAACCTTCCCAGCTGCTGCTTCCCTCCAGGGGAAGAGCCCTACTGCCACTGCTGGAGAAATGTATTAGTTTCATTAAGCTTAAATGATTAGCTCCAGCCCTTGATAATGATACTTAATGGATCTAATATTTTTTTGGTGATTATGCTGTTGTATACAGTGCTGTATATCATTAATAACCTTCTTTAAACCTTCCTTTCACTGTCACTAATTACATTCAAGCCCTCTATGCCTAAGCCCAATTAGCTGCCTATAAAGAGGTTTTACCCCATGAAGAATGCCTGGCTGCGCTGGGAGGCAGATGCCGATGGGTTACTGGGCAAGAGGATGCTTGGATTTGGCTGTATCCTACAGGGTGGTCAGGGCAGTGGTGGGGGGTGCTGCTCTCTACAGGAGGTGGTAGGAAAGCCTTGGGGCAGCTCAGCTCTGCTCAAATCCCCTTTCCCAGTCACCCCCTGAGTTTGCAGGAGGGTTAGCACCAGTTGGGGCCACCCCTGCATCTCTGGGGTGGATTTTAGCACCTCTTGCTGCCCAACGGGGGAGAGATGACAGACAGTAGGTGCGAGTGGTGAAGTCAAATGCTGCTCACTGCCCTTCCCAGGGAGTGATATGGAATGCATCGAGGAATCGGTGTTTTTCTCAGGGAAGGGGTAGCAAAGCCTGGGACTCCCTGGGACACCACACTGGATGTGGCTGGGAGGAAGAAGGAGCATCACCACTGTCTCAAAACTCTCCCTGAAACTTGCTGTCACCCTTGGGAGGAGCAACCAGGCTTGGCTGCTCCTCTGCTCCTCCCTGCCCGCACCTCCTTCCTGCCCCCCTGTGAGCTGATTAATCCATTAGGATTAACCTCTCTTTAACTCCTTGATTAGCTGCATTTTAAAACTCAGTTTATTTTCCTCTTCCCATCAAGCCAGAGCCAAAAAAAAAAAAAGAGCCCCATTTGCAGTGATACTGATTTACTGCAATTTCTGAAAATCAGGGTGAACGCCGGGAAGGCGTGCTTGGCATTTCAACCCATCCTTAGTGAGCTGCAAGAGGCTCCTTCCAGCAGGGGCCAACTTCAGGGAGAAAACCACAGAACCAGCATCCACCCAAGTTCCTAGCCCTGGTTTTTGATGGTGTCAGTACAAACCTGGAAGATGCTTCCTGTGTTTCAAGTACTGAAAATGTCCTGCTCTGTATCTTGAGGAAACTAAGGCCTCTGTGAAGTGATGTGGGGGGGAGGTAGCACAGCTGATTCTCAACCCTTAGATGGCTTTTTGGGTCCCCCAGGGACATCTGTTTCTCTACTGGAAATGTTCTTGGCTTCCTTGAACCACACAGAGCAGGGACTTCTCAAGATTGGGTTTTTTGCTTTAAGATCACCCAAGACAGTAAGTTTGGCCTCATCTGGACCTGATTTGCCAGGTGTAGACCCAGTCCTGGGTTTCCCCAACCTGAGTTTAAGCCCATGATCTCTGTGAGCTGCCAGACCTCTCCAGAGTCTGGAGGTGTTTGATGGCAAAAGCTTTGCCTGTGCCCTGAGCCTGGTTTGGTGTCAGCTCTGGGGTCGCCCAGGGAGCAGTTGCCTCCCTCCATTGCGCCAAAGCCATGGGGGAAAAGTCATGAAGGTCTTCAAAAACAAGTAAACTCACTGGATTTAAAACAAGACATCTACTGGTCCACAATGACAGTCTTTCCCTTCACTGTGTGTCACCTGGGAATGGGTGACTCCCTCCCTGTTACCCCTGTGATCACGACCAATGGTGGGGACTGCGCATCCCATTGCTGAGGCCGGGGATGCTGAAGCACAGGGGGCAAGGGAGATGTGTGGGGGCAAGCGGAGCTGTGTAGCTGGTGACAGTTTTGTGGTGGAGGCTGCTTGGACCTCCCTGGGGAAGGATCAGTGCTCTGCTGGCTTTAACCCCAGCTCCCTACCCTGCGGTTTCATCCCTTGCGAGGGGAAAAGGGTGCAGCCCTGCCAGCACACCCAGCTGGTCACCGCATGTCCCACCTCCTCCTGGGCACAGGTCATCCCCTTGAGGAACTGGCTGCTCTGGAGTTGCTCCTGCTGTATTTATGTGGTCATGAAGCTTTAAGGCAACTAAGGCTGACCTGCACTAACCCCTCAATTCAGCCTTCAGTCACTTCCTCTGGCTGTGAATCAGCGTCTGAGCCCTGGTGCTTTGAGGGGCATGGGGACACTGCCTCTCCCTCTGCCAAGGAGGGACAGGGACAAACAGCTTTTAACAGGGCTGAAGAAATTGGCTGAGTTACAGGTCGCTGGTGACAGGAGTTTGCCCTGTGATTAAGGGGTCTGATTGGGCAGGCAGGGGTTGAGGCTCTGGTCCAGAGCTCAGCAAAGCCAAGGTGCTGGGGTCTGGGGTGTCCCCCTCACCTAGACAATGGCTGGGACTGAGGGCTGGAAGTCTCCCCTGGGGCTAGGATGCTGTGGAGCTGTCCTTTTGGGATGGCTGTCTGCAAGGAACACCTTTCCCTGCTGCAGTTTGGGATGTTGGGGTGCAGGGCTGGGTTTAGCAAGGCCATTCCTTCTCCTCTTCCGGGCTGCCTGTTTATAAGGACCTTTGGGATTTCTCCAAGGCTTTGGAGTAGCTCAGTGTGTTTCTCAGCTATTTTGGGGTGCATGAGTGGGGAATGTGTGACGTGGACATACACACCCATGTGCTCCCATACACAACAGCCTGGAGGCTCAAGTGTTTAGGCAAGCAAGCCCTGCAAGGGAGTCTTCTTCTCACAACTGGGCACAGGGGTTTTGCCTCATGGGACTGCAGCGCCCGAAGCTGGGGCCCCCTGCACGAGTGGTGGTGGAACAGGAAAAGTCTCTCAGGAGCCGCCTGTGAGCTGTCAAAATGTATTAGAAGCTGCAGTGGAGGTTTAGAAAGCTTCATGCTGACACATGATTTAGGGGAAGCATCTTGCATTTCTGTGGCTGTACAACAAGATTGTCTGAAATGGCAATGATAGGAGAAAATGTCTTTTAAAGTGTCTGGCCCATAGGGGTCAGGGGCATCCATAGGGGTACATAGGAGTCCCTAAGGGTCTAGAGGAGTCCATAGGGTTTGGCAGGGGTCCATAGGGGTTCTGGGGGTGGCCATAGGTATCCATAGAAGTTCATAGGTGTCTGAGTGGGTCCACAGGAGTCTATTGGGCTCAGGCAGTGTGTGTCCATAGGGGTTCTGGGGTGTGCACAGGGGTCTGGAGGGTTCTATAGGAGTCTTGAGGGGTCCACAGGGGCCTGGGGGAGGGTGTCCATAAGGGTCCAAGGGATCCATAGGGATATGGGTAGGTCCACAAGGGTCCATATGGCTCTGGGGGGAAGACACATAAGTGTCTGCAGGTGTCCATAGGGGTCCATATGTGTCTGAAGGAGTCCATGGGGTTTAGGTGAAGTACATAGGGGTCAACAGAAGTCCATAGGTTTTGGGGGGATGGATCCATCAGGTTCCATAGGGATCTGGGGGTCTCCATGGGGCTTTATAGGAGTTCATAAGTATCTGGGGGGTCCATTGGAGTCCATAAGGGTCTGGGCGGGGTCATAGGGGTTTAGGATTCCATAGGCGTCTTTGGGGTTCCATGGCTTTTCATAGGGGGTCTGCAGGCATCTACAGGGTTCCATAGGAATCAATGTGGGTCTAGGACAGTCCATAGACATCTTGGTGAGGTCCAGAGAGGTCTGTGGGCAGGGGGGGGAGGGGGGTCTATAGGGGTCCTTAGGAATCTGGTGAGTTCTATAAAGGTCTGGGCAGGTCCATAAGTATCAAGAGGGGTCTGGAGGGTATTTTAGGGTTCTGGAGAGGTCCACAGGGGTCTGGTCAATCCATAGGATTCCATACAGGCCTATACGTTATATGAACACCTGTGGACACCCCCAGACCCCCATGGATTTATAAGGATGGCCATGGACCCTCACCGACCCCTATGGATGCCCATGGACCCTTATAGACCCCTATGGACCTTTACAGACACCCCCAGATACCTATGGGTGCCTGCAGACCCCTATGGAACACAAGGGATGATGGACCCCTATGGATCCTCCCCGACACCTATAGACCTATAAGGACCACCCCAGACTCCTCTGGATCCCTCATGGACTCTTGTGGACACCCCCAGAGCCCTATGAACCCTTATGAATCCCTATGGACCCTTATCGACACCCAACCCTCACACCCCCAAACTCCCATGGACTTCTGTAGACTTCTAAAGAGCCTTGTGGACCTCTATGGAGCCTCCCAGACACCTATGGATCCTATGGACCCATGTGAACCCCCATGTACCTCCACATCCCCCCCTCAGATGTCAGAGGGAAATTGTGCTGCTTGAATACTCTTCAGATAAATTGAAGCTAAAGGGATGTTAAACATTTTATAGGGTTTTTTTAACACACACACACACACCCTTCCACCACCTGCTGCTGAAACTACGCAAGAGGAGTCATCAAACAGAGGAAGTGAGGTCCTCATGGTGCATGGCATTGGAAATGGCCTCATCCCAACCCAGCATCTGAGGGCAATTAACACTGAGAGACCCCAAACCCAGCAGAGTCAGGTCTGGGCTCCTTGCCAGCTCCTCCATGGAGGTTGGGATGCTCATGGGGAGCAGGAGGACTTGCAGGCCTTGGGTTCCTGGGGCCCTTTGCTGGACCATGGCATGAGCCTGAAGCAATGGGGAGAGGTTGTTGGACCTGGCAGAGTGACAGCTTTGTGGTTGCGTGTGAGGTGCTGCTCCTTGGAGGTGTATTCCCTTTTGGAAAGCCACTGCCACAGGATTGATAGACACCCCCCCGCCCCCAGATGCAACAGAGCATTTGGCTACAAACCACCCTAACATCAGCCGTCCCCAGAGCGGTGCTGCCAGGGAGACCACCTCTGTCCTCCTGGTTTTGAGCTGACACCATGGAGCCCGCCCAGCATTGCTCCACGGGACAGCCCTCGGTCAGAGGTTTGGGGTTGCTTTATTTTTTTTTCTTTATTTTCTTTTTTTTTCTTATTCCCCCTCCTTGGCATTCACAAACGAGGAGCATTTTCGCTCCTGAGCTAAAGATGTCACTTTGTCTTGTAGCGGCTGCCAGGTTTTAGAGGGCTGGCAACTTGTGAACACACCCAGAGGACAGATGCCAATAGTTACGTGGCCGTCTTTACTCGAGGAAGAAGAACTGGGCTTTGTGGCTTCTTGCTTCTTGTTTTTTGTTTTGAAAGTAAAATTAGCACGTTTACCTGGTCATTTACTTAAGCTGTTAGTCACGGCAAAAGACACGTGCGCCGTCTGGTTTGTCTCCTCCGACAGGTCTCGCTTCCTCAGGGTGGGCTGGGGTGCTAAAAGGTGAGCAAGAGCAGCAAATATGTGAGTCTTGGTGGTGTTGCTTCCCCGGAAGGTGAGCTGGGGGTGACAGGAGAGCAGCCCCAGGGCTCCCAGGAAGCCCTTCCCCAGTCTGTACCTCCTTCCCCTACTCCTGCCGGTGAACACCGATGGGGTGAGCAGCCCCGGTGTCTGGGCAGTATCTGCACCCAGGATCCTCTGACCCTCTGCTGGGTCAGAAACTGCTGCTTCTAACCCCATCCAAGCCTGGGCTGTGTGGGGCAACTGCCCCCACAGCCTACCTCTGGGCAAGCTTTTTGTACATACACTTTTTATTGCTATTTCCACTTGTCAGATTCATTACAGTGCATCCAGCAGTCAGGGTGATGCTCCCCAAGGGTCTTTGTGCTTAACACGAAATGGAGCTTGCTGGTGGGGCTTGTTGCTGTGTTTTTTTCAGTGCTAGTGGAGCACTTCCCAGTTGGGATCTGGCTTAAGTTTTGGCAGAAAAGATCCCGGGCAGGATCCCAGGGGTTATTCTGGTGGACTGAGCCCGCAGGTAGCACCTGCTCACCAGCAGCATGGGCTTTCCAACACCCAGCAGAGCTGCAGAAAGCCATGAGGGCTGGGGCTAGGTATTTTTAAACAACCTTGGCCGGGCAGGTTTTCCCAGAGCGCTGCCTTTTCTTGTTATCTCCTCCTGCAATTACAGAATGATTCAGTGACAGCTATCCTGCGGTTAAATGCAAGGAGCTTCCCGCAGGTACGGTGTGTGTAACACCCAGCAATGCCTCCTGGTACGACAGGGTACTGTCTCGTGTTATCACAGCTTGAGGTGCTCAGCAAATAATCCGAATCCTTCCTCGTAACGCCGGGTTATTTTGAAGGGGGGTGGTCATATTATCTATTATACTCGCAAAAACCAGATAATAATAGTAATACCATTTGGTGGAGCGCTGTTAACGCAACAAGGCTGTCACTTGTCACCAAGAATGCTGTGTGTGGCAGCCTGTTAAAAAGAAAGTCAAAACAAGGCTGGCAGCAGCCAGCCCCAGCGCATCGCCATCGCTGCCGGGCTCAGCAGGCACGATCGTGTTTCCCCCACGCCGGAGCCAGCCAGGATGTTCTGTACTGCTGAGCTATGCTGGCTTGGCTGGTGCAGCCAGTGACGTGCTCGACAGCAGGGCAGCAGCGACGTCCCAGCATGCTGTGGCTTGCAGGAACACTGATAGCGCTGCCCCCGGGGTCTCGTGTTCATGAGTCGTCTTGTTGCGGGCAGAGATGGTGGCCCCGAGCTGGGCTGAGAGTTCCCTGGTGACCTGAGCTCCCCTGAGCTCCAATGGATCCCCAGTTTCTATTGGGGTCAGTGGATGCTAAATCCACCCTGTGGGATGTGCAGGAGTGGTGGTGGGCCGGTGAGCATGTGAGCCCCTCAGCTGTTCACCCTGCTGGTTGGGCAGATGCTGCACGGACCTGGTGGCTGGGCACAGGTGAGCTCCCAGACTGGGTAGCACTGGCTGGTGGTACCGTTCGTGCGCCTTTCTCCTCCCTCCTCTTTCCTTTAAAAGAGATATTTCAAATATAAAGGCAGCTACACCTCTGGAAATGCCTCATGGATCTGAGGAGGTTTCTGTAGGACTTCATCTCTGCTGTATTTGCCCCAGAGCAAGCCACAAACTTTCCAGGGTCCCAAAAGTCTCTCTTATTTTTGCCCCTTGAGGTATTTCAGTGCTAACCCAGTGCGTGCTTCCCTCAGCTGCCACCCTGTGCATAAGCAGAGCCTGCTGCGGGCAGGAGGATGCTCCCTGCATTCCCAAGGATAAGCCACAGCAAACCTCCCCTCCCCGAGCCTCAACAGCTTCAATGTTTTCTACATTTATAATGGAATGGAGAACGGGAAGCTCCGGAGAAGTGAAGCGTCTCTCTCAAATCATCAGGTTATTTTTACGTGCATCTATATTTTCTTATGTGTGTGTAAATACCTCCCCCACACACATAGTTTTATCTCAAGAAGTGAAATAAAAATAGCTGAGGATTGAAAGGGGAGCAGGCGAGGGGGCGGTTGTGCTTTTTGGAAGAATCTCTTCAAGGTTCAGAAACAGCGAAGCCGTGGTGATAACATGATCTGACAAAACCCCAGCTTCTCCAAGCCTGCGAGGAACGGTGTTAATGAAAGAGATCTTAATGACTTTCCCTCGACGTTTCAATTTATTCTGACAAGCCACAGCCAGGCACGCAGGCTCTGTGTGGCGCTTGGGGAAGTTCTGACAAGCTCCAGGGAGCTGGCCTTCTACGTGCTGGGAATTGCTGCTTGGAAAAACACGCACACATACCCCCATCCCACAGATACCAGGGTGGCACTGAGGGGTCCCCTGCCTCTCCAGGCTGATGGCGGTGACCCTTTTGCCCAGTTTCCCTGTTTTCCTTGGCCAAGCCCTGGCTCCGCCGCTCTCCTCAGCCCTCCTGCTCTGCACGCCTGGGCTGGGCGAGTGATGGGGGGAGATGGTGTGTGACACTGGAGAAGAGGAATATGCTGTGGCTTGATACAGATGTTGGATAGGCTCTTATTTAATTTCTTCTCCCCGCCCCCCCCCTCCGCCCCCCAAGTAGGACAGCAGCACAGCGGGATTTCTCAGGGCTCAAGCTCTGCAAAAGGGGGAGGCAATTTCCCCAGGGAATGTGAAATGAGGAAGGTTATGTGATCTGGCAAAGCTGCTGCTACACAACCCAGAGCCCTGTGTGCCCTGGCTTAGGATCACTTATTGTCATGGCTTTTTCTCACTCTCTCTCTCTCTCTTTTAATGATAACAAAAGGAGGATTAGCAAATTGTTTGCTGCAGGAAGCCTCCTGGCTGCAGAGTGGCATGTATGGGACATGGTGATGTTTGGCTGGGCTGAGCCCCCTCTGACCCTCGGCACCGAAGGACCAGAGCGTGTCTGGCAGGAGGGGATACATCCCATGCCCATGGCAGTGTCAGGGCTCAAACTGCTCCTGCTGAACTTTGGCCTAAGCGCTGCCCTCAAAAATAAAACCATCGCATCTAATAATACCCGGGCTGCAACTCACACTGGGCAACCCTCTGCCAGCTGCCATGGCCCGCTGGGGCGGAGTGGTGTCACGAGTCACTGGCACACAGCGTTGTGCAAAGTCACCGTCCCCCCTCCTGACAGTGGGGCATGCGGGTCCCCTCTCTCTCCTGCTCCCTTGGGGGCCTTTATGGGGCTGGGAGTAACCAGGCTCTGCACAGGCAAAGCCGCTGCCGCCTCCTCCTCCTCCGCTTTGGGAATTTGCTGGGAGGATTTCCAAATGCCTCTGCTTGGCAGCGAGTCCTCACTGGTTCCGGTAACACGCTAGAAGTCAATCCCAAGAAAGTTGAAGGCTTGTTGTCCCTATAAATTGCACTGCTGGTTGCTTTCCTTCTGCTCAGCATCTCCCAGCTGCTGGCACTGCCTGATCCGTTAATTCCCAGCAAGGCTGATACTGGATGAGGGTGGGAGATGCTGTGTTGAGAAGAGCTGAGCAAATCACCCTTATATTTTTTCTCTAGCCTTCCCAGCTCTCACAACGCCCGCACTGTGACCCACCAAGGTTGGCACAGGGACTTGGCCAACCCCCAAATGGCTTCTGCAAATATTTGTGCCCTTGGTCTTCCATGCATGGGCCTGTGCACTGGGGCAGTTTGAAGGGAACATCTGGCAAAGGCACATTGTTTTTAAAGCCAGCTCCAGGGGGGATTGGTTGGCAATGTCCCACAGCTTCTCGCTGAGCAAGTTCCTGGCAGTCACAGAGGGCAGGGTGAGGGGCAGGGTGGCCTTTTGGTAGCAGAGCATTGACCTCCTCCGTGTTCTGGAGCCTCTCCGATTGCTGTTACTGGGGTCAGACCACAGCCAAGCTGCTGGGTGCAGTTTTGGTGGTGGTGGTCTCTCCCAAAAGGTGGTAGCAAAGCTGTTGGCAGTGCAAATTTAAGCCTTTTGGGCTGTCTTCTTGTTTTTTTTCTTGCAAAACCTGCTTCCTCAGCAGCATGTTCTTCCATGGCAGAAGGTGAAGCCCTCGGGGGGAAGGGAGCAGGAGGCAGGCAGGTTTCAGTGGGTGGCAGCAGCCCCTCTCCCCTTCTCACCCACGTTGCGTCAGCGCCGTGAAGACACTTCTCACATAAATGGTGTGTGCCCACAGCTCCTCTGAGTCACGCCGTTAGCAGAGAGCTCATAATTCTTTGCTTTTTCAAGTACAAATGTCTTAGGAAAAGGGCATTAAATAAAACACTTGACCGAGGTCCCGGTGGTGACTAATTCCAGTGGTACGCCCCGCTCCAGTCTCAATCTTGCTGAGCTCACTGCCTGCTGGAAGGGCTTATGCAGATCCTTGCAGGTGGAGAAGCAAAGAAAAAGCTGAAAGTTGCATGAAAACAACCCAAAAGGGGCAGGCACATGCTGTGGTGATGGCATGGTAGGGACAAACCCCAGTATGCTCCCTCTGGGTGTCAGTGTTCCCTGGGGATCACTTTAGTGTGAGCCACGCTCTCAGCCCAAAGCACGGGATGTATCAAAATCTAAAGCTTCTGCCCAAAATCGCTGAAAGGGTTTGAGGAGAAGGGGAATCACTTTCCATGGAAGAGCTGAGAGGGCATTTTTTTCTGCCCCAGCCGTGGTGTTCCCTGTTGAAGAGGTAGCAGCTCGGAGGACTCAAACAAGGCGACTGTGAATCTGTATTTGTAAACATGCTGCCTCCCACCAAGTAAAAGCTGGCAAACCCAGAGCTCTGCTGAACAATTAACCCTTCCAAGCACACCTCCCAGGCACACTGTGAACATTAGATGCCCAAACCATGTGAAAACCCTGAGATGTGGCAGCAACATGCCCTGTGCCCCAGCCCTGCTGCCCCTGGACCACTGCTGCCAAGCCATGGCCCCCAGCCAAACCTTCCCCATTGATCCCTCTGGGCTTGGAGGAGATGGATAAGAACTAAGTTGGTCTCTTCTCCCAAGTAAGGAGAAGGTCTTGGAGACTTTCAAGACCCATCTTGATGCCGTCCTGAGTAGTGTGCTTTAGGCAATCCTGCTTTAGCAGAGAAGATATCTCTAGATTCAAACTCTGACAATTCTGTGATTCCAGAACAAGAGATAGGACAAGAGGAAAGAACCTCATGTTGCACCAGGGGAGGTTTAGGATGGATAACAGGAAAAACTTCTACATTGAAAAGATTATTAAGCATTGGAACAGGCTGCCCAGGGAAGTGGGAGAATCACCATCCGTGGAGGCATATAAAAGATGGTTAGATGTGGTGCTGAGGGACGTTGTTTAGTAATGGGTTTTTGTCAGTGTCAGTGATGGCTGGACTGGATGACTGGAAAGGTCCCTTCCACCTAGAAAATTCTATGATCTCCTCAGGACTAGGATGAGACACTGAGCTTACTGTGCAGCTGGTGCTGAGCTCTGTGCCACCAAACAAGCCCTGGCTTTGCTTGCAGCTTGGGTACCAGCTGAAAACACGACCCTCAGATGGGACTTTTACAAGATAAAGCATCTCTTGCCACCAGCTTTGCTCTCCCCTCCTTTACCTCAAAAGCCCCAGGAGCTGCGGAGCAGGAGGCAGCCTGTGTGCAGCATGCAATGGAACGGCTGCAGGACCGGGCATAACTAATTAGCGCCTCTATAAAATGACATCTATTTCCACAGATGGGAAGCTGCTTCCCCCTTTTATAGCTGCTTCAGTTAATTAGTTATCTCAGAGGTTGCATTTGCATTCCCAGCTTTGTGAAATACCCTTTTGTTAAGGACTTTTCATATACTTTTATGAAGTCGGCCGCTGAAACGGGCTCATTTATCTCACCAGTGACAGGCGGCGAGGCTTGCCCAGAGCTGCATGCCAGATGCCGAGGTTGTAAAAATAATGTTTGCCTCGCCTGGTGTTTGGAAAGGAGACAGAAGGTGCAGGGCTGCGAGAGGAAAGTCCCAGGCTGCTAAAGCCAAGGTCTGGATCTTGAACAACTTCTCCAAAAATGTCCAATCTGTTGCTTTTTTGGGGCAGCTTGCAGGAGCCTGCAGGGAGCAGGGAGGGGGGGGTATTGCTCTTGTCACCAGCACTGGGTGTGGACATCTTCATCCACATCTGACTGGGAACCGGGGTGTGAATATCTGATTTTCTTGCGTTTTTATCTGCTGCATCCACTCTCCAGAAGTGCTGAGGGTGCGTGCGTGTCCCTGTGGGCAGGGAGGGCTCCCAGGGACCCCCTCCAGCTCTGCCAGCTGGCGCAGTGCCCGGTGGGGGCGGGGGTGTCCCCAGGAGCCCTCCCTGCCCTTGAGAAGCCTGGGGACACCCTAAAGTCACTGCTCCAGCTGAGCTTCCCCCAGCCATGCTGCGTATTTCCCCTCCATTAGCAAGATCATGAGCAAGAGCAGCAATAATCGATGGCCGTCATTACCGCTAGGATACGTTTGCAGGATCGATGTTTCCTCTGTCGCATAAGCAAGCAGGGCTTTTGTCTGGTGTTTTTCAGGCACCAGAAAGAGTGGAAAACGCTGGATAACTGCAAAACACAACGCAACAGATTTCTTCCTGGTGGTGTAGGCACCTCCTCTCCACGCAAGGCTCTGCAAAAACTCACCAAAACCTTCCTGGGCCACCTGCATGTGTTTAAGGACACCATGGAAGACGCCCAGGGGTCTTATTGCAAATGGTATTTCCATTTACCTTCCCCTTGCCACCCTTACTTGGGGCACCGCTCGCCTCCTGGCACAGCTCTGCACTGGTGATGCATTAATGTTGGTAAATGCCCCCAAAATGGGGCAGGGGACTCGGGTGTGCTTTGCCCCATTTGTGCTTTCAGTGGGTTTTGGTGATTTACGCACCACAGCGAGCACAGCGAGGTCACAGAGCACTATGCCAGGGGGGCACGGCTGGGTGGGCTTGGCTGCCCCAGAGCATTTTCCAGGGACCCCAAGGGATGTTATCTTTTAAAAAAAAGGGAATCCTGCCATCAGTTCAGCCATCCCTCTGTTCCAGGTGAGGGGGTTTTGGTGACAAGAAACCGTACCTTTAAACTCAAACGTTTAAAATTCAGACCACAACCCAATTCTTGGGTGGGGGGTGTGGAGGTGGAGAAGCCCAAAATACATAAATCCCTTTATTTTCTGCACCAGTGAGTCTGTATTGGCCTGTTAGTTGACGCTCCTGAAGGTATCCGCTGGGATGCAACTATTATACATCCAAACTGTCACAAATGGCAGCGTCGCTTTGAAAGACAAAGGGTAATTTATTGAGAAAAGGGTGTCATTTAGGTGGAAGGATGGAAGGAAGAGAGACAGTCGGTGCAGAACTGCCAAGAGAGAATACCAGATCCACTGATAGTCAGGGAACAGCTTTGAATTTCCAAGGCTGCCCTTGAGGGATAAGAAAATAAAAGCTAAGGACAAAAAAAAAAAAAAAAAAAAGGAAAGAAAAAAGTCTTAAGTAGAGTGACAGCAGAAACTGGAAGGATCGCATTGAAAAATGGGGCTTTTTCCTCCGTAACAATAACTGAGAAAAAGATAGGAATGTAATTTGTAAAAGCTGTTAAATTGCCACCAAAAATTGTAAGCTGGATGGAGAAATGACACAGAAGGAAAAAAGAAACAAATGCATACTTGTCATTCTTGGAGTATTTGTTGAAAATGGGACTAGATGATGAACGGGGTGGAGAAGAAATGGAGCTGAGGAAGGGAAGAGCAGGGTCCCACCTGGCTGGGCTGGGGGAGAGGAGCTGGTCACCACAAGGTCTTTACCCAGGAGCCACAGTGAGTTCAGGGAGAAAAATGATTTTTAGCTTCTCCAAAAACACAAACCCATAGATCCATGGGTTTTTTTGTTTGTCTCTGAATACTACATTCTCCCCTGTCTCCGGGGGAGCCTATTTATATGGAGATGGCACTAAGGAACCAGGAACAAGCAGCCTGCACATCTCCAAGCTGGTGGCTTGTTATTCCCTACAGCTCCAGAGGGAAGTTCTTGCCAGGGAGGAGTTTGCTCCCAGTGAAAAACAAATTGCAAACAGACTGGAGAAAGGTGTGATGATCTCTCCACAAGAGTCTTGCTCCAAGGTTGGTGTTCGCATGCTGCCCATGGTGTGTGGGTGACCAAGCTGGCGGGACAGGGGACCTGGGCACGACCTCCAAGGTAGGGAGAGACCAGAAGAGATGGCTTGTCTCCAGCAGCAGCAGGACACGACCTCATGCATGTCCCCTCCGGGCCATTCCCAGCTCCAGTGCTCCCTGAGCATCCTGATGAAGCCACGCTGCACTTGGGTTACTTCAAAGCCATTAAAAAATGGATCCGCTGGGGAAGCAGAGTGTGTTTTGGGCATAACTCCAAAGCCTTACAACATTAAAGCCTGCGGGGTGTGGGTGAGGGATGGCTCTCACGTGCACAGCCCGTCCTCAACAGCACTGGCAGCATCTGGATTCCCTCATGCTAAATAAGCTGGGGGTGACATGGCTCAGCCGGGGTCTTCCCATTCCGGGGTCTCAAAGACCCTGGCAGGTCACAACCCAGAGCAGCCAAAGGTTGAGCTGAGGCTTCTTCCATGGCAAAATGAACAGCAAAGCCAACCAAGCACCTTTTTCTGATGCAAAAGCATTACTCTAAGGATGCAGAAGCACATTTTAGGCTGCTTCAGAACGCCACTTTTATATTTCCCACATGGTGATTGTTTAGCAGATATTTTCCTTAAGTGCCTGGAGCTGAAATCCTGGTGCCAGGTGAGATGTCACCATTTGTATTAGGGAAGTCACTGAAACCTGTTCTTTCTCAAATATTTCAGTTGAAAACATGCTCATACAGCCAGGTACAACAAAAGCAGATGCTCAGAGGGTCATGAGTACCAAACTGGGGTATTCCTCGTGGCTGTCTCAAACACTGAGTGTGAGAATATTTCTTTTCAGCTGGATTATTCTATGGTTAAGATGCAGCCAATGAGAAAAATAACAGAAAGCACATCTCCAACTCTCTAGTTCAGAAGGTCCCTGTGTGAGCACCTCTGGCCTGGATCAGCACATGAGTGGGAAGTTTCTCCTGAAAACCAAAGCAGCATAAGACACCAGGTATGGCGAACAATTCAGCCTGCAGAAGATAGAGAGCCAGGGAGGAATCACAGAATGCTATGGTGCTGGAAGGGACCTCTGGAGATCATCTAGTCCAATCTCCTTCTGGAGATCATCCTGCCAAAGCAGGTCCACCCACAGCAGGTTGCACAGGAACTTGTCCAGGTGGGTTTTGAATGTCTCAAGAGACAAGCTCCACCATCTCTCTAGGCAGCCTCTTCCAGGGCTCTGCCACCTTCAAAGTTCCTCCTCATGTTGAGATGGAACTTCTTCCATCTATGATGAGGTTCTCAGTTGCAAATGTCCCGTGCATCTGCCTGCAGCCTTGGGGCTGTGGAGCTCCACAGCTCCGCTCCTTGGGCCACAGCTCACCATTTCTGCCCTCTCATGTCTGGTCACGTCAGTCTAAAACCTAAAATTGTAATAGCAAAGAAGTGGTGGACAGATTAAAATGCAAGGAAACAATAGTAAGACAAGGAGGAGGGAGAGAGGAGTGTTTTCAGATACCCCATCTCTTTAGAGAGCTCACAGGATTCATATGGTTGGAGTGATCTTGACAGGCTAAAAACCCAATCTGCTGGAAATCATATACCTCAAATAATGTGCTATTGCTGCCGGTCGTCCCTGTATTTTAGGGCTGAATAGATAGAGTATTAAATTCATCTCGAGCTCTCATTTGCCACCGGTTCCTCCCTGTTTGACAAGGTTTGAGTAGGGTTTGAAAGGCTTTTACTGAAAGCGGTTGTAGGAGGAGTGAGATTTGATGGGTTTTCTCAAGGGCTGAGCAGCATCTGCCTGTGGCACCTGCACCGGGCACAGGGGGGCTGGGGGTGCTCTGCCCTGTGTCCCAAGGTGCCACCCAGAGCAGAAGCTGAGCATTAGATGTAATTAATTGAAATATTGATAAATATTATCCTTATTGTTACAATGACATTCAGGTCTCCCACTTCCCAGTGTTCTCACCCCTGAGACATCTAACAATTTTGCAAAGCAATAAAATTAAACACCTTTACAGCCCTGTCCTCCCTCAGCCACAACTTCTGCTGTCCCTAATCTTGGGGAAGGGGACACCTTAGCTTGTCCTTTGGCTGAAAGAATGGTGAATAAAAATCAGCTCCATCGGTAACTTCATGCTTGGAGAAACCCTAACCTCGCTGCTGCCTACTGGTGACCCCTGGGGGGGGCGGGTTGCCAGAGGAATTCCTTCCCAACACTCCCGCCCCGTTGCCCCTCGGGGCTGAAGGATCACCCCTGGGGCACAGCCACACAGCCCAGGGATGAGTAAGGTGCTGGGGGGGGGCACCAGGTGCTATGCATGTGGCACCCCAGCCACCCAAAGGGCTCGGTGCTCAGTTCCTTGTGCATGGCCCCATGCAAGGCCTGGTGCTCAGCACCTCTGAGGACAGCCCTGTGCAAGGACCGGGGCTCACCCCTTGTGCATGGCCCCACCAAGGCCTGGTGCTCTGTCCTTGTATGCAGCCCTGTGCAAGGCCCAGTGAGCAGCCCTTGTGTACAGCACCATGCAGGGGCGTGTGCTAAGGCCCTTGTGCACAGCCCCGTGCAAGGCCTGTTGTGCACAGCACTTATGCAAGGCCCTGCACGGGGCCTAGCGCTCAGTGCCATCACGTATAGCCCCATGCAAGGCCTGGTGCTCAAGCACTCATGCATAGCCCCAAGCTCCAGGCTGGGCCTGGTGCTCTGCCCTTGTATGCGGCCCTGTGCCAGGACCAGTGAGCAACCCTTGTGTACAGCACCATGCAGGGGCGTGTGCTAAGGCCCTTGTGCACAGCCCCATGCAAGGCCTGGTGCTCTGCACCCTGAACACAGTCTCTTGTTCAAGGCCCGGTGCTCAGGCCCTTATGCAAGGCTGCACACAGGGCCCAGTGCTCAGCAGCATTATGTACAGCCCCGTGCAAGGCCTGGTGAACAGCCCTTGTGCACAGCCCCACGCAAAGCCTGGTGAACAGCCCTTGTGCACGACCCCGTGCAAGGCCCGGTGCTCAGGCCCTTGTGCACGGCCTCGTGCCAGAGCCGTTGCTAGGCTCGGGAACGCGCAGGCGCGCGGTGCACGTGCGCGGCGGTGGGTGGGAGTAAGGGGGGTGGTTTCCCGGGCAACCGTTGGCCGTTAACGGTCGCGCCGCACCGCGCGCCCTCCTCTGAGGCGGCTGAGGAGAAGGGTCGGTCCTCCCCCCCGCGGCGCCCTGAAGAAGGAGGTTGCGGGGGAGAGTTTTGGCTGGTCCTCGGGGTGTTTTGTTTTGTTTGGGGGGGGGGGAAACTGGTCCCTAGAGTTTGGGAGGCGGGAGGACCGTGGCCTGAGGACTGTGGGCAGGGGAGGTTGGGCTGTTGTTGGTAATCGGTGCGAAGGAAGCTTTATTTGTAATAAAACCCTTCGGGAGCCGGTGGTGTTGTGGCTCTGGGTGTTCCCCTGGAGACTGGTTACATTTTAGCTCTTCAAGATTTACTTCTGTTGTTTGAGGAGAGTGAGATCTCACGTAGTGTTAATTCGCAGCAGATTCTTCTGCCGGGCAACCTTTTAGAAAATTAAAGAGTAGCTTCAGAGTTTGGGCAGCAGTCGTGTGTTTTCACAACTGGGAAACTAGAGTTTTTAATAACTTAGGGCGTAAAACCACTATGGAACAGTGCCAGTACCAGGTGCATCTAAAAACCATGGAGTTGAGGCACCTGTGGTAGCAGATGTGTGGAGAAGCAGCCCATTCCAGGCACTTGTGGTACCAAATCCTCGTAGAAGCAGCAGACTCACGGTGCTGGCAATTGCTGAAGTGTTGAATCCTCTAGATTTTGTGTGCATTCAGGCTTTGCCTGACTTTGTTCAGATGGACGAAAAGGTCTTGGCCAGAAGCAGGACAATTTACAGAAGCAGTGAACCCGCAAGAGAGCGAGTGTTCTGGGAGAACTACCGTAGGAGGCAAAAGCAGTTCAGTCAGGTGCATGTCAGCCCCAATTGGGAGCCTTATCAGGAGCTTAGAGAGGTTCTCTACAAAGACCTGAAGAAACTCACCCTCTGTGCTTTGGGGCAGCTTACACAGGTAGGCCTGACTTTCCTGGTTCTGCTTTACATAGAAAAGCAGGGAGGCTTTTCTTCTAGAGTAAATTGCAAGTCCCTGGTTCTGGGGAAAGGAACTGTTATTTTTGGTTAAGTAAATGTTTGAAACAATATTCCATGCCTTCCTGTGAATAATCACAGTCTGATACAATATTTGATGATGGTACAGAGCATTTGTAAATAAAGTGGGACTATTTTGATGTTTATATTGTGATTTGGGGTCCGGCTTTTGGACTGGTCTTTATAGCTCTTAATGAGAGCAGTAAAAATGGAGCAGGGACAGTAGCAGGCTAATGAATGAAAATGAATATGTGAGATAATGAGAATGTACTTAAGGGGAAAAACTGAGGGAAAAGTAACAAGCCTTGAAAATGGAATGTAAGGAACTATACCATGGGCATAAGGGTAAAGGATGGGTTGAAAGGCAGGAGTGGTAGATGGTGGCAGCTGAGGTGTAGGTAAAAAGCTCAAAAGCTGGTAACAAGAATGGTATAAAAAGCATTTGTAATACAACTTACACAGGGTAGGGATGGCTTTGGAGGTAATGGATTAATTATTTTGTACTTTACTTTGTATCTGTATTTGGGTTTCAGGAAGGTGTAAGGGGATTAGCCAGCTGTGTCTGTGATACTTTAATTGTTTGTGTGGTTCTTACCTCCTGGTCTCCTTCGTGCTGCATACCCACCAACACTGTGGGTCTTGTACTTTCTCAAGTCTCTTTTAAGTCAAGCTCGAATCATTAAACCATGGGGTCAAAAACTCAGTCACTGATGCAGGGATCATCTTGCAGTGTTCTGGCGCTTGTTTTCTTTTCCTCAGTGCTGTTGGCTCACACAAGATCTGAAGCTATCTGAGTTTTCTGTGCTGTTTTGTGCAGAGAGCAGTTTTCTTTGTGAAAACAGAGTGCAGTCTCTCTAGCCTACTAACTGTAACATCAGTCTCTGAGACTTTGAGCCTACACTTTGCTGTGTGCTTTCTAATGGAGTGCCCAAGGGATAGTGTCTGACAGCTGCAGCAGAAGCAGCATGGTTATTATTCAGGGTAGGCAGAAAAGATTCTGTCCACCCACTACTTAATTTTCTGCTCTGATTGTGTGTGTTGCATTCAGAGCTTAAAGTTTTAGGTCAAGTGTGTTGGGCTTTAAATGGACAATCAGAGGTATTCACCTTATTTTTACATGCTCCATATTGCAGCATCTTGCTGGCTGTCTTCATTCAGAAGCTTGTTTCCATAAATTAATGAACATGCAGCAAGTTTTGCTAGTGTTTTAACCCTTACCTTCTAAAACATCTTTCCTTCTGAGTACTAGAAGTTGCTTTAAAGATTTTTCAACTGCAGATATACTCTTCAGAATTCTGATAATTCTGAAAATCTTAATTTGTGGTGGGTTGGTTTTGTTGTTTTAGTATTGAAAATTAATGTCAGGATTTGTTCCTTGAGGGTGCTCATGCCCGGTTGGTACTCAGCTACTTAACTTGACCAAATTAGCATGATAAAACTATGCAACTTATACAGAATCAACTCTGTGTAGGTCACTAAGTGTGTGCTTCTGGTTTATGCTTTAGATTCATGAAACTGTCAGAGGGGAAATAGTCATACCCATTGCTCTTTATGTAGAGAGCATGGTTAAAAGTGCTAGATAGTCTTGAAAATCTCAGACTAGTCTTTTTCCTTTTTTTTTTTTTCCTTTTACAAAAAGGTAATTGTTACTAAGTTGAAAAACTACATAAATGTGTCCTGGCAGTGAATCTGAGCCCCTGCTTCCCTCCATCCACACTAACGAGGAAAGGCCCAGGAATTCATCATGCTCACGCACCAACTCTGCTTAAGCTGTCAGCGTGCTCTGCAAAAATCTTTTTGTGGTTGAGGTTTTTTTCAGATGTAATAGAACAGAAATGTATTCCTGTTGCCTAATTTTAAAAATACTTTGCATTACTTGTATTTTTGCTGGTATGAGTTATTTACCTCCATTTTCACCCACACCTGGCAGTCCTCATAATACTGAATAACTGAGAAGATGGTAGTTACTGTGTATGTCTAATTCCAAGTGTTGTGAGAGCACGCCATTCCTAGTAGTAAAAATCATGATCTTGGATTAGTGCATTTGCACTTGTCTCTACCTTCTGAGTTACCGTTTTTTCAGCCACAAGTACAGCTGATGATTTATGGTTGGACTTGATGATCCCAGGGGTCTCTTCCGACCTAAATGATTCTATGATTCTATGATTCGCAATGATGACTGGCAGTAAAATATGTGAGCAAGAAGATGATAAAAGCCCTGTGAATTCTACAGGACTGGAGTCTGCTAATATGTGTTGGCAAATGCTAGTTTCTAAACTGATACTATTAAAAAGATAGACTTTAAGAGCTAAAAATTATACACAAGATTATATGGGCATAGAATATTGTTATGTAATAATATCACATTTAGGATGGGGTTTTTATATACTTGATGGCAACACGTATTATGAAAAGCCTGTACGTTCATGGGTGCTTTTTGTATGTTTCTTAAATAAATTTGGTATCTGAAAACTTGGAGCTGATGTTTGACCATTCTGACTGGTGCATTGGAAACTCCACTGTCCTGTAGTTGTGCAGAAAATGTGGCATCTGCCTAACAGTGAGACACTGAAGTGAGGCTGGGTCAGGGCAATGGAAGGATTGAGTTCCACTGCAACTC
>VZTM01024349.1:57545-79222 GCA_013400555.1 Jacana jacana | reverse complement strand
AGACATGGTAAGATGTCTGCCTTTGCACAGATGAAAACTTGGAGCAGTGACGTGTTCTGGCTGGGCCTGGCCTGTTCCTGAAAGTGCTACCATCACATATGCTTACAGCTGGTTTCACAGATATGATGGTGTAAAGGCATAGATACTATTTCCTTGCTACTGCTACACAAATATCACTTCCATGTGGTGATCTACAGGATGGCTCAGGTCCAGGCAGTCAGAAATGCTTTCTTGCTGATGGAAGTAATTTAATCTTAATTTGGAAAGGAATCATCAAAAACATAGGCTTCTTTTACAGTTGTGTAAGAGATAGCGACATTTTGGAAGGCTACTCCTGCGCTTCTTACTTGTAAAAAAGAATTAAAATGAAATGAGTATGAAGAAAAACAGAATAAAGGGATTATAAATGAAAGACCTGTTTTAGATATCCAGTTTGAGATAAAGTCTGTTTATTGCTAAAAATAAGTAAGAAATTCCAACAGTGTCGATACTGGTTATAAAAGATCAAACAGACAACACAGAGAGAAAAATTACATGATAATCTGTGGCAACTGGAAATATACCAAATGGCTGAGTGGTGCTGGTAAGCACAATGGCTGAGTGGTGCTGGTAAACTGCAAACTTTTCTCTGGATTAAAATGGAAGGAGAAAAGAGAAACATATTTTTTAATTGGAAGTGAGAGAAAAGCCAAGCAGTTTGGTCATTTTAATAATAAGAAATAGGAAAAAAAAAAAGAAAAGAAAAAAGGAAGAAGAAAGAGACAAAACAGAGAAGAAATGAGGCTACCAGCTGGGTGTGGGTTTTTTTGGTTGAGTGAGAAAACTGCTAGATGCTTATTTCTTTCAAGAGGAGAAATAACAGAAAAGATATCTCTCCTTTCACCAGGTAAAAGAGAGAATGAAGAAGGACTCAGGAAATGGGAAAATGAAAATTTCTGAATAGTTCAGAATGCAGAGGAGAAAAACAGAAAAATATCTTTTCAGAAAGGATTACAGCAAAGTCCTAAAGCAGGATTCCCCCAAGTGTCATATGTCACTGTGTTTTTATTGCTTTCCATAGAACTGTGCTGCTTGTCTTAACTCAAGATTTATGTTTTTTGCCTTCAATTATGATTTTACATAAAAATTTTAAGTCCAGATTTGTCAATTAGTTTAGTTTGCATAATTCTTAGATTCTGATCAGACAATTGGCAGGAATTTTTCTGTTGATATTTAAAGAAAAATAAATTTGCTTGGTGGAATAAACTAATAACAAATAAAAAGAAGAATCAGTAGACAGAAGCTTTTAATATAGTGACTTGAAAGAAGTAATTTAAACTGTAGTATTGTGATGTTCCAAGAGTGAAAATAAAGGTCTTCATTTATCCTAGTGTGATACTTACAACAGATGGAGTTTCATTAAAAGGACTTGACCTAGGACTTTTGTCCTCATCATTTCAACATTATAGCCCACATACAAAACAGTTAGAAAAAAAGAGCAGGAAACATTTTTAAAGAAACATCAACAAATTGAGACCCTTTGTGTTCCCCAGACAGTAGTCTGATAATGGAAAGATGACTGTGGGATTTACAGACAAAATGAAAACTGGCAAATGTATCACAATGAATCCCTTTTAGGCAATCTACCTCTTCCTCTAGGCTCATAAAGTTAAATAACAACCAGAAACATGCTATTTGTGATAAGCAAAAAAAAAAAGCTGGCTAACCTGATGCTGTAGGAGTGACTTTCCTTTTCAGAATCTCTCTCTCACATTAGGATCACTTCAGGCACAGGCTATATAACTCCAGCTCCTGTATTTTACTCTGTCTACCTCTGCCGGTTAAAAAATGATTATATAGATGTTTATTTAAATGTAGCCTTTGAAGTTATACCAAAGACTGATATGCAAAACAGAAGAAGGTAAAGAGCCAATTTTATCTGGCAATTGCTCTGCCCACACCCTTGTAGTTTTAACGTTTGGAAAAAGTTTTTGCTCTTTGATGAGGGGAAAATGATGCATTTGTTTTGGGATGACAGCTCAAGGCTCAGTTATTACATATAAATTTCATTTCAGCAATATTTTGGCTTCTGATATTTTAAGCAAAATTGTCTTGGCTTGAAGTGGATGTTGACCTTATGAGGGATCAAGTCAGTCTTCCTGTTGTTACTTGCATTGAGCACATATTTTCTCTATCTCTTGATACTCAGTTAGGATTTGTCTTACTACCAGTGTAATGAGGAGGGTTTGTTGGGGGTCAGTCTGGTGATTTTAACCCTACAAAAACTAAAATTTACATGGAAACAAATGATTGTATTAGTCATTTTTCTTTCTGACTTCTAGGGAAGAGTAACCTTATTGGAATTGCTTATATGGAATATGATAAATGCTTTGTGAAAGTTGCATTGGTTAGTGAGACTTATAGATACTTACAGATAAGCTGTCTGGAAATAAGAGAAGGGGAAAGATATGTAGGAGTTACCTGACCTCTAATGCAAGTCCTGTGGGTCATTTGGGCTCTTGAGTGAGCAGAAAAGCTGCAGCCCTGGAGGAAATTCCTCATTGCTACATCTTGTAACACACCACAATACACATTAAAATTGCTGGGGCTAGGTGAATCATAACGTTCCAAACCTGAATGTTCCAGAGAGCAGAGCTATAACACTACGGTGTGGGCCAGTAACAATGGCTTGGAAAAAAACATATTTCTTTTTCAAGGGGATGGAATATTTTCCACAGCCTCCTAGATGGCCCTAGGTTAGCCCAGAAATCACTGTGGTCAAAAGAAGTAACAGATTTTTAATGAAAAACAGCTTTTGTTTGTTTGTTCGTTGTGCTATTAAATAGTGATAACTTGTGTAGCCATCCATTTCCAGAGATGGCAGAATATAGACTAATGGACATAGTCTGGTGAATGACAAATGTTCTTTGTATCTGCTTGATGACCATAACAATACTTTGCAGAACACAAGCCACCTCTGTTTTTTCCTGGAGCAGGAATCCAGACCACAGACCTATTACACCATGCTGGAGTTCCAGGCAGTATTAAATTCCCGTTTCCTGTCCATGGAAATCAGGAAAGAAGAGGAACTGCTGAATAACAAACTTTTATAAAATTTGTCCTCATTCTTTGACCCAAATGAAGCTCTACTAAATCACAGGATGACTGGACTTGGGACATTCTTTTCATTACAAGCATTTCAGTTTGGGGAAGTCGCAAAAGAAATATATTCGTGAGACATAAAGCAACAAATGTTTTCACAACACTGAGTATTGCTCAGGATGCAATAATCCTCCTGAAATCCATAAATCCCAGGTCATTTGTTAAAGAATTGTGTNGATGCAAAAGAATCTTTTAATTTTCTGTGGAAAGACTTTTCATGACCTTTTAACCATTTTTGAAACGAAATTCTTACACAACATGCCATTGCTATAAGTGATAAACAATGTAAAACATTTGTTTAAAACAAAGCTTCACTGGAAAACATTAGAAAAAGCAATAAAAGTATCGTGCAAAAACTATTTGAAAAAAACCATAACATTTCAAAAGCACCCATTTCTTAATTCCAGCAGCTTTTTGTGTTTGCTTTTTGACCCAGCACTTTCCAGTAGAGCAATCTAGTTCAAGGAAGAGAGAAAGCCCTCTCGTGAAGTTTGCAGGCGGAGGCAGCTGTTTGCCTCTTTTTCACAGCTTGGAGATGAAGTGTGTGCTGGAGCCCTGCTGTCTCTCTCAAGCTGCGTGAATGAGCGAATACTAGTGTGGCTTTGGCACCTGTACAGGGTGTATCCTCCTTCTGGAGCTTTATTTGTTCTCCATTTCCAATTAAAGGCATCTGCAAAAAATGCAGATATTTTTTGTTCTTCAGGGGTATTTAGAGAAAAGGTCATTCAGAGAAAAGTACAAAGAATAATGCTCTTAGAATAGAGAATGAACAGAAGAGCAGGACTACACAGAGGAAGCTGAAAGGTTCCCCCACCACTGTTCCCCAGTTATCTCCATGGCTGGAGGAAAGAAATTATTTTTCCTGCTCAGTATCTCTTTCCGTGGATATTTGCCAGCATATCATCTTTCTGCTGACATCTGCTTCAGCCAAACATCTTTCCAGGCTCTTCAAGCTTTAAAATCTCTTTTCATCCTTTATGCAGAGTAATCCACTCAATTACCTACCAAGTCAGATAGGGGTGCTTGCTGCCTATTATTAGCTCAGTTTTTTCAATTGTAATTCCTTCGAAGTCATTTACAGCAAGTGTCTTACCTTTGCTGGTCTCCTTATATTTTTTCTGCTTGGTTTCTTTAAAGGGCTCTATAAACTTCATTTCATTGCATGAAGCTAATCATAAGCAGAACAAATAGTGATTTGCAGTCCACTTCATTGCGCAGTATCTGAAAGCAATGTTATTTTCTCTTCTTCTTCAGTCCCAGGTATCTATGACTTTGAATGCCTCATAAAGGTTGTACAGGATAATTCTTTGTGCTACAGTGCCAGTCAGGTCTACATCACATAACTAACATTAGTCCTGGTTAGCTCTTGTGCCTTATTTTTAGCATGTTACAAAATTTGGTGTGAAGATTTCATAGCTGTGCCTACACCACAGTCGTACTGAGTGTATTAACAAAACAAAATGAAAAAATTTTGAGACCATCATGAGACTCCCACAGGAGAGTTTGTTTGACTCCAGAAAAAGATGAACAAATATTTAGAGTCTTATCTATTCACAGTTGTCTTCTAACCAGCAGGTCAGAATAAGTGACTCACTCCAATCCCTGCCTAAATCCTTCTGTAAATTGTTTAGAGCACTGGCTCCAATTTCTTCTTTTACTATTAACATTTTGTTTAGTAAATGTTCCCTTTTTTCAAAGTTGTACCTAATTTCCATTGATGCAGGCACTTTCTATAGTGTATGTTTGTTGCTCTCTTACTTTAGTGTGGACTTAAATTACCTTGTTAAATTTATCTTTCTGAACTCCATTACCAATTTGACATTTTTTAGGAGATGCTCACTTAATTGTTTGGCTTTTTTTAAAGCAAACTGAACTATTTCTTTAAATCATCTGGGAAAAAAAAAAAAAAAAGAAAAAAGCTAAAATTCTTCATTCCCTTTCTCCTCTGTTTAATGTTGAGTTATTTTGGTTTTCTTTTTGGCTCCCTACTTTATCCCCTGTCATTCTACAAGGAAAGAAAAAAAATTAGAAAGTTTGATGAAAATAAATTAATGGAATTTCCCTTTTCCCTAGACCCTTTCTGTGGAATTTATGATAGGGGAGAGTGATCCAGTCTTTTCACCAGCTGCCTTTGTTGGGTGTGGAAAAAGGAGGGTCACATCTGGAGGCACACAATAATTTTAAATCTTTAAAGCAAAAACACCATGGAAAGATTTTCACTCTTATGAGGTTAAACATGCTTGAAGGGCAAAACTCTCAGCTGCTGGCAGAAATCCCTGCCCTACAGAGATGTGTGAAGAAACAGCTAACTTTATCTGCTCTCTATTGTTCCCACTGTTAACCTTTTGCACATGTGGTTAACCACTGCATTATCATTCCTATTGTGTGCTTCTTGATGGATAGGTCAAGAAAGGCTGACCAGGTTCTGATTTTTTACTTTGGGGCTATTCCAGTAGCCTTCATCTTCCAGTTCATTTTTTAAAACTAATTTACAAGTAGCTTTCACAAGGAAGACATATCACAGACTTTTTTTTTGGCTGTACTGAGTTGATATCAGAATACAAAACAATAACCATGGTTTTCATGCTGGATAAATACATTGTTTATAATTATTATTACTTAGCCACAGTCAATTAGGGTTTTAATATGAACACATAGCATCTTCCCAGATTGGACTTGGAAGCAAATGCTAAGTACTGGTCTAGACTGAGATTTACTGGCTTACATCAGTAAGTGAGTTGAGTGATATATTTTGCTGATGGAGCTATGCTGGAAGGAAGCCTACAAGATAGAACAGTAAAATGTCCTTTTGCCAGTATAGCTTTTGTCCTTTCTTTAAACAAAAACAAAACCTATGGCAGGAAAAAAAAATCCTTTTCCTTATTTTTTACGTTTTGGCTGCTGTGTCTACACTAGTAGGGTTTGTTTCTACTCCCTAGGGCATCACAAGCCTATGTGCTGGTGGAGGCAGACAGTAACTTGTCTGTAATCTTGTTTTACCTTATTTCTACAAATTACAGCACACATTGTCACACCTGCTTTAAAAGCCATCTGGGTGCTATGACTCTCCAATAACCTGGGAATCATCTATGGAATGGTTTTACTACAAGGGAAAAAGAGTTAACAATTTTCATTTAAGCCCACAAGAAATGCCTTTTTTAGTAACAGCTGAATAGACTGACTCTTGGCTTTTTGCTGAGAGGTTACACAGGAATTCAATCTCACTAAACCTGACCTCTGTTTTGCCAAAAATCTCTGCCACCCCCTCCCAGCCTCACCTCCAGTTTTACTTTGATGCAATTGGAGCTGATTTTACCATTACTTTAAAGTGTCTAGACAATCCCATGCTCATCTAAACACTCCAGCTCCTCACACCACTGCTTGTATTGTCTTACCTTTGTTTGAGTTTTGACAATCAAATATTCCCCCAGAGCATTTGCTGAATCAGATTTCAACATTATGTCTGGTTAGGGTCTAAGCCAAGCAATCTTTACCCATGATAGCAGCTGTTATCCTGTTCGGGTCAAGTAAACTATGATTTCCTACTTTCCTTAAGCTAAAAACGTGTGTTGAATCAAGACTGTAGGACAGGTGAGCACAGGGTCTGCATAAGGATCTGTAAGACACCTAGAGCCATAATCTTAGATCAGCATGGGTTTAATTGTGTGACTAAAGACCAGCCCCTTTATTACTTTTTTTCAGGTACCTAATATCTTACACATAAGGTAGCTAGTAAATAACTGCTCCTTTAAAAAAAGCCCACATACTGGTATTTCCTACTTAAATTCAGTTTTAATTTTGTGTGGAATTCATCCCTTATTTCTTATTCTTGTCAATGTTTGTTTTCTTTGGGGGGATGGAAAAGGAGATTTAGGTAGCTGAACACAGTGATGCCATTTCTGAAAATAAGGATTGATGACTTAGCTTTCTGAGAGACTGCCAACAATAACTAGATCAGAGACAGTTCACTCTCCTCTTCTTGCAAGTGATTTATGAGACAAAACACAGTATTTAATGGGGTCAGATGGCCCCGAAGAAGAGCAGCAACACAATTAAGCAAAATATGCAGAAACAATGGGGGAATCTCAGGGAATCTGACATACATCCATACTAGAAAGAAACCAAAAGCTCTGGTGGGAGAAAGGCACCTCAAGAATGATTTTATTGACTGATTCAGCTCTATTCTTTCCCATAGACCACTTTATAATTTCAGTTTCATTTTCTTGGTGTTCCACATATGACTGTACTAGCACAGTGTTTGTTTCTTGTATTTTTGAGGCCCAAACTCTACACAAATTTATTCCATTATTTAAGATTCTATTAAAAATAGTTTTATTTTTATGCAATAAACGTAAGAATCTTGCTATGTTTTGATTTCATATATGAGATTTCCAAGTTTTACATTTAGTTTTCCCGGTTTGCATTTGCCTATTTCATGATGAAATAATAATTTTCCTTCTCCTTTAAATAATTATTTGCTGTTTCCAACACTAGAAAAAGATGAAAAATCATACAAGACAAAGACCAATATTACAATATTTTTCCTTTGAATACTTCTAAAGCAGAAAGCTTACTCCACCCTCGATTTTATCTTTGAAGAGTCTTTCTCAAGCAGCTACTGAAACAAAAAAAAGCACTCCACAAACACAATAATTAAATAAAAAGTGGTTCAATGGTATATCCATCTGTAAGTCCTGAGACAGCTTAAATTACATTTTCCCAGTTTGTAATGGGCAGACAATGTGTAGGGTCCTTTTTTCCAGTTACCACTGACTCAGCTGCCAGACTGCTGAATCAGAGTTCACTTCAAGTAAGCTATAGAAAGAAAGGTGCATTCTAAAGCACTTGGTCTTTCAGAGAAAACTAAAGATATTTAAAAAAAAAAAAAAAAGGTCTTCATTTCTATTGTCTCAGTTTAAATGTTTTACTTTCTTTCGTGAATCTTTTTAGTAGATATAATTGCTTCTATTTTTACCGTAGCAGCAAGGACTAATCAAGAAAAACAACCAACCTCCCCCAAGAAACCTTCAAATCCATTCCTGTTTTTCAGTACCTTTTATTATTAAAGCTTTCCAGGTCTACATCTGTCTCTTTCCTTTCATTAACACTTGCTAAGACACTGAAGAATTGCAAAGTTGCCATCCCAACTGTATTTATAAACTGACTCATATTCTGCTACCTTGTTTACTCTATTACTTGACTACCTCTATAACTGTTTCTGCTGTCCTCCTGGTTACAGAATTTAATTTTTCACAATTTAGATTTCAATTAATTTACACAGATGCCCATTTTCCAGAGAGACCTTCTTTGAAACCCAGATATACTCTTTATTTTTTATTTTTTTAAATTGAGATTACTAAATCAAAGTAAAGGAGGATTTTGACACAGATTCCCTGGGACCTCTTACGTGCTTTTTTTGGTCAGTTGTTTTCTATTTGAACTACGGACACATAAGACTCAGTTTTAGTCACACTGATGTACTACAGATCAGCAAACTGGGATACTCATCCCAGTTTGTTCCCAACATCTGGCTAGCAGCAGAGACAGATATATAGCATACTGAAGGGTTGTCTGTGCAGCTCAGCAAAAATAGTGTATAGCTGTAATGGAACTTGCTCCCTGATCAGAGGCCATATGATCATGTCATCCTGGCAGCCTGCCTGCCTTACCAAGTCATGCTGAGCGGTAGTTGGTGCAGTCCTAGTCTCCAAACTGCAGAGGGGGAGCCAGCAGAGCCTCATGACCACACTGTCCCACACAAAAGCATGCAGCTGGTGATCCTCTGTTTCCATTAGTAGAGCAGAAAAGTGGCTACATACCTGACCTGATGTGATATGAATGCAGTGAATGTGTTGTAGTGGGATTGAGCCAGATTTACTGTTCATGGGGTACTTAATAGCTGGCATAGGGTATGCAAAGCAGAGGATGATTGAATGGACCACATAGCACATGTATAGCAAGGTCAATGGTGACTGCATTAGATTCTGATGTGTGATCAGACTTGAAGCTACCACTGTGGTTAGGATAGTAGATATTCAGCTCTCCTGGATGAGTATATGGTGTACCAGGCTCTGCCGCATGGCTTTTAGTGTCGTTAATCTGAGTAGTGTGGTCATAACACTAAAGCTACCTTGTTATTGGGCTGTAATGATGTGCTACTGGTATGCTCTCAGCCTTTTTGCTAGCTTTCATCCTTTTGCTTGGAAAAGGGATTATTTCTTCCCACCCTGAAAAAGATTTATAAACAGTGAATGAGCACCAATATAAAATCAGAGGAGAAACTATAGAGCCTATGCTGAGGTCATTTTTTGACCAGAGTGGCATTGTGGTATCCCACAACAATACTGTGGGTGTTGGATGCGCATTGTCATCACAGTGAGGTCTTGCAGGTCCACCTACCAAAATAACTGCTGAGATTCACTCACTACAGCTGGCCAGCAGATGCATATGTAAAGGTGCTTTTAATTTTTACAGCATTTGTTTCTTTCCGTGTCCAGTTAATCTACTTCATATTTTATAAACCTCTCCCTTGGCCAATTTTTTTTATCATGGTGGTGATATTTTTCTTCTCACAATTATTAACATTGTCTTGGCTATGCTAAATTACTTTGAGTCATAGACCTTTAGCCTCCAATATATCAATTCACTAGGACTTGTTTCTTCTTTTCTTTTTTTTTTTATATAAGGATTGGTAAAGTCTGTCTGAAACTAATTGAACTTTTTTTAAGGCTGACTTACCAAAGCAACTGCTAATGATGTCATTGTCCTTGATATTTGCACATAAATCACTTCTAAGTATTTCATATGTTTATGAGCATAGCATATTGTGCTAATTTTAACTCTAGTAGATTACCCTGTCCCTTCATTTGTCAGTAAGTGGATAAAACTTGATTTCAGATGGAAATTTATTTTGACTGTAGTAAATTACAGATTTATTTCTGCTATCTGTTCAAATGCATGTAAAAGCCTATATTTTTCTCATGGAAAAATGAAATTCCCTTCAGATTTTACTGCTTAAGACTTTTCTTCTGATAGGTGGACTGTTAGCTGGCAGGTTAATACAACCCCATAGTAGAAATCCATCTGAGAAAGTAAAAAGAAGTGCCAAAGACCTAAGCTTTCCCTCAAACCTGGAGATGAAACATCTCCTTGTTCAAAGTTGACACAATAACTTGCAGAACATTAAGGCTGCTGTTTTGAATAGCTTGCTTCAATTTTACTGTGCTCACCTCCACGCTGCATTACAGGTGAAGCAGTTATGAATGTTTTCTATATAATTTTAAAAGAGATTTGAAAGAGAATAGCTTCAGTAGTATTTAACCATAAACAATGAATTCTTAATTAAGAAGATGGAGTGATATTAAGGGTAGGAATTATAAAGATTATGCTGTTACGCTCTCCTTTTGCTCAGTCAAAATTTGAGGTATATCTGGCCATTAAAGTAGGAGGAAAGCTCTGTTTATTCACAAAAAAATAACAACACTTGTAAAAGATGATCATCAGAATCAACGCTTCAGTCAGTATTATCACAAAGGTCTGCGGCCTTTTCCTTAGGGTGAAGTCCTTTATATCCTTTTAGCTCTTTCTGCATAACTTTCTGGTTTTTCGTTTGGTTTTTGGTTGGTTGTTTTGTGGGGTTTTTTGGGGGTTGTTTTGCTTTTTTTTTTTTTTTCTGTGTGTGTGTGTGGTTTCTATACAGCTTTTCACATGAAAACGAAACTTTACTTTGCCAGTGTGGACAGTGATCTCCCAAGTTCTGTAAAAGATCCCAGGAACTTTCTTGGGGTGGCACAATTCAGACTTTACACTGGGCTTCCTATCGGCAACATGATAAAACAGGACTTCCCAAGTTTTGCTCGGTTGGATTTATTTAGGTATTTAGGTATTATACCTAATATATAGCTATTTAGGTAGCAGGTGAATTTGTACAAGCACAGAGCAGGTTCCCAGGTGTTAAGGCATTTAGTTACCAGTTGAAAAAAATTACAGTGACATCCATGGAGATATACATGGCTCAAATGTAGACTGCAGTCAGACAAGGGCCATTGTGAGTGCATTTTAATTGGGTACTATAGCTGGGCTTAAATGTATTTCTGTGCTTTTGGCAGGAATCTTAAACAAATGCAAAGTTATATAAAGCCAGTTGTGCCTCTGATGGTGCCAGAAATAAATAGGACTGTTGTTTTATTTTGCTGGAATCAATGAACAAAAGTTTTTGGTTTGGTTTTTTTTTCTGTCATAATAACACATCATTAACAGAATGGAAATATCTGCTACCCTTTCCTTTTTAAAATGCTTAGCAAACATTTAAAACAGGTTGGGCACAAATAGTTTTATTTTAATATATATTGTTCACTGTTCACTCTGCACTTTGTATTCTGGGCTTTAACATTGATCTTTTGTTGATGTTCTCAGCTTTTTTGTATATAAAATGCTTTATATTTTTAAGGCTCAAAAAGTAACTTTCATAGCTGTAATAAGCTTAGTCTCTTTTTTCATTAAGAAAACTAAGCATTTATAATTAAGTTTTGTGTGAGTAGGCAGGCATGTCTGTGTTCATGCAGACCTGTCTGTCTGTTCTACCCTGTACAGGTAGTTATTAAATCTGATGGGCAAATATTACCTAATTTGAATAAAGAAACGGTCTCATTACACTAGGGATATATAATGTATTAAGAGATGATGTTTTTCATTTGTCCAAAAATTTTAGGCACATTTCTTCCCAAAGAAATTACTATCTTCTTCAGACAGTCAATGAACAGAGGAGATAGTTGCCTTTTAAAGGTTTCCAGAGGGAAAGAGTGAATAGAAAATATAAATGTCTAGACCTAAGGAATTCCAACCCTTTTATGGATATGTACATCCTCTGGCCTTAGAAGACGCCCAGACTTTAGGGAGTCTGTTTCACTAAGCTGCCTGAAGCATCTAGTGTCATTTTTCTGCAGGGTGAAACTTCATACAAAGATGGCAGACACAGGACCTACTGGAGACTTACAGCCCTATGGAGAAGCATCTGAAATGGGCATCTCAATGTGTCTAAAATGCCACTTAGAGCCTTGGTGCTAGGAACAGATATTACTCCTCCAGTATGGAAAATTTGGAAGTGATAAATATAAATTTGGCAGGCTCTCTCCTTCCTCAATTTGTTCAATGAAAACAGACAGACATTCAGATCAAGGAGAAGACTGCATGAATGAATGCTTCTACTGATGGAAAAGCTGCAGCATGACCGAACTTTTTCTTAAGCCCTAGAGAATATACAGGAAGAGCATTATGTGTGTAACATAAAAGGAAAATACATCAATTGGAGTTTGCACCTAATTAGATACCAAACAATTTCTTCCCTGTCGTGATGTGAGGTTGATTTGTTTTTGTTTTTGTTTCTTTTGGAGCGTATATAAAACCAGCAGAGACAGGATTGGCTCTCCAACCTGTATTTTTTTTTAGGCCAATCCTGAGAGACAAAAGGAGAAATCAACAGGAAATCAGGCCTCATTAATTCTGCTCTTTATGGAATTGCCTAGTTTTTAATTGCATTTGTTTGGAGAAATGGGAAATGGAATTCGTATGGAGAGGTCCTCAACCTTCATCTATTTCCAACAAAATCATATTCGGTCTGAAACCTAGTATCAAAGCTTCAGTTTTCCATTGTGAGTATTTCAGGGAGTTTTGAGTATGTGAAAACAGGATGTTATGAACATTCTTCCTTTGCATGCTCCATTGGAACAGCTTTAATAATAACAAGAATAATTCTGCTTAGCTTAAAGGCTTTGAAGCTGAGCAAAACACTGGATGTTCATTGTGACATGCACAGCTGATTGTATTTAGATAATATTGTACCGTCAATATTAATTATTTATGATATAACTGAAATTATGAAACTGTTTTCTGTGTCAAGGGTTTATCAAGGTATTTGACTATAAATAAGTAGCATTAATAATGAATAGCATTTCACTACATAGAAGGTCCTTTTACCTCTGGTCTGGAGAGAATAGGTATCAGCAAAGGCCTCTCTGCGTACCATTCCTTTGTATAAGCAGGTATTATCACCATGAGAGAGAACAGTTTTCTGAACAATGTACTGTTAATTTCAGAGTTTAGTTAGTTAGAAGAGGCCCAGCTAAAAAAGTAAAATTGTAAAACAGAAAATTGGTTTGTTTTACCTCAAACCAGGACAACAATGGAGCTTAAATTAATAAAACTCACAGAAATAAATTGAAATTCATGACTAGAGGAGAAACAAAACATTAAAACATTAAATTGAACCAACTGAGATAAAACTAAGAAAATTCACTTTCAGCCATTATCCCTATGAAATAAAGAAATAGGGTTGGAGAATCTTCTCATGAGTCGAGCATTTCTGAAGTACAGCTATTAGTACTGAATCAAGTCCAGGAAAGTGTAACTAGGCATTGTGTAAAAACTTCACATATGCCTGCCTGTGTTTTGGCCCATTCCACCTTGGCAACCCCAGCTTTCTCATAACCTCAAACTGCCAATCAAACCCAGGTGGATGTTCACTGGCAGTCCAGAACAAAATGACCATATTAATTTTCAGTTTTGATTCAAGCAAAGATCTGGTGAATAGGAAAATTTCAACGATGCTTTAATTAATATTAGATCACAAAGAATATATAACAAAAATTCAAGATTATATGAGAGAAAGTATTCAACATTATTTCCTTATAACTATAATTTTTTAAAAAAATCAATACAACAATAAGCAACACAAAAAGTCAATACTCATTTGCTTTTGCTTGAGCTACCCACAGTCTTTGAAAAGACTTTGTGCTGGGATTTGGGACTTTCACGGACAAAAAGGACATTGTGTGATATTTCAGAAAAAGATATTAAGGCTGCACGTAATGAAACATATCTTCAAAGAAACCCATATTATGGCAGTTGTGTAACTTTTCCTCTGTGTAATTACATTTCAAATCACAGATGGCTTTAGAAAAATTGCTGAGTATGCTATGTTCAGAATGCTATGGTCATATCCTGGACTCCTACATGTCTGCTCCTTGCTAGTAGTTGTAATGTGAGTTTCAAGTATAAAATCAGGCAAGTAACTCCACACTTTTTGCCAGTTGTTCACTGTATTTCATTGGAACAATAGATTTTCTGTTTGGTTAACTTTTAAAAAAAATAATATCCTTGATTTTTATCAGGGTCTTGGGGGTGGAAAATGGACTCTCAAGGTGAGTTTCATCATATCTAATTCTTGTTGTTTGCATCTATATTGAAGAGGGCTACATCTGAGACAGTCATACAGAAGTGAACATTTGTAGACTGATTCATCTGCCATATTTTTCAACTTTTTACAATGAGATAAATTAAGCTCTTACCAATCAGATGAATTCCCATTCCCAAGCCTGGACACTGTCTTTCTACAGGAAATAACCTCAAGTTGCACCAAGAGACATTTAGATTGGATATTAGGAAACATTTCTACACAGAAGGGGTCATCAAGCATTGGAACAGGCTGCCCAGGGATGTTGTGGAATTGTTGTCCCTGGAGGTATTTAAAAGACAGTATATGTAATGTCCAGTGACATGGTTTGTAATTAGGGTTGTAATTAATTAATGGAGCAGGGTCAAGTTGGAGGCCTGTAACCAGTGGTGTCCCCCAGGGGTCAATACTCGGCCCAGTCCTGTTCAACATATTAGTCAATGACCAGGATGAGGGGACAGTGTATCCTCAGCTAGTTTGCTGATGATACCAAACTGGGAGGGCTGGCTGACAATTCAGAAGGCTGTGCCATCATCCAGAGTGACTGGACAGGCTGAAGAGCTGGGCAGAGAAGAACCTATTGAGGTTCAATAAGGGAAAATGTAGGGTCCTGAACCTGGGGAGGAAGAATGCCAGGCACCTATATAGGTTATGGGCAGACCTGCTGGAAAGCACTTTTGAGGAAAAGGATCTAGGGGTCCTGGTAAATAACAAACTATCCATAAGCCAGCAATGTGCCCTTGTCACCAAGAGAGCCAATGGAATCCTGGGCTGTACAGGTCAAGTAGGTTGAGTGAGAACATTCTCCCCTTCTACATGAGGCCACAGCTGGAATATTGCCACCAGTTCTGGGCTCCCCAGTTCAAGGGAGACAGAAAACTACTGGAGAGAGTCCAGTGTAGGGCAACAAAGATGATTAAGGGATTGGAGCACCTCCCTTAGGTGAGAGAGCTTGGACTCTTTAGCCTGGAGAAAAAAAAAGGTTGGGGGGAGACCTTATTAGTGCTTACAAATACCTAAAGGGTGGGCTGAAGGAGGATGAAGACAGACTCTTTTCAGTGGTTCTCAGTGACAGGATGAGGGGCAACGGGTACAAGCAACGGGTACAGGAAGTTCCATTCAAAGATAAGAAAAATCTTCTTTAGGGTGAGGATGATAGAGCCCTGGAACAGCCTGCCCAAGGAGGTTGTGGAGTCCCCTTCTCTGGAGATTTCCTAGACCCATCTGGATGGAGTCCTGGGTAACATGCTTTAAGTAATCCTGCTTTAGCAGGGGAGTTGGATTAGATGATCTCTAGAGGTCCCTTCCTACTCTGACAATTCTGTGATTCTGTGGTTTAATGGTGGTTTTTGTCAGTGTTAGGTCAGTGGTTGGACTCAATGGTCTGAAACATCCCTTCTAACCTAGAAAATCCTATGATTCTATGATTCCATACATACAGGGTTTGGATCACCAGGCATCTAAGAACAGGATACATGGCATCAACCATAAAACTGATTAAGGAAACCAGTTGATCCTGAAGATGTGCTGGAGTGCGTGCGTCTGAATTTCTGGAGCCCTCCTGTGCTTATGAAGCAGGGCATATATGTGACTGCAAACTGCAGTGCTTAATCCCCTTCTTCCCATTCCTCCTCAACAAAATTTAAATACGACCATTCTTTTGGGTCACACCTGTTTGCTGAAAACATGGTTGGTGAGCAAGATCATATAATCACAGTGCTTGCCAATGAAGACAGGGGCCCAAACAAAATTTTGTACTAAACCAAATCTGGGGCCAAGTTCACATCTTCCTTGAGATTGGATGTTATGTTAGGACCCCCTTGGCAAAGCTGAGCTACTGCTTCAGACAAAAATGTAAGATTAACAAACCGTGAGACAATAAATGAGAGTTATCAGAGCCCAC
Source organism: Jacana jacana (assembly GCA_013400555.1). NCBI lineage: Eukaryota > Metazoa > Chordata > Aves > Charadriiformes > Jacanidae > Jacana > Jacana jacana. Next base: position 62,948 of record VZTM01024349.1, on the reverse strand, counting down.
TGAAGAGGGCATTACAGCTGCATCTGCAGTCTTGTAGGATGAACAACAGCTGTGAGGCCAGCATTGGGCAGAGCCCCAACCATTTTACATTCTTCCTATATAGTGTCTGCATGGTAATTCATCTTTATTTTGCTGTGTTTACATCTTCTTTTTTTTTCTGCAAAAGTTACTGGTAACAGGTGAAAAACAGCCACTATTTTTTTTTTCTTTTCCATATGGGAAACACAGTCAGTACTGCTGGGTTTTGAAAACTAAGTATCAAACCCAAAATATGTTGTGAGCTAGAATACTGGCTTCTTTTGTACCAATTACTTTTCATGCAAAGATATGGAAACCAGTTGGTGGGACAAATTACTATTTCACAAAAACTTGGAACAGTCTATTTCATACTTAACAAAAAATGACACCCATGTACTGAAGTGCAAATGAATACTGAAAGCTTTCCAGTGGACATACAATGAAACAGCAGGTAGCAGAGAACAAGAAGTACCGTCTTTGCAAAGTAAATTCAATTCAGATTAAATTAATGCTTCCTCTGGAATTCAAACTATTTAAAGGTGTAAAAGTCTCATTGCAGGGTTGAAATGTGGTGCTTTCCTTCAGTGCCATTCACAACATTATATTAAATGTATAGAGATGGGGTTTCTTTCAACTGGTTAGTTGGCCTTTTATCTAAAAGCAGAATATATATTTTCTTGTGAATTAGAATCCATGGATTAAGATGGAAGGGACCTTAAAGGTCATTGTGTTCCAACCACCCTGCCATGGGCAGGGACACCCCCTACTGGACCAGGTTGTTCAAAGCTCCATCCAGCCTGGCCTTGAACACTTCCAGGGATTGGGCATCTACAACTTCCCTAGGCAACCTGTTCCATTGTCTCACCACACTCAAAGTAATTAATTTCTTCCTAATATCTAATCTAAATCTCCCCTCTTTCAGTTTAAAAATATTATCCCTTGTCCTACTGATACCCTCCCTGATAAAGAGTCCCTCCCCATGTCTCCTGTAGGCCCTCTTTAGGTACTGGAAGGCTACTATAAAGTCTCCCCGGAGCCTTCTTACCTCCAGGCTGAACAACCCAAACTCTCTCAGCCTGTCATCATAGGAGAGGTGCTCCATCCCTCTGATAATTTTTGTGGTCCCCCTCTGGACTTGTTCCAACAGTTTGATGTCTTTCCTGTGATGCAGGCTCCAGAGCTGGATACTGCAGGTGGTGTCTCATCACCAGAGAGGAGCAGACAGGGAGAATCACCTCCCTCAAGCTTCTGGCCACTCTTCTTTTGGTGCATTTCACACACATTGATTTAATTTGCTTGTGGTACTTTATGGTATCACTTTTAAAACAAAGAATAGAAAAATAATTCCAAAATACTCAGTTTTAAACTGCAATTAATATATTTAATTCAAGTTTAACAGAAGAACTGAAGATAAAATGGTGGTATCTTTCTACTACTTACTCAAATCCCTATTCTTACATGCAGCGTAGTGATTAGTGACTAAGTCTATTCCATGAACCTTAAAGCCAGCAAGATGGAGTGTTAGCTGCGTCCTTCAAGTATCAGATAACCTCTCAGAAAAAAAGCCATCTTGTACTACATACTGTTTAATTGCCCGTAGCTGTGAGACTATATACTCTAATTTCTGACTAAACCACTAGCAGACCAGATGCAGAGAGGCATGAGAACAGTAGAGATTTCCAGTAAGGTATATTTTATTTTATTCAGAATATTGGCACCATTTTTTCTTGAAAGGTGAGAGCTTTAAAGTTATTCCCATATCTAAACTACCAAATTAAACAGGGTCTAGACAGCTAAGTATTTTCTGAAGTCTGATTATTCCCTTTAATTCTAATGCTAATTTCCTCACCCTCCCCCTCCTTTCTCTTTCACACAAACACTAGTTAATTACTGTTTTGGAGAGAGAGGAAGTCAAGATCAAGCAAATTATGGCTGAACGTGCAAGTTCTTCTGGTCATTTAATAGCATTTCTAATTTAATGGAATGTTTTCTCTCTCTTTCAGAGCAGATTATAGAAGATTATGTGCAATGAATAGCTATAAATTCCCTTTGAACCTAAGATAAATTGGAGAGTCTCATCACCTTCCGGTTTGTAATAAAATATTAATTTTGGTTCATTTACAGATGTTTTGAGGAAGACAAATTACTATAGTCTAAAGGCCACATTCCTCACTTCCCCCACACTTGGCTCAAATGCTGCTGACATTTAAGCAGTAATGAGTGTTTGGCAACATATCTTTAGAAAGATCAAATAATAACTTATATCCAGAGAAGTTCTCATGACAGTTCTCTAACTGAAAGCTTTGCCCTGGCTGACTAGATATGCATTTATTTTCTGGTTAAATCTAGGCTAATCTAGTTAAATCTCATTTATTTCAAATGAGTATTTTTGGAAGTTGGGTCAGGGTTTTAAACAGTGAGTGTTTCTCTGCAATGCTATGTTTTGCAAGCAGTCTCTCTCCAGGTGTTTATATCAGTTCTCCTGCTAGAAGTGAATATTTCTTTTGAAAATGATTTTTCTAAGTCTTCATGTGACATTTGGCTCCCCAGTGTGAATGAGCAGATAGATGTTGCTGTACAATTTACCCTCATCAATGATCCAGATCCCACTGTTGTATACATTCATAGAATATGTATTGTGTAGGTTAACAATACAACATAACATTTCCTCAAATAGTGTCCAAGTAGCATTTATGCTTGGGGGAAAAAAATAAAAAAAGAAAAAAAAAAAAACCATAATGAGCGTTTTCCTGTAGTTCTGATTTATAAAAATAATTTTAAAAACCCAACAACTCTACTTTCTGTACTGGAGTGGATGTTGCTAATTTTAAAATTTCTGAAGAAGGAAACCTAGGAAACCCTCATCTGTCCAAAGCCATCTGGTATCCCAGGAGCCATGTTGCAGGAACTACATTCTGCATTAGAGACACTGAAAATCCTGAAATATCCTGTTATGGCCTTTTAGTACCATGTAGGAGATTCAATGGTCCCAGCAGGTCTCAGCAGTTAGCCAGAGGAGCTGGAAGGGATGCAGGCAGAGATCAGATGCAGATGAGGTATTTAGATATTTACATAGAGACTAATCAGCATTCTCTTTCTGTCAGTAAATATTTAAACATTTTCTATGAAGTTGAATAGTGTCAGCAACCAAACCAGAACTTATTCCAGGATATTTCCACTACACTGAATGACACAGCACTTGTCCACCTTCAACTGCATACAGAATTCTTCATCAGAATACTAAGAAAAAGAAAAGGCAGAGGGCTTAATACCCTGCTCTGTGAGTTTAGTGCATTTTTGCCAAGTACTGTTCAAATGAATGTGTCCAGAAAATTTTACTCAAATTTACGAACATAAACCTAACACCACAGTTTTTAGAGAATACGGTATAATGTGAATAAGTTCCTGTTCAGTATTTAGCCTGTCACAACAAATCTCTAGCTTTTCAACATTTCTCTACATAGAGAGGAGAGAAACAAAGAGGAGAATCAGTGAGAAATCAGAAAGATGATTGAAGCTGGGTTTATATCTTGTTTTTCATACAAAGACTGTCCCATGAATAGGAAATTTAAGCCAAGGAATTCAATAGCTCTCATTTCAAAGCTTACTGTGCACACTTATCTTATCTAAAAGTTACAGCATTGTGGAGTCATTCCGGGCAACACCACTTCCACTGTTGTCCGGGATTTCATTATAACAGGCCTTGTATCATGTTTGTGTAGTGGATTCGATGATAATACACTAGAAGATCTAGGAGAAAGATAAACTTGAAAAAATACACTTTTGAGGCACTTGTAATACACAAAGGGATTAAGTATCTTAGTGTTGGTTAAAGTCCGGATAGCATTTTCTCATAACCTGTTGGAAGCTCTGTTCTGTTGTTTTGCTGGTGTCACAGACTTACCACGTTACTGAGTAGTTCTGTTTATATAAAAGGTCTTTTTGTATCACAAACTGAGACTAGGTGGCACCCGGTGGTTAAAAGGACTAGGAGAAAAATGTTGCATTGTAACAAAAGAACTGGGTAGAGAACAGGTGCTGGTGTTGAATCGTAGAATCACAGAATCATTCAGGTTGGAAGAGACCCTTGGGATCATCGAACCATCAGCCCTACTCTACAAGTTCTCCCCTATACCATATCCCTCAACACCACATCCAATCTACTTTTAAACACAGTCAGGGAGGGTGACTCCACCACTTCCCTGGGCAGCTGATTCCAGTGCCTGACCACTCTTTCTGTGAAGAATTTTTTCCTAATGTCCAGCCTAAACCTACCCTGCTGCAGCTTGCAGCCATTCCCTCTCATTCTATCACTAGTTGCCCTTGAGAAGAGAGCAGCACCAACCTCTCTACAATGTCCTTTCAAGTAGTTGTAGAGAGTGGAAGCGTACGTTGTGGTCTGAGTAGAACTCCCTGCTATGAGGAGTGCTATGTCTGAACTAGGGTTGCCATACTTGTTTCATCAAGTTTAGCATCTGGGAAGAAACTAAGAAAATCTTGAGTTCAGAGCTAGGGCTAGCTAGCTCTTTCATAAGCAGCAATGAAAACAAATGTCCAACACCAAGGAAAAATAGTTTTCATATATACACTTTGCTCCTGATGCTCTATACCACTGAAAGGAGGCAGTAGCAAGGAAATAAAGTTAATGATTGTAATATTTAAATTGGGCTGATTTCTGGAAAGAATGCAATGCAGGTAGAGCATTGTTTTTATCAACCAAGAAACAAAAATGCATAAAAGGCAACAAACACAGAGCATAAACCAGTGTTGTGTGAGCTGTTGGAAGCTGGCTGAGCATGATATCTTGATGAGTCAGAGTGAAGATCTAAATCAGTTTCAGACAATAAAAGATGTTGCAAAGGTTAATTCACCACAAAGACTTTACAAGCATGGTGAGTCAGCTACATGGAGAGAATGACAGGAGCGGGACAGTTCTCCAGCACACAGAGGTGATGGGTGAAAACAAAGAAAAAAAGAAGAGCAGCAGGAGGTAGAAATTCTTACCAGCTCAACAGCTGTGGCACCTCTCAACTTTAACTCCTTTCTGCAAAATATGGCACAGCTGGTTGCATCTTGAAGAACACACTGTACTGAGTCATTTCACTTTCATTCATGCCATTTAATCTGTCAGCATCCAGTTTTGTGGTTTGAATCAGTTCATTATTCCCACTAGAAATATTGCTTTTTTAGGAGTATATTTATTCTACAGCATTAATTTGGAAAAAGGGTTTTAAGACAGACTGTCTTAGGAAAAATTCCCTTTCAAATGGGAGGATTACAGACAATTCCTGTATCATTTATTTGGATACCATACGCATAGTTAGGTATAACAGTGTAGTGAAGAGAAGTGCTAACCTCTGAGATAGAATTCTGGGTTCACCTTCT
>VZTM01024349.1:47102-57509 GCA_013400555.1 Jacana jacana | reverse complement strand
TTCTTTGCAAGCTATATTATATTCTAATAAACAGCAAGGAACAGTGGAGGGAACTGGGGTTGCTTAGCCTGGAGAAAAGGAGGTTGAAAGCAGACCTTATCGCTCTCTGACTACCTGAAAGGAGGTTGTAGCATGGTGGGGGTTGGCCTCTCTTCCAAGTAACAAGCCATAAGACAAGAGGAAATTACCTCAAGTTGGACCNCACTGAAAGGGTGGTCAGGCATTGAAACATGTTGCCCAGGGAAATGGTGGAGTCACCTTCCCTGGTGATATTTAAATGACAGGTAGGCTTGGCACCTACAGACAAGGTTTAGTGGTGACATCGCCAGTGTTAGGTTAACAGCTGGACTTGATCTTTTCTAACTTAAATGATTCTATGATTTTATGAATCTAAATGAAACACACAACATTTCAAACTTGCTCTGAAAAGTTGCAGAAGTTTTAGTTAGAAAAGAATAAAATGTTTATTCCACTTAGTTCATGCCCATGGTGTTGACATAGAGTATGTTACTTTGAAAATTAAAACTGTAATTTAATAAGTATACTCTCAGGGATTTGCATAAAACCAGATTAAACAACACTGTTTAAGGCAATATCCCATCATGCGTCTACTAATTTCCTTTTGCACTTTTCCCTGTTGTTCCCTTTTCTGAAGCCACACGTGTGTAAAAATCAGGAAACATAAACTACTGCAGTAAGACCAATGCACACAGCTACCAATTTTCTACATTCCCCTTGCCCAGTTGCAGAGTCAGCTTGATTTACCTTCTAATCATCTCTCAGCAGTGGGCCCGTAATTATAGCCATGGGGACCAGCTTCTCCTTCCCTCTTTTATGTAGAGCCATGAAAGCAGAAGGAAATGGCATGACAACAAGTGAGTTAAAAAATAAGCACCTCCTTGCAAAATTTCTGGCTCGAAGACTGCTGCTGGATAAACAGCTGTTCTCTGCTTCCCTTCCCAACCCTTCTCCCAACCAAAAATATTTTTGAGGCAAAGAGTATCTTCTTCTCTGTGTTAGGAGGCACTGAATATGTGAAGGAGTCAGCCCCAATAGCTTGTAACTGTTCCTACAGAAAAATCTGGAAGACAAACTTCCTTATTTAGCAGCCTATTTTTTCAGAGGGACTATCATGTTGTTAAGAACATTTCATCTACTTGCCTCTATTTTCTGAAATGTCTGATACTTAAAATTTCTAGTTCCTCACTAGAGAATTCTCCTCTGAGAGCCACCTCCTCTGCACTGCTTAAAAGTACAATCAATACGCTTGCCAGCACTGCCACACACTGAAGCATTGTACTTCTAAGTAATGTAAAAAGCCATCAGATCAGCTTGCCTTCTGTAATTATTTTGTTTTATAATACAAATAATTCTAAAATGAAATGTCTTTGTCTTTTTTTTTTTTTTTTTNNNNTTTTTTTTTTTTTTTTTTTTTTGAGCCAGGTACAAAAAGAGGTAAGTGATAGCACAATTTAAAGATCACTTGACTTTAGAAAACAATTTAGGAAGCAGTACTTAAGGTTGTTAGCAGGAAGAAGATAGCCATGACTATACAACTTCTACCATCTATAAGAACTGTCATACTGTGTCACACCAAAGGTCCAGCTCACAATCCTGTCAGCAGGAGAGGCTTAGAGCAGAACACAAGAACCAAGCTAAGTCCAGAGTGATATTCCCTAATTTGGTTTATGCTTTGATCTCCACAGCAACATGTAATTGAAAGTTTCAAAGTTTATTCCACCTTGGAAAAAAAACAACCAACCAACCAACCAACCAACCAACCAACCAACCAACCAACCAACCAAAGACAAAAAGACACCCTCTCCCTCCCCGAAAACAATGAGAAAGAGACTATAATAAGCAAGATCTAATATTCGGATGCTTAACAACAATGAAGTGTGACAGGTGGTGAAAAAACTAAATGAACAGGATAAATTCCCTTCTTATAGTGCTCTATGCCGGACACAGAACTTCAGTTTGCTGTTTTCTTGTACTATCTGCTTAAAATAACTAGGGTTAGCCTACCTCTCAGGACACAGAACAATTTAGAATTGGAATTTATAAAAACAATTTAACTTCATAAAAAGGGGTGTGCATGTGAGAAACCAGGGACATTTAAGGTTATCATCTTGCTCAATGACAATATGAACTTGTTGAAAAATCTGATTGCCTGGATATTCCCAGTGAGTTAACTTAGTCCTTGTATTCTGCAATGAGCTTCTCAAAGTGGAGGAGAAGACTTACAAAGGACAGCAAAAACCTCAGAATACCCCAGATGTCTTCAGAGCCTGGTGAATGGATGGATGGAGGAGTAATATGTAACTAAATGAAAGCCTTATGTTCTGATTTCTCTTACACATACAATAATGCCCTAGGTGAATAAATTGTTCATTTGTGTTAAAACGGGGAAATAAAAGCTTGTGGACATTGGCCAAAATGGAAGTAATATTTCTTTGTGATGTTATTACTTCCCAAGGAAGCATAAAATCTAAGACACTAAGAAACAGCTAGAAGGGCAGACCAGAGGGTAGTCACTTCCCACAGCCCATACATTAGACAAATCAGAGTAATGCTTGTTGCTTATGAGCTCATTGTGAGCTATATATATCTATTAAAACAAACATTAAAAATGAGTAGCTTATGCCAACCCTGAGATATTAGCAGGACCTTATAGCATTATAACTTGCTGGTGAAACAAGCATGCTTATGGAGTTCACCTGTGTTAATAAATGTAACCCCTTATATATAGGAAATATGAATATAAGAATACAATGTGTGGGTTCAGTTAGAAACACTTAGGTCGCACAGACACAATTCTCATACAACAGGTTTCTGTTTTGCTCATATATTTTGACAGATGTTTGTCATTCCCCAGTTAAATGCCTTGGATAGCTCTCCAAATCATTTTACTTTTCATGGTTCATTGCTGAAAGCCTAAAGTAACAATCCGTATCTTTCAGTTCAATACTGTGGAACTGGGTGGTATACTTGTCTGCCATTTGCTGATGGAGAAAACTGGAGAAAATATAATAGAACTAATTCCGTGCCATTGTTAGGATGATGTCTGTAGTTCCCTAGTGTGCATACAGTGCTAGACAGAGGTGCTTAGGAACAGCACTGAAATAAAAATTTTCAGTCCTGAAAATTCCTGCTCAGCTTCTAACTAACCCGTAAAGCACATACAGACCACAGGGCCTGCTGATCTTTACATTATTCAAGCACACACAGTTTTGTTTCCTTAGTTACTCAGCAGTTCTTCAGGCTGTGCAGTGCTAAAGTGGGATGACATCTCTCTCCCGCTCTTGAGTATAGATACTTGAAACCAGGACTACAGTCCAAATGGTGGTCTTGCATCCACAGCCAGATCATTTCTATGTGGACAACACGTAATGTATGGTGATGAATGTTCCTCTTTAAGGAACACGTGGGAAGGATGGACTCATGCTTCTATGCTGCCAGGCCCTAAGTACGAACCCCGGCTCTGCTGTTCTTCCCCACTCGTTTGAGCGGGGCTGCTCCAGGCCAGCCCTGTTCCAGCCCAGCTGGGTAATCTGGGATCACACAGGTGGGAAAATATCAGGGCAGAAAGAGCTGGAGTGTCACTGGGGCAGCTTTACGTCTCCCATTTTCTTGGGAACTGCATTTGTGACCAGATCCTCAGCCTTGGTTGTTGCCTGAGCTACACCAGTCTGTGCCCAACCTTATACCTGTTGACCATCACCTACTGAACCCTGCTGGACTTTGCACTAGTCTCATCATTGTGGCCTTGTTGGGTGATTGCAGGGCTCTGGGCTGGCACTGGTCACCATGCCTGTCCCATTCCTGCTCCCTCACTTGATGCTGCTGGATGGATCCTGGTCAGGCAGGGCATGGCCCTGTCAACTTTGCAGCTACCCTTGGCTCCTGGCTGCCTTCCATGGAACAGCCATCCAACAGCACCCTGTTATGTATGGAGGTGTATAGTCAGAGTGCTTGTTGGTACCGTGACTCATTTAGCTCTTCTGCTATTGGGAAACATCATTCCACTCTTGCAAAAGTAGAGTGATACCTGGAGAAGACCAGAGTTGAAGGAATCCTCCTTGCCCAAGGATTTCCTCCTGGCCACAGGCTGGTGAGGGTGCTGATTTTGGGGATATCTCCCTACTGCATCCAGGTTGTTTTAAAACACAGAGACCAAGGTCTTCCTATATGTACTTTTCCTATTCTGGGAGACTGTGTAACATGAATTTGGCTTTCTGCTTGGATTGTAGGTATTGCAATGCTTAGTGCTGCAGTGTCTAAGCCCCATTTTGAAAGTGAGGACCTTACTTTTTTGTTAACAAAGTAGTGTCTGAATGAGGACATTTCCTCAAATCATGCATATGAAATCTTTATCTGCTCATACTCAAACAGATGTGAATTCTAAGAAGAGCATTCGGAGTTATTCTTATTTCAGTAATGAATAGTGAGGCTATTGCTATCTCAGGCTACTTCAAACAGAAGTCATTCAAACATGGTAATTTTTAATAAAAATGCCTCTTCAAGCCTTTTCAAAATATAAATAAATTGATTCTTTTATAGATAAATACACATGAGTAATTTCCTAGACTGTTTTTCAAACCTTACCAGTAATGTATCTGTTGATTAAATCCTGTGATGGAGATAATAACCCTTAAAAAACAATATTAGGCACAAAGTATCACTCTCATGATCCTGTGTCCAGATCACTCTTCTGATCTGGCCACAAGAAACTTTTCACACCAAGCTTTCAGATTTCAGGCAGGGGCAAAGGACCCAGAAAGGGAAGAGACCTCTACTTCTTTAAAGTTTACAGGCATGATCAATTTCTCCATAAAAATCTTCAACATTAAATTAGTTCTTTGTTACAACCTGTGGGGTACATTGCAATGTTCTCATGGGCACCACCAGCCCTGTCTCTCCCTACCCAGCCCCTTGGGGCTCCCCCCACCCTGCTCAGGGCCCAGTACCCCATGTCAGCTCCCTGGGGTTATCAGCCCCTGCCCCAGTGATTCTGCAACAGGGCCAGTCTCCAGTTCCCCACAGCCCTGCCCTGTCCAGCCATGAGCCCTCTGATCCGGATCCACCAGTGGACTAATATCATGGCCTCTGCCTATTCTCAGGGAGGTGCCCAATGCCCTCTGCTGCCCCGTAACTGCCTGAGGGTGGGATGGGCCCTGGCTGCAAGGCTATGCTATCGCCTGCCATGGGGAACCCCCACTATCCCCAGGGAGCCACTGGCCCCCTGTAGTGCTCTGGCATGTATTTACCTACCATAACATCAAAAATTTGCGACAGTATCTTGCCTGCAAAATCGAAATAAATAATATAAATTTTTACTTTTACACTTGCTAGTTTATAATAGCTTTGTTCATGAGGGGACTGGCAGTCCCCTCCACCACCTATGCAGAGATTAGTAAAGATGGTTCAGCAATTTCTTAGTTGACTGAAATTTACCTGCATTAGCTTGTTACTCTCTTTTAAGAACTACAGATGATTAATAGAGTGGATTGCACTTTATAGCACAAAATTAAGGAGAACGAATGTGTGCATTAAGCCATTAGACTCTGCTCTTTACAATCTCCAGGCTGTACTGACCCTTGTATGAAGAAATTAATCAAATTTCCAATATTGCAGGGAATGTCAATACAAAGCACAAGAAGGAAATGACCTGCCAGATTACATAGTCTGCCTCCCAACCACTCCAACATAATTCCCATGAACATGTTTTATTCATCCTGTCTCCAAACTCAGACGATATTCCATATGCCAATTTACTAATATTTTAAACAATAGGAGATTTGCACCTTGGGGGATAGATTGAGCTTAAATGGCCTTCATTATAAGTTTCTAGCTATTAAACTAGGTTTATTTCACCCACATTACTATTAAAAGGGAAAAAGGCTATTTTGCATGAGAAATAACGTCTTAAATGAACAATAAAAGTGCTCGGCTTTTATTTTTGCAGACAAAACTCTGAAGAGAACAAAACTGAAAAAATCAGTATGTACAAGAGTTTAGGCTGCATTATATAATCAATACCTGGTTCATCATAATTTCACTATGCAACTTCTGTGTGCAAGTTTTCAGATGTGTTTTTTGAAAACTTTTACTCCATCTTCAGAGGCTGAAAAATGTTTTGGTGCCATAAGAAGCAAAATCTGTAAGTTTGCAAAAGTACCAGTGAGGTAAAGCTGAATCTGGATAATCTATACTCTTGCAGTGCCATAGAAGAAAAGAAAATTAAGTTTGAATGTTTACATGGAGTTTGCTAACATGTCTACTAGAAAAAATGCTTTTTACTTATAAGCTGACTAAATTTCATATGGTAACACTGAAATACAATAAAACCCCACAATGCATTTTATAGTCACTTTTTAGAACATAACCACATGTTAAGTACTTACACAAGAGTCTGCAACAGTTCCTGAGCTGAAAGTGTTTATTAGGTATAACTGGCTTGATTCTGCTTTCCTTGTGTCTTGTGTAGTCATTTACACCTGTGCAATCATGTATTCCACTTCACATTATGTGCTTTTTTATGAGGTTTTGGCAGCACAAAGGGGTCATAAAGTCAGTCAATATAATCATTGAGGAACACTTTCAGTCTCTGCATGGTGTGCAATCAACTTAAAGGTCTTTTATCACTCCTCTTCATAAGCCTGTAAATACAAACCATAAAATCTATAATTACAGAAAAGAGTGGTTGACTACAATATTGAAATATGTGACGCAAGTGAAAACTAGACCCTCTGAACAAAATCACAGGTCTAGCACAGATCTGATGATTGCATTTTCCTGGTGCTTCCATGTTCTGCAAGATGCCAAGATTCTCTTTGCTTTGGGGAAGATGAGATTGTAGGTGGGGCAGCAGCTTGTCTTCACTCCTGTGGAGTAGCTGGGGCAGATAAATGTTCTTGTATGGGAACACTTCATATATTATCTCTGTAGCAAGCCAGTGATGTTTTACCCCTTTAAAGCCTCTGATTCAGTTTTCCTTCAAACTTAAAACAGTATTTTTCTCTTTCTGCCTCTTTTGCTGTCTTTTGAATAGTGTCTTAGGGTAATTTGCAAGTCCAGGGGTATAAAACAGAATAACTTTTAACACTTTAAGTTCAAAAGTTTTTATGTCATTAAAATTACCTGAAAAAGACATTTATTTTAATTCCAATATTTATATAAAAGAGACCATCAAAGGCACCTGGTACCTTGTAACACAGTAAAAAGAATTCTCACAGCTGACAAATAGAGCAGTCACGTGTGTTGACAATGCTATAACAATGAATGATTTATTTTTCAAAGTAGAATAATTCAGCTCAGCAAAAACTCACCAGTCAGGCCGGCTGTTAGAACTGCTGACTGTGCAAGCTACTTTGCCACCCCTAATTTAAACTGGACCTAAATCAACTTTTCACTTGGTATAAAAAGGCAAAAAAAAAGAAAGAAAAAAAAAAAGGGGGATAAAAAATCCCAAGCATTGGCTGCTTTCACATGCTTTCACAGAAAGTCAGAAGAGAAATGTGGAAATTAAAGGTTTAAAACTTTGGGTTTTTTTCTTATTAGTAGACATATAAAAGAGATATGAATGCTGAAGCGATTTTTCATCCTAACAGTGAGCCATTGTTAGAGATAATTGGTCAAAACATATGTTTTAGCACAATAACAGTTGTTATTCCTTCTTCCACATATGCCTACATCTTTATTCTACATAAGACTATGTCTCTCTTCCATATATGAATATGCTTATATGAATCTCTCACTGTAGAACACACATCTGTGTTATTTCTGATATAATGGAAATAATGTTCTTAACCCAACCCTCACATGTCCTTTCATTTGGGTTCAGTCTTCTCTGCTTACACAAAAGAGAAGATTCTAAATGTCAGGAACCATTGAGGTGGGATTTTCATTGTTTTAGGAGGAAGCATTTTACTAAACAATATTCTGTCAAACAGGGAACATGGGAAAAAGACAATGAACCTGAAGGTGGTACTGTTTATTGCTGGCATTTTCCTTACAGTACCTCATATGGTGCTTTATCTTAGATTTGTGGCCAAAACAGTACTGATAACAAAGTACAGTACTGATAACATTTTAGCTATTGCTGAGCAGTGCTTACAGTTTTAGGGCCCTTCCTTCTTCCCACCCCACCAGTGAGCAGACTGGGGGAGCACAAGGAGTTGGGAGGGGCTACAACTGGGACACCTGTCCCCAACTGACCAAGGGGATATTCCATACCATAAGATATCGTGCTAACCAATAGAAACTGGGGGAAGAAGGAAGACCCAACTATGTTTGGAGTTACGACACTTCTTTTTCCCATGTAACTGACAATGAGGAGCTGCGAATGAATTAATTCTTGTGCTCTGCTTCCATGTCCAGCTTTTCCTTTACCTATTAAACTGTCTCTATCTCAGCCCATGAGTTTTCTAACTTTTGCCTTCCAGATTCTCTCCCCCATCTCACTTGGGGGAAGTGAGTGAGTGGCTGAGTGGTGCCTGGTTGCCCACCGGGGTTAAACCATGACACAAGAGAAAGAGAAAAAGAAAAAGCTTTTAATCTTAAAAATCTCGGGGAGGAGTCCTTGGTAGTGCTATATTTGGAACACATTAGTGGACACTAAACCAGATATTTTTTTTCTGATTTTTACTAAAATAAAAAGATGTGGAAAAAATAATGCTGTCTTTTAAGATGAAGGGATATAATGTCCACTGGAAGTATAAAAAGTTAAGTCCTGTACAGGAAAATTTGTTTCATTTGTGCTTATTTTATATTGACAGATTTACTCCTCCCACCACGCCAGAAAGTGATGTTAAAAACATTCATTTGGAATTACATAGAAAATATATGTGGGCTGGAAGATATGCATAAGAATTTCATGGTATAAAAATATCATTAGTTATATGTTTTCTGTCTCTTTTGGATCTCTTACAGTATCTGCCATAACCTGTCTCATCTCCTGAAAGCCCCAATATATTTCCCCAAAAGCAAAAAATATATGGTCTTGACAGAAACCAGTTCTCCAGTAAGCTGATAAGAAGCAACTGCATTGAATTACTTCATCTTTCCACATTCTTATAGGATATGGCAAAAAGTGGGTTTTGTCTTTTTCTATTTCCAGTACTCTTTCAATAGAAAATTGAGGAATGTTTGATTCATAGAACGGCCTCAAAGTATCTAGAATGGAGACTTCATATTTGACTCTGCTCTCTCAGTAGCATTTACATCCACAAAAATAGGTGCAAAATTCTGTTTTCTTGACTGACTTTCTAAAGCCATGATTGAAATCAACCTGGGATTGTTCTTTAACAGTATTTCTTGTCTAAATTATGCATGTGTCTCTTCTGGAATAAGAACCTTGCAACTGAGCCAAAGAATTTTTGGACAAGAGGAAAAACGTCACTTTTGTAATTATAGGAAGGCAGCCACAATTTCTCAAAACAGATATTATGACAAAGTGGGCCAGTGCTGGAAGGAAACCTGTGCTATGAAATAATTCACAAGGTGTACATGATGAAATGATTGCAAGAAATGATGGTGGGAAGGAAAAGAAATCTCAGGATTCTCTTCAGCCAGATGGCATTGTAATTAATTTGACAATTTACTATAACAATTTACAGAAACTTTGAGGAACTAACTTAAAAAGGAAGGGGTTTGAACCCACATGGTAGAGGGTTGTAGACTCAACATTTTTTCCTTATGTGGTGAGTTAGACCATTGATTTTGTCTGGATAGTTCTGTCAGGAGTGGAACAGTTCAGGTATCGTGCTCTGTGCTACTTGCTTGGCATAAATGCAAAGGAAGTTGGATGGTAACGAGAACACCTTAAATATATTTCTCCCACTTCAGAAGCAGAGAAAAAAGATCACAGTCAGTTAGTCATAGAATCATTTAGGTTGGAAGAGACCCCTGGGACCATCAAGTCCAACCATCAGCCCTACTCTACAAGTTCTCCCCTACACCAGATCCCTCAACACCACTTCTAATCTACTCTTAAACACAGTTAGGGATGGGGACTCCACCACCTCCCTGGGCAGCCCATTCCACTGACTGACCACTCTCTCTGTGAAAAACTTTTTCCTAATGTCCAGCCTAACCCTACCCTGCTGCAGCTTGCAGCCATTCCCTCTTGTTCTGTCGCTAATTGCCCGTGAGAAGAGACCATCACCAACCTCCCTACAATGCCCTTTCAAGCAGTTGTAGAGAGTGATGAGGTCTCCCCTCAGCCTCCTCTTCCTCAAACTAAACAATCCCAACTCCCTCAATCGATCCTCATAAGCCTTATTCTCCAGACCTTTCACGAGCTTTGTTGTCCTCCTCTGTACTCGCTCCAGCACCTCGATATCTCTCTTGTGTTGAGGTGCCCAGAACTGGACACAATACTCAAGGTGTGGCCTCACCAGTGCTGAG
>VZTM01024349.1:35234-46580 GCA_013400555.1 Jacana jacana | reverse complement strand
ATGGAGAGAGGCTTGGCCAGCACGTCTGCCATCTCTTTCAGCACTCTTGGGTGTAACCCATCCGGTCCCATAGACTTGTGTGCATCTAGGCGGCACAGCAGGTCACTGATCACTTCCTCATTGATTATGATGTCCTCATTCTGGTTCACCTCCCTGTGTTCCTGCCCCTGTGGCCAAGTCTCCAGGGAACAGCTAGTTCCACTGTTAAAGACTGAGGCAAAGTGTGCATTGAGCACCTCAGCCTTTTCCCTATCACTTGTAACTTTTTTTCCCTCTGCATTCAATAAGGGAGGAAGATTTTCCCTCACCCTCCTTTTGTTGTTAATGTACTTATAAAAACATTTTTTAGTGTCCTTAACACTCAGTCCAGGACACTCAGGGTGGATACAGTAGTTAGAAACACTAGGATTAGTTGGTAACTCCACAAAGACTCTGACTGAGCTTTTAGTTCCTTCTGCCAGTGGCACTGTACTGTCAAGTTTATCTTGAAACATGCATATTGGAGTATGCTAAAGGTCACTGGAAGCTACTTGGAGTGCCCCATGGCTCCTAGGTTGGACCTCTCTCACTGGTCTCATTTCTGTGAAATCTAAGGCATTAAGTATGAGTTCCTAATTGTACTTAAGTCTTGTGGAAAGCTGAAGTCAAGATGGGTGAATTATGCATCTAGACCAAGACTTGGAAAAATCAAATGCAGCTCAGAAATGTGAAACTTTATTCAGGGGCAAAGATGACAATAAATAACTATTCAGCGATTAGCTTCCCAATCACATTTTTGTTTATGAATTCTTATTGATGGGACGCAGTTATTTTTGGAAAAGTAAATGCTAGTGGTCATCCTTTGGTTCAAGGAATGGTTATTTCACAACCTTACCATGGACTAATGCTTTGTACTCCAATATTAGTTTTTCACACACTCCTTTTCTTAGAACATAGGCTGTGTTTTGTTGGCCTGTCTTCTGAAGAAAGTGGAATCTGTTTCACTTTAGAAGTTAATGGAGGAAAATACAATTTTTCCCCAAGCTTCTAACTCCTGATGTAATAAATTTTATAAAACTGCAGTTAAGAGTGTTATAACTGTGCCAAATTTACAACCTGCGAAACAACTTTGATAATGGTTAAATACAACGCTGATTTTGCTTTCAACTTCTGCACTCCAAGTATGTTAAATCAATGCCATTAAATGAATGCAACCTTTGCTTATTGAAGTAAAAAGTGTATTATGTATGGAAGAAATTCTTCCTGAAGAAGAAATATTAATCCTGTTCATCTCAAAATGTTTTGATGGTAACTTATTTCCATTTTTAGAAACAAGAACAATATTTTAAGGTAATACAATATTTCTGAACAC
This sequence comes from Jacana jacana, assembly GCA_013400555.1. NCBI lineage: Eukaryota > Metazoa > Chordata > Aves > Charadriiformes > Jacanidae > Jacana > Jacana jacana. Next base: position 45,229 of record VZTM01024349.1, on the reverse strand, counting down.
AGAACATGAAAACTGATTACATTTCCATGTTGGTTTTTTTTGTTTGTTTTTGGTTTTTTTTGGGGGTGGTTTTTCTGTTGTTTTTTTTTTTTTTTTTACCCCAGTTGCTGTTTGAATAGCCATCAGAGAATCAATTCACACCATCTTGGTGAGTTGGTATTGAAAGGTCTTCAGGAAATTGTCAGGTTTATATCTGATGGGATAGTTGTGAGAAGACTATTGCAAATAATTCATATGCACCTTAGAAAATAATAATAAAAAAAAATGGGACAACCAAAACAACACAGAACTTGATGATTTTCTCAATGTAAATGTTTAAACCAAGAATTTTTGGTGCCCAAGCCATGAGATATTAACACTACACCCCAAAATAGCTGTGATAAACTATATTTACACCACAGATCGTGCAAATTGTCTCTCCTACTTTCTACCCAACTGTTATCACTAGAATCTTCTACTCCTTTGGGATTCCCAGAAAACCCAGGATGATCTTTGCCCCTCATTAAATCAGAAAAGCTAAATCATTCTCATAAATTAGTTTCTTCTAATACTACAAAATAAAACTTGACTCGTAGTGACAATGGAAATCAAAAAAGTAAATTTGTTGCCTGCCAGAAATAGATGATAGTTCTGGCTTTCATGACTTCAGTTTACTTTTGAACAGCTTCACTAGTGACTGTTTTAAATGCAATCATTTCTGTTACAGCTGGACTGAGCATCTTATTTGGCTTTTCTAAATGAAATTTTAAGATTAAAATATACCAAGGGAGTATACTTGGAGTCAAGTTAGTAAGACAACCATTTCTAGGCATTTATTCATTTCTTAGGCCAGCTGTTGCTGGAATGGACTTCACACAGCTGCTTCTGAAATTTTTCCTCTTGCATCTAGACCGGGACACTCATGCTTACCAGTGGAAAGAAAAGGGAACAAACCCAAATTATTGTAGCAACAATAACCACTGCAAGCAAGATTTATTAATTTGAACTAGATGGTAAAAAATTTTCTTTTGTAGTGAAAGCTTTGAGGAGTGGAAAACATACTCATGGCCTACATTTCAATGAGCCCAAGGATCCCTGAGGCTTTTTATTTGAAAGCACTTTGAAGTCCTTCTTAGAACAGTGAATAACTTAGTGATAGAGACAAACATCTGAGATGCAGGATGTCCTCTTTGGCATCCTTGAACTCAAACCAGAGTCAGGACCATCATATATGCCACAGGATATCTTCACCAGCAAATTTTAGATATTTGGGATAATTACCTCCTCATCTTTCTATTGAGACCAGAATAGTATCTTAAGAGGAGGAACACTGAGCATTATGAGGAATATTGAGAAGCATTGTAAGAATAAAACACAAAAAGAAGAATCTGGCAATTATGTAAAAGAAAAAAACATGTGGGAGGTCCATACTGATTTAATTTCAGCTTTATAACCAAAGCAAATGGAAAAGGAATATTGATAGGACAAATGAGTGGTGTTGGTATAATGTCAAATTTCTAAGAAATGTAAACAAAAGTTAGCCTGTGGTCACAGAATAATGTTGAACACCAATAAATCATAAAACAGCAGCATGATAGCTCTCTCACCTCTCTCTGCAGCTTTCCCATCAATGATGTAAAAACCCGAGATATGTCAGTCTCCTGTTTAAGAGCGTTTAGTCAAGGAAATGGAACATCAGCTTTTAGAAGAAAGCAAAGGAATAGATCCTCTGTCACCAGCATTGATATCAAATATATGATCTGCCCTATAGACTCATGTGATATCAAATGGTGGTTCTTTCAAGAAATCTGACCTCAATATAGTAACTCAAGGGCAGATTAGGCATTGTCCCCAAACCACTGACCCTCATATTTACTAGATCAAATCGCAGGAAGGATGGGAACATCTATTGGTTTAATTTAAATTATATATGACCACAGACAAAGATTTCTTAAACACATAAGAAATTATGTGACCAGCAGAAGTAGGGAGGTGATTGTCCCCCTGTACTCAGCACTGGTGAGGCCACACCTTGAGTATTGTGTCCAGTTCTGGGCACCTCAACACAAGAGAGACATTGAGATGTTGAAGCGAGTGCAGAGGAGGGCAACAAAGCTGGTGAATAGCTAGAATCGGCTGCCCAGGGAGGTGGTGGAGTTGCCATCCATGAATGTGTTGAAGAGTTGATTAGATGTGGTGTTGAGGGTTATGGTGTAGGGGAGAACTTTGTAGAGTAGGGCTGATGGTTGGACTCAATGATCCCAAGGGGCTCTTCCAACCTGAATGATTCTATGATTCTATGAAATTAAGGTAGATATAAGTACTTTCTTTTGTAGTTATGTCAGAAACTTTGGCATATTAATTTCCCTAGGACAGCCTGTATCATATTTTTAAAAAATTATATACCTCAAGCTCCCTGTTAATTAACATCAGTTGAACAGTTAAACTATTTGTAGTAATGTAGCAGTGATAAATTCATCCTATTTTAATTATCTTGTTTTTTTCTAGGAAAGGAGAAAGAGAGGGAAGAATAAGTCACAGGAGAGGAAGAAGAAACATGGTCCTGAGTAGAGTTAATAATGAAAGAGTGAATATTCTTTGTCTCCCCCAGTTTATAATACTTCTCAATGTTCAAGTATAGAAAGAGTGTTGTGAATTTAAGTCTTATTTTGAGTACATCTTCCAGGAGGAATTGTTTTGATACATTAAAAAAAAAGGTTATGATTCAGAAAAAAAATAAGCAGTAATTCAATATCAATAACTGCATTTTATGCAGTTGTTAAATGGTAAACCAGTTGCTCCTCACTGCAATCAAATTCTGCCACTTGTAATAAAAAAGCACAGTATCTTTCTCATGCAGTTGAGAACTTTGGCTAAAATGCCACATTGTAACCACACTGTAAGTAGGCTACAAACAATAGTGAAAAAGAATGTAGGAGAATGAGAGTTTTAGTATGAAATTGTCTCCTGGTCATCAACAGTACTCTGGCAGACTTCTGGCTTCTGCAGTGTTTGAAGATTCATTACAAGTTTTTATTCCTTTTACTAGATGTTTCTTACAATCTTTTTTTAGCCTTCTTTATTTATTTTCATATTTCATCTACCCAAATTTATGTGCCTTTCTATTTTCTACAGTTTGACAGTACTTCAGCTTTTGAAAGAATGCCATTTTATTTCTAAGAACCTGCTTCTCCTACTCTGCTGTTTAGTCCCACCAGTTTCTTTTCACTCTTTCTCGGGACTGTATCAGTTGGTATATTTTGATCTCCTGGTTCAAGTGTGATATCCTTAATTGTGATGATATATCTTGTAAAGATATAATTCTCTCAGCTGTTTATTTGGGTTTTTTTAGCCTCTTTTTAACAAGCTTTCTTATTTTTATGTCAATCACCTTCTTACTGCTAAGCACAAGTTCATTATTTTTTTTCGGCCTTTACAAGCCTGTGGAATTGTTGAATCAATTTAATAGTTGCTGTTCATTCAGTGTAATAGAAGCCTCTTCACCTGTAGGATTGGAACACGATCCTGAAAAACCAGTTACGTGTTTGCATCTTCTTAAACAGAATGCAGGCCAGGTAGTTTATAAAACTGTCACTGATAATGTCTTTGAGTTCTTTATTGTATTGCAGCCACATATAGTGTTTTCCCAGTCCACTTAGGTTACCATAGCATTTTCTTGTTTCGGTGTTTTTAATGTCTATATTGCAGCAATTGTTGTCATTGTATATGTGTAGCTGACAAATATGAACTTAGTCTGTAGTTTTCCTAGTTAGTCCTGGAATTTCAATCCATACAGATTCATGTTGACTACTAAGGTGGCTAGATTTTCATTTGTTCTTATTCTAAGTGTTCTGTAACAGTTAATCTAACATTATCATGTTCTGCTTTTTCTTTCCTGTTTATTTTATGCTGGTGCAACAGCATCGTCTGCGAATCATGAACTTTCCAAACCACGTGCTTTTCTGCATCTGCCATTTTTCCTCTCCTCACTTTAAAGCATAGTGATGACCTTCTCGCTTTTAAGAGCCAGTAGTGTGATTTAGATACAGTCTGTTCTTTCTATGCAGACAGCAATTTAATCCAGAAAATTATTAATGCCTGAAGAGTTGATTTACTGTGACTGAAATGGACCGGTAAATTCAAAGAATAATCAATAATAAAGAAAAAGGAATTATGCACAGATACATCCATATACTGATCATGCAAGCATTACTTCCATACTGGAAAAAGTACTAATCAAAAAACTTAAATTTGGACTCTGACAGATCATTTGTTCAGATGGTCAAGTCTGCCTATTCCTAATGTCTTTACTGAGGAAGAAAGCCTAGTTATTTTTAAACTTTATTTCCAGGCTGGTTTGCCAAATGCTTTGCTCTCTTACGTAAAAGAAGATGGAACAAGGTAAAAAACACTATAAAATAGTCTAGTGCTGTTTGACTTCCAATTTTCTTACAGTTTCCCACAGTCATTTTTGGACGTTTAGTACCGTGCTGTGGCATAATATTCTATATGAGATACACCTGTTCCAAACAGAAAACAATTACTTGACTGATCATAGACATTTGCACAGACATAGCACTCATACACACTGAGTTCTGCTGTTACTAAATGAATTATTGTGTCTTTCTTACAATATTTGATACAGAATATGTGAATCATCTTTGGAACAATGAAAATCAAAATAATACCCTGTGAATAATGTGAATGAGTAAATATTAGAAAAGAACATTTATATTTTATGTTTGAAGACAATTTAGCAAATTATTTGTGACTAACTATTGAAAATAATCTTAGGTAAAAGACTTATAGCCATAGTTATCCTATAAGATTTATCCATCTGAAACTCAACTACATTTATAGAAACAATCATTGCTTCACGAGCAAATAGAAGCCTGACCATTCACTAAGGGGTGGGTGGACACAATAAATGGAACTGTTTCATGGTCTGTGAGATGTTGAAGGACCCTGTCTGTGTTAACTTTTTTATTTAAAATAAAAGACCTTGTATTTAAAATTAACTATATTTCTTTTGATTTTTGATATGTCTGACTTGGATCATCTTCAGGTCTTCAACATTACCCTGTGCTTTGGATATTTTCTAAAAGATTTTACTGTGGAAAATATACACCAGAAATTAAAAGATTATTTGAAGCTGCTAACAGCATTTTGTTTTGCAGTTGCAGAATAAATAGTTTGCATTCATGTTGCGCATGACTACTGAAAGGTTACTCAATTCTTGATATACTATTGCATTTTAATGATGTGTTAGGTCTTACAGTCTTTGAAGCTTGCATGCACTGAAGTACTATTATCAGCCACACTCTAAATATACTCAGAATAGATGGAAATCCCCTATTTTTAGAGAAATGAGGCAGGACATTGTAAGTATCTGGGCTAACATGAAAAATATGCTGAAATGGAAAAAAAGTCTCAGTAAATCCTTGTGAATTGCAAATTCTCCAAGGGGATTACTTTAATGATTCAAATAAAGACTCCTCTAAATACTTTCTGTAGCTAAATGAACTTTACTTGAGAAGGGGAAAAATGATTAATTTTGCCATCAATAATTCAGGCGTAAAGAAAAATATTTGCCACACTTTTAATTACTTAAGTTTGTACAAGTTGGTCATAAACTTAGGCACAAAAGACGACTTCCGTGTCTTCTGTGCAGTCTCATAGTAAAAGATCTACTTACAAAATGTGTTCGTAACTTAGTACAATAGAGATTTCAATCGAAAGAATGTGAAAGGTTTAAAATATGCATCTAGTCTATTGGGAGACATGATGGGTTGCAGCATTTTCAGTTTCTGTCTCTGCACACATAACAGATGCCAGTTTGTCACGGCACAGCAGAAGAGAAAAAGAAATATGTACAACTTCTCTTCCACTCCTGCATGTTTGCAGATGACACCAAGTTAGGTGGGAGTGTTGATCTGCATGAGGGCAAGGAAGCTCTACAGAGAGGCTTGGATTGATTGGATCAATGGGTCAATATTAATGGCATGGCCTTCAACACGGTCAATTGCCAGGTGCTGCACTTGGGCCACAACAACCCCATGCATCGCTACAGGCTTGGGGAAGTGTGGCTGGAGAGCTGCCTGGCAGAAAAGGACCTGGGGGTGCTGGTTGACAAGCAGCTGAATATGAGCCAGCAGTGTGCCCAGGTGGCCAAGAAGGCCAATGGCATCCTGGCTTGTATTAGAAATAGTGAGACCAGCAGAAGTAGGGAGGTGATTGTCCCTCTGTACTCAGCACTGGTGAGGCCACACCTTGAGTATTGTGTCCAGTTCTGGACATCTCAATACAAGAGAGATATTGAGGTGCTGGAGCGAGCGCAGAGGAGGGCAACGAAGACGATGAAGGGCCTGAGGCATAAATCTTATGAGGGGCGATTGAGGGAGCTGGGACTGTTTAGTGTGAGGAAGAGGAGGCTTAGGGGAGACCTCATCACTCTCTACAACTGCTTGAAAGGACATTATAGAGAGGTTGGTACTGGTCTCTTCTCACGGGCAATTAGCAACAGAACAAGAGGGAATGGCTGCAACCTGCAGCAGGGTAGGGTTAGGCTGGTCATTAGGAAATAATTCTTCACAGAAAAAGTGGTCAGTCAGTGGAATGGGCTGCCCAGGGAGGTGGTGGAGTTGCCATCCATGAATGTGTTGAAGAGTTGATTAGATGTGGTGTTGAGGGTTATGGTGTAGGGGAGAACTTTGTAGAGTAGGGCTGATGGTTGGACTTGATAATCCCAAGGGTCTCTTCCAACCTGAATGATCTTATGATTCTATTCTATTTAGACATGCATACATTATATTCTGAGTGTCCCTACTCCTCCCATACTGAGCTATGACGGAAAAGTTCAAGATGTCTATGGAAAAAAGGAGAAATGTCTTTATATGATTTCTAGTTGGTGAGACAATCTTCTTGGTATAAAGTACCTTTACAACTGTCCACACACAGACAGCCCTGTGAGTTGAGGAAGCAAAGACCACTTGGATCTGATATTACTTACAAAGAAAATGAAGACTTATAAAGGAAAAGCAAAAAAAGTATTGGGCAAGTATTATTTTGCATTTTGGAGAAGCCTTATGGAACACATGTGCTATTAGTAGCTTTCTCTTTGCTTCTGTGCTATGGTAGCAAACTTGTAATGGACTTGCTATTGTGCTGGAATAAACTCCAAGCAGTTTTTTATTGTGTTATCTAAGCAGAGCATAATAATATGAGCAGCCATAGATTCCTACTGATGCTGATAGTTTTATACATTGTTAACCAGAGGTTAGGAACAGTAGGGAATTCTGGAATTAAACTGTCAGAGCGTTGACTTCAATGTGTCCAAAAAGGAGCTCATCAGCACTGATGAAGGGCTTAAGCTAGTGGCTCAAGCCAAGAATCTGAGTAGCTTGATGGAACCTTTCCCAGAAATGGGGTCAATAAATGGTGATTGGGAAGGAGGGGCTGTTGACCAGTCATATTTTTATGTAAGGAATAAGCCTTTTTTTCTCCCTTCTTCATATTTGTGTCTGTTATTAACTGAAGCTGTAGCCTTTGGGCATGGGTCAGAAGTTCAAGAACGGTCTTCACATGCATGTGTAAACCAGCAAAAAAAAAATTAAAAAAAAAATTGTGCTACCACATGCATTTTCCCTCAGTTTAGGCAAGACAGCTGCATGGGTCTGCAGGAATCCAAGCTGAGGCTTACTGAGATGATGGTCTGGCAGTGATAGCCTAGGAAAGTACATCTTTGCAAGGAGTTGATAGGGCACATAGGTATGGCCATAATGCAATTAAATGCACTTTGGCTTCATGCTTGGGGACATAACATCAGTTACTCCACTTTGTAAAGCCCTTGAACAAACATGAATAAAAGTGGACTCAAATGCCAGTTCTGAGTCAAGCAGAATGAATGTAAGCTAAGGAACACCCAGAGTAGGATTCATCTCATCCAGCATCAGATGTCTATGCAGTAGGTGTTGGATTAAGTATTTCCCTGAAATGATATAATGAGGTTAGTTTCTCTCCAGGCTCTGTGGTGATATTGGCTACTTCTCTAATGATCATAATGGCAATTTACATCTGTAGAATCTTTTTTGGAGCTCTAGCTCCACAATTTTATGATTGTGGGAACTACTTATAACCTAGTTTTGCAACTTTCAGACAATAATAACAAAAAGCTCCTAGATTCCCAATATACAAGTAAAACTCTCTCTGCATACTTAAATAATTTAATCTGGCAGGCAAAAGGCTCAAATATCCTATCTATTATCTTGTCTTGCTTTGTCTCAGGTTTGTCTAATCCGCAGCAGAATAATTATAATCATAAAATTCTCCTAGTAACTTTTGAATATCCTCAGAAAAATAAAACTGTGCAGCACATCATTGCCTGTCAACCTCTGTGTGCTCATCAGGATCCATATAAACCCAATAAAGCTGATCTTAGAGATACACACATATTCAACACCAGAAATCAAAGCAATTTTTCAGCTGTGGTTTTATGATATGCGTCCTGCACCAGATTTGTTATAATTTACCATCAGATTTCATTATCATGATTGCAGAAACTTAGCTCTAATATTTCAGAATTACTTGAATTATGCATGAAGAATGTAATAAGTATACAAAATCAGATGAGTGAAGTTTGCCCCAAACTTTTCTAGCTTTCATCTCCCTAAACCAGATGTGCACTATTTGAATATTTGGAAAACAATTAGTCTTTATGTTCCAAAATATTGTGCTTTGTTGTTTGGGTTTTTTTATTTTTTCATTTTTTTTTCCAAAGTATGTGTTCCTATGTGTTCCGGAAAACAGCCACCTTTTATATGATGATTTACCTAAGGCTATGATTTGCTAAGTAACAGAAAATTCAGCCTTCGTTAGACAATTAGTTCCTTGCCTATTGAAACATCACAAATGGTATTTCTCTCCAGGCAAAGTGAATAACAAAGATAACTAACTAACTAACTAACTAAGTAAATAAATAAAAAGTGCATTTTAAAATAAACATATTCTGGAGTAAAATGCTTAGAATACTCCTCTATGGAACAACCATTTCATAAATTCAATATGTTGTTTTCTAAGTATTCAGTCAAAACAAAGTTTTGACCACCGTAGTTTTAAAACAAACATTCAAGGTGTTTCTGAGAGTGACTAAAGGAGGCACACTGGCAACAGAAAAGAACTTCACTGAGCTTGAAAACACAGTGTCACCAGAATTATTTGGTTGTTGTTGAAAAATATTAGTTTTGTTGGACTAATATTCTCAAGTGAAAAGTTATTTAGACAAAAAAAAAAAATCCAGAAAGGTTCACTGTTGCAGAACTTCTATATGAATTTTAGGGCAAGCAATATTTAACAATATATTTGTTTTTATATTTGGTTGTACATATGTTGGCTTTATGGAGAAATTTGAAAGAAACATGAACTTTTCAAAACACTCTGAATGTTGTGTGCATTAGATAGGTTAACACAAAAAAGACATTAAAACTTAGATTAAAACTCCTTCAATACCATAAACTGCATCTCAACTACGTGATTTTGTTCCTTCAGGCCTAACTGTTCCGGTGTGAAACACATACAGACATAGTAGAAGTCTGCAGCTGAGACCTATCACGAAGCTCTGAGAAGATTTTGCCTAGAATCTTCTGTTTTATTGTCCTATTAACCACCTAGTAAACTCTAATTCTGTTCTTTTGAAATAGACATTGTTTCACCATAAAAATGAAGTTACGTTATATAATTGTTCCCTCAGCCTCTATTGTGTTGGAAACAAAATACTCCATCTTTCCTTGACGGAATTAGTGATTATCTAGGCACAGCCTCAAAACTGCACTTTGCTAGGGTTGTTTTTTCCTGTTTTCATTTTTGAACAGTGTTAATTCAGTGGCTATAATTATTGTAATTACTTACAAATTAGTGCAGGAATAATTTATTTTTATTTAATTAATTAATAATAGTAATAATAATAACAATAACAATGATCTTATGTTAGAAAAATGAGAGTAGCATTAGGATTTCTATTA
>VZTM01024349.1:3544-34335 GCA_013400555.1 Jacana jacana | reverse complement strand
AAGCCAGCTAGCTTTTGAATAATGAATACTCTCAAAAAATTTACAAGGGATAGAAAGACTTATCAGAAGATATTTGGTGAATAATTACGAAGAATGAATAATGAATCTGAAAATAACCAAATTGTTTGCACACATTTCATCAACAGAAATAACTAAATGCATCTAACACGTTTTTAATGTACTCTTTGCTTTCTAATTAAGATCAGATACGTATGAAGAACTTAGTAGAAATATCTACATATGGCATGCAAATGAGAATATATAAACTGTTAACTTCAACACCGTCCATCATAAAATGAAGCTATTGGCAGCAGTCATAAATGCAGTGCTTAATATGCAGAACTAGGCAGAAACAGAATTCCTAGGATAACAAATAAAGGACAAATAATTCAAATATTCATTAAGAAAAAAATACTCAAACAACAAAGTAATAGATAGGATTGAACACCTCAAATCTGAAGCACAGTGCTACCCTGAAAATGTACAGCACACTGAAAACGTATCTAATGACAACACAGAAATCAAAATTCTGTAAGCTTTTAAATTGTGTATAAATCTGAAAATGATAAAGAAATTGCTGCTGTACTATGTACCATCCACACTTGAAGAATTCTGTTGTTTAATCGTTCTGTATGTGAAGATAAATTATTTTTTTAAATATAGTTCTATTGAAATTATATATTGTTTTACAAATAGGACTACAACTTCCCTGTGTCACAAAGTAATAGCAGTGGGAGACATTAATGTCTCAAAAGTGTGTTTAAGAAAGACATGGTACTTGTGCCTCGTGTATTTTTTTGAGGAGACCACCATGGTTTTATTCCATAAACTCAGTTTTTGATTTTGCTGAAAATAGCTGCCAAATGCCAAAGATGCAGTCAGCACTCAATAAATTTAGCACTCCAAGCCTGGTGCCAACCCAAAGAAGTGGATGAGATGTTTCCTACTGATTTTAATAGACTGGGACTACACTGAGCTACAGATTTGGTTGGCTCTCATTAAAAATCATGGTGCTGTTATGATAGAGAGATCCTACAACAGCTCTAATCAGATAACCTGGCCGTTGTTGCTGATGATTTAGAGTGCCACAATTCCCATCACCACTCTGCCCTCCCAAGTTAGGTAACTCTCCATTTGACCACTCTCTAACATACTTCTGAAATGTACTGGGTCTGCATAACAGGTTGGAGGTTCAGCTAGCCTATGCCCTGGCAGCACCAACAAGCAGCATCTGAGGAAATGAATGAAAGACTGTCTTTCCCCTCCCATTTGTACCTACTCCATTTCCTCCCCTCTCGATCAGAAGATGCAAGGGGCAAAAGGATGGAGGCTGTCAACGCATCACAATTTAATACTTGTTGTGGATTTTATTACAGATACAGTACACAGATACTATATATAATTTCGTTTTTTAATAAGACTTTTTTTTATATTCGTCTATAGAATATATTCATTGCTCTTGACATAAATCGCAAATATATCTTCATAAAACCAATGTGAAAGTTTGTCTTCATTGTTATTAAACAGAAGCCTTACACCAGTTGTCAGCATCCCAGATGCTGACAACTTACACCAGTTGTCAGCATCCCTTGGTCATCCCAGATTCAAGGTCTGCAAAATATTCACATGATCACAGAAAACTGAACTAACCTGGATAGATTTGCAGAAAGCTGCATTTTCCACTGACTAAAAGCTTTGGTGGCTTTCACTGATATTTTCCATTGCAGACTGGAACCATTAAGGAAGTATATGCACACCTGAAAAAGAAGTGATTCTGAGACTTCCAGCTGTGAGTTGCATTAGGGCTTCTTACAGTTACTCGTTTTCTTGTTGCCAATTTAAAATGATCTGGTTATGAAATTTTTCTTAAAGTACGTATCAAGTTCTTTGAGGATTTAGAAAATGTTGTGGTGATGGAGAGACCACCCTGTTGGGCCTGTTCCTATTGCATTGTGCACTGAGGCTTTCATCCATTTTCATCCACACAGGACGTTTCTGGTCAGAGTCTTCAGTCGATAACAGCTCAGCCTCAGTGGGAAGTCCATGGGCCTCCATGGAGGTCCATGTGAAAAGCTAAGCTGAGCTGGGGAGACTGGGACAGCTGTAGGGAAAAACTTAGATCAGAGAGCACTGGGAAATGAGTGTAGGAGAGTTCCAGGGGGTCTCTGGTTGAGGAGTATAAATCTGGAATTGGGAGTGAGAAATGGAAAGGTGTAAAGATACATGTGCTGAAGAGAAAGGGAAGTCAAGTTTGAAGTTATGTTTTTCTATTTGATTACCAGTTATGATGACAAGCTCAAATCTTAAACTGAGTATGTACTTTTAAATATCACATTAATGGGTCACCTTGTTTCACTCTGTCCTTTAACATTGAAATACGAATACTTAAAGGAGTTAGTGATTTTCTTTCAGTCTTGTAAAAGAAAAGAAGGTTAAACCAGGAACTAAAATAACAGTCCTCACATTTTCCTACCAGACATAATGATAAAATTATATCTTAAAAATGTAGGAAATACTGTCCAACGTCTGCAAGTTTTCTGCAGTGTAGCTTTATTCTGTTATCGACTCACTGTTCGACTGTTTGACTGTAACCACTGCCAGAATGCTGACAACTGGTGTAAGGCTTCTGTTTAATAACAATGAAGACAAACTTTCACATTGGTTTTATGAAGATATATTTGCGATTTATGTCAAGAGCAATGAATATATTCTATAGACGAATATAAAAAAAAGTCTTATTAAAAAACGAAATTATATATTGTATCTGTGTACTGTATCTGTAATAAAATCCACAACAATTTTTTCTTCTTTTCTTTTCTTTCCTTTCCTTCCTTCCTTCCTCCCTTCCTTCCTTCTTTCCTTCCTTTCCCTGCATCTTAGTCCAACACATTTGATTTAGTAACCTCATTGCCACTGCTTCTCTATGATGGCTTGGATAGGATTTTATATGTTAAAGAGGAGCGTATGGAAGAATCTGTATTAGAGATGAAGTCATTTCAATAGGTAAATTGACACTGTTGCTGCTTGTTGCTCTCTCAGCACATTTTGAGATGATTGTGTCAATAGAAGTTGCAAAGATCATGGGAGAAAATGTGTATAACATCTTGTGAAAGAAAAGTAAATAGAAAGATCTGAGGCAGTTTTCCTCTACCACTCAAATACATATTCATACCAAGACAGAAGGAAACGCTGTGGCATCTGTAAAACCATCTCTTCTGTCCTACAATCCAAACATCTGGAACAGCTGCCTTTGTTAATTCTTGATGCTGACATAGTTTCTTTGTTAAAAACTATGCTCCAGATTCTTGTGCTTGTCTTGCAATGCTTGAAATCATGAGACACTACAGATTTTAGAACTCCGTAAACTGTGACTGTATGGCTGGGCAAGCATTTATAACTTACTTGATTAATAGATTTTGTTTGCTTCTTATTTCTTATGTTTTACAAGTTTTCTTACTGTAGTATATCCATTTTGTGTTTAATCATAACTATTCCACATTCTGTTAGGATGAAAGAAGCTTGACACCTGTTATGATTTTGTACTGATTGATCTGACTATGAACACTGGAGCCTAAAACAGGACTTCAGGCACTTTAGTTGGCTTTTCTTCTGATCAAAGTACACATGGTTCTAACCATTTTAGCCCTTACGTTCAATTTAAAATTTACCATAATCCAGAAAATAAATTGGTACAGTGTGACAATTCTTGAGGCCAGAGTCTTTACCTATGTTTTGCTTAGGGGGATTTTTCTCGGAGGTGGAAAATTGAGGTTGGAATGGCTGAAGAAAAACGGGTAATGAAGGTGAATAACTAAGCTTCTTGCAGACTCATTTAGAGAGCTCATTTTCTACTACGCAGCTGTATTTAAAAGGGATGTCAGGCTTTTTTAATAATTCAAGTATAACACATGGAATCCTCCACTCTCAGTGGGTGGTTCCAACCTGCACCACATCAGAAGAGGTGTCCGCGGTAACAGAAGTTCAAGAGATTTCAGCATTCAACTGCCCCTCTCAATTACCCCTCAGCAGCAATGGAGCTCTTCAGATTGCCCTAATCACTTCTCAAGTGTTGTTCCTATCACCTAAATACCTATTTTTCAGGTACAATTTGAGGATCAAGCAACTAAAACATTAGCGACGAACCTGTATAACTCTTTTCCACTGGGGTTAGTCCTTCTCTGCTACAAAACAGGAAAATTATATTTCCCTCATTAGATTAAACTTTGAGAAGATGCACAGTTTGAAATAATGTTGTCTGCAGTAATGTTATAGTGTGCACAAGGTGGGTGAGATGTACATCTTACGCTGATTATGAACTTCATTAATTTATCAATGGGAAATCCTTTTGACAATATTAGCCACTTTTACTTTAGAACATATACATCCAGTTCTCTCTGGTGTGAAAAGCATTATTTAAGGGAAAATGAAAAGATGGTTTTATTATTGATTTTATATAACTCTTACCTATAGCACAGAGCTATTGGCAAAAGCATAACAGGAATTATGGGGCAGCCACATAGAATGTGCATTAAAAAATAAATCAAGATCACATGGATGCTTGTGACAGCAGCAGTTTATGTCCCATTTGAATAATGCTTTATTTATACATCTATGACACCTATTTAAAATTGGCCTTGACAAAAATGCTGCTCTTGTAAGTTACTTTAACAAAAAGGCCATGCATGAATGAACTTGACATAAAAGAAACAGTAGAAATTAGCAAAGAGCAGCTAAAGTTAAAAAAACCCAACAACACAATAAAACAACACACACACACACAAATAAAAAAATAAAAATAAAAAACACTCTAGATAAATATTGTAGCTGATTAATTAAGCAGTTTTAACATGCGACCAAACTGGAAAGTCCCGATGATATAACTGTATCATAATTCTGTCTTCTGCTGGATATAAACCCAAAGTAGATCATACATTGCAATTACAGATCGTGATGAGGACTTGACTCCTTTAGTGTAAACATATGACTTCATTTACACTGTAAATCAGTGTCTTTTTGTTCTTCTTTCTATTTATTCCTTTAGAGCTCAGAAGCATCAAATCATCTATCTGAGCAGTTTCCAACATGAATCCCAGGGCTGAGGAATGATTTATACCAGAACCTCATGTATCAGCAGTGCAGTACTTTTTCTCCAGAATTTTGTCATATCCTGTTTTGCATATCTTGAGTATAAATGTATTTTCCACAGGGGCAGGATATGGTTTGTTTTGATCCCCATCTGAAAAACACTCACAAGCCAAATGAGAAAAAACAGACTCAAACTTCTTTCTTCACAGAGTTTGATAAATTATTCTAATATGCAGAAATCATATGGAAGAGGTAGGGATTGTTACAAAATGGAGCACTAACACATCTCTATTTGGAAAAAAAAACAGGATCTGAGCTCTACAGTGTGCTCCTATTTCTGCTTGAAAGCATGATTTGAAAATGCCTGTTTGCATATGGTAGCTAAATGGAGACTTTCCTCTTACTGCTTTGGAAGGAAGTGTTTGCAACATGTCTGTCCCTCACCAAAAAAAAAAGTTTTTCACTGATTATTATTTCCCAGTAGATCCCCTCACTCATAGGATAGAATCTCTCCCTGATGCAACCTTAAATGTAATTTCCTTATCTCAGTAATTCAGACAGATGTGGCAAATTGCAGACTGTGCAGAGCCAGGTTGCCCATTCCCAGATCCACAAAGGGTTTGACGGCACAGCCCCTGTGTCTGGGCCCCTGGGCAGCTTGAGCAAAGCTCTCAGGGAGCAGACTTATTTTTCTGAGGAATTAGATGTCTTTACCAAGGAGCCAGGGGAACACAGAGCGCACACCACGATCACCTCCTGACACGCAGTTGTCAGCACATGGTCAGACTCTGGACTTGGGAGTCAGGACTGCTGGGATGAGGTGGAGCACAGCACCTCAAGGTGCAAGCAAGGGTTATGTCTCTTATTACTGTTGCGTGCCCGCCCTTCCTAAACCAAGGTGAAGTGAGACAGTGTAATACCGTTGCTCTGGATCTGAGCTAGGTCCACCAGAACTAAGCTCAGCTCTTCCTGCACTGTATCCACACTCCAGTGAAATCTGGTATTACATGGGCTGGCAGAGGCTGTTTTAGTGCTGCACTTCCTTAGCTATACTGCTTTTGGGATTCCGTGGCAATGTAACCATGTGAAAAAGCCATTATGTCTAATATGACCAATCTTGATAGACTTTGGCTGGCCAGAATGGACATTAGGCATAGATTATCTGGAACAAAAATACATTGTTCACAGATAGTGTGCAGCTCATGTGTTCAGGCTTTGTGTTCTTTTATTCACTTCAGATGGGTGTCTAAGTCCCAGTCAGATTTCAAAACGCTCCTATGAATCAAGTCACAAGCACTTTTACCTCTCCCCTTCTATTCTGGCCACTGATGTGTCCAGGAGTGGCAGTGTCCCAGGATGCAGAACAGGAAAGACTGTAGTACATTTCAGGTAAAATAGAGAAGACTTAGAATATCAGGATTTCATTCTGAGTTCTCCTACAGTGGAAGGGTATATAAAGATCTCAAATCCTCTCTTTGCTCATAATCTGTATAAAAATTAAGGCCAAAAATTGCACAACTTTGTTTTTTTAATTTTAACTGATTATTGATATGCAGCCTTTAGAGATCTTTGGAAAGGGGAAAAAAAGGGGAATTTGACAAGTTTGCGAAACTTGTCTTCTCATCTTTGTCAACTGTACACAACCAAACTGTCACTGGCACAATCACCTGTTGTGACTATTTCTGCATGCTTTCATAACACACTTAGGCAAGTGGCATGTCAGTTCTCAGTGTCCTACTTTTTAAGTAGAGATCCTCCTTTTAGACAGTTCAGCTGCCAAGATTAAATAAACTCTGTCAGTCCTGGCCTGGAGCTGAAGTTTTCTCTCTTTAGTATCTCTGGTTTATAGCATCTTCTGGCTTATCTGTTGTAGTTCTGCCAAAGATATATTTTTTTTCTTTCAACAAAAGGTTGCACCTCTGTAGTATTGTTTTTCAGCACCTAATGGGAGAGGAAGGAACAATGAGAGAAGATGAGGGAATAATGAAAGAAGAATAAAGTTTTTCATTGCTCCATTTCTTCAGCAAAGTATGGTAATACTTATTTTTTAATAGTTAACAGGCAGTATTATTTGACTACATAAGGTATTGAGGAATTGAGAAATGAGTCAACACACAGTAACCAAGTCAACATTGAAACACAGCGCTTGCAAATCTCCAAACAGTGTGGTTGCTTTGACACAGATTTATGTCATAACTTAGCACGTACCAGGCCACAGCTCAGCTGGCTCTGCAGACTTCTGGGTGAAGAGCTTCAGGAAAGAGTTAAAAAAATATCTAATCAACTAAACACCTAGGTTATCTAATAACTTGATGTAAAGCCTGAAGAACTAAATGGCAAAATTAGTACACTGGGTCTCGGTTACCTCTGCATAAGTATGTAAGTAAAATCAGGCAAAATATGTATGTATATGAACAATAACCACGTTTCTTTGTTTTTCTTGTTTTACCATCCAGAAAATAATTTAATCCCTAATTTTCTCTGAAATAATATATTTTTTTTCATTAAGGCATAATTCTGTGATATTAATTACTCCCAAATATTGTTATCAGTCTTAGTTTCAATAATGCAAACATCAAGTTTAGTGACCACAAACAGTATTTTTTGACCCTGAGTCTTATCATTCTGTGAATTCCCAGAAGTCGTTGTGTGTTTTTGCTCTTTATCTTCCGAACATTTCACCGGATAAAAAAGTTTGCTGTAGAATCAAATCCAACATATTTTGCCACTAATGGAAAAGTATTCCTTGAAAGTATTTTCCCCTCCTTTTGACAATGTTGTAACATCGTGAAGGTGAAAGGATAAAAATAGAACACAAGTATGAATTACTGTTATAATTCAATAGTCTTTGACTATATTGTAATATACAACTTTATCTTAGAATTTTTAAAGTACAATTTCAATATTCTTAGATGGAGTAACAATTCATTCCTATTCATTTAATATATATTTCAAGATACATTCCTATGTATATTCCTTTATAGATAGAAATGTATCTGCAGGTAATGTATAACACTAGAATATTATCTAAATAATTTAATCTTGCAGAACAGTAAATACAGCATTCCTTGATGTGTAAAAAATAGAGTTTCAATATTCCGTCTAAAGTAAAGGAGTTCATTTCTTCACCACTTACACAAGCTGGAATTGTATCTAAAAACTAAGTAGAAAGTAACAGGAGAAAAACTGAAACACGGGCTTTTGCCTATAATTCTCTTTAATGCTAATAGCAATAAAGTTCTGAGCAATACTATGTAATATCTGTGATGCCCTTATTACAGTGGAAAGCAGAATACCTGTGTGACTTTTTGGGGAGTGGGTGAGTGATTAACTTGCTCTATGGCAGTGAGTTGCTAGAAAAGCATTAACTGTACATGAATAGTAAATATAAACCAAACCCACAGCATTCATCTCATGAAAAAAAAATTACTTGATACAGATAAGTTCAGTGCCTCTTGACCACAGTCGAAAGCTTATTTTTGCTCACTTTTACAACAAGTTACCTTCTTCCTTAATTTTTATTTGAAAAATATGCATTGAAGTATCTTATATTTTTTATCTATGTCCCTACCTACACATTCTTATATTTTTCATTACATTGTTTATATATTTTCCATATAGAATCATAGAATCATAGAAACGCGAGGTTGGAAAGAACATCTAGTCCAACTGTTCTCCTGTCACCAGTACTACCCACTAAGCTACTAAATCAGGTCTTGTAGCACCTCATCCAGATGCTTCTTGAACACTGCCAGAGACAGTGACTCTACCACCTCCCTCGGCAGGCCATTCCAGTGCCTGATCACTCATGGGGAGAAGTTTCTCCTGAAGTTTCTTCCTGATGCAGGCCAGGATGCCATTGGCCTTCTTAGCCACCTGGGCACACTGTTGGCTCATGTTCAGCTGAGCATCAGCCAACACTCCCAGGTCCTTTTCTTCTTCACAGTCTTCTACCCACTCTGCCCCAAGCCTATAGCATTGCATGGGGTTATTATGGCCAAAGTGCAGGACCTGGCACTTGGCCTTGTTGATTCTCATCCCATTCACCTCAGCCCAGCAATCCAGCCTATCTAGATCCCTCTGAAGGGCCTCCATACCCTCAGGAAGATCAACACTACCTCCCAACTTGGTGTCATCTGCTAACTTACTGAGGGTACACTCAGTCCCCTCATTTAGGTCATCAATAAAGGTATTAAACAAGATAGGCCCCAGTACCAACCCCTGGGGGACACCACTTGTAACAGGAAACCAGCTGGACTTAACTCCATTAACCACAACCTGCTGGGCACAACCCTCCAACCAGTTCTTTACCCAGAGAAGACTGTACCCATCCAGGCCATGGGCAGCCAGTTTCCCGCAGGAGAATGCTGAGGGAGACCGTGTCAAAGGCTTTGCTGAAGTCTAGGTCCCTCATCAAGCAGTCAGGCACACAGTCATAGAAGGAGATTAGGTTGGACAAGCATGACCTGCCTTTCATGAACCTGTGCTGTCTGGGCCTGACCCCCTGGATGTCATGCACATGCCGTGTGATTTCACCAAGATTATTTGCTCCAGAGCTTTCCCTAGTACCAAGGTCAGGCTGACAGGCCTGTAGTTCCCTGGATCCTCCTTACAGTCCTTATACATACATGCACTACAACTGCTTCAAAGTCTTATATGTTTTCATGTATTATTCAAACTCAATTATTACTTTCATTTCTGTGAAGATGTTTTGTGAACTATACTGGCTTCATCCATTGAGCAATGGAAATGTCTCTGAGGAGTTTTCTAGTTTCAGCCTGCCTATACCTCTTCCAGTAAGACATGGCAAGTAACAACCTGCCAACTGTTTCCAAGTTAATTGCTTTTTATTTTCTTGCATTTGTTTTGACTTATTAGGTATTTTAGAAAGGATATAATCACAATAGTACATTAGAACTGAATAAATATTTCCTGCCTTTGAAAATAAGCAGCCTAACTTCACCTATACAGAGGAAAAACTCTTCATATACAACAAAAACTGAGGTGTATTGGTATTAAGTGGAAAGGCAGCTCACAGCATGAAATGTGATAATATCTGTAGCATCATTAACAGTCTTGGTGGGCCCAGAGCTTTACAGGCCTGTTAGCCTAGTTGACACTTTAGACTGATTTTACACTGTGTAATACTGAAATTATCATTAATTCAGACCAACATAAGGTGATGACTCAGTAGTTCTACTCTTTAGCTTAAGTTCCAGCTACATTGAAGTGCCTGTCAGCTGAACACTGAAGGATATGCCAAAATAAAGAGTATGGTTTATTTATGTAGGTGGCCAATATGTCATTTGAGATCCTAAGAGAAGGCAAGTTTAAGCAAGGCTTCAAGCGGGAACAGCGTTTTACAGTGGGACACATATTCTCAATGTCACCTCTTGGACTGATACATGCTTTGTATCCAACCACCTCTGTTTACCCACCTCCTGCCAGTGGAGGTATTGAAGTTTATGTATCACCTTTATAACTGAAGGTGATACAGATCCTCCATAACTGAAAATTGTGCAATTACAAATAGTAGTTGGCATAAACTTTGGGAGGCTGCCCCCTGCTATTATCTCCCCAAATACTTCTAAGTTTATTTCACTTACTGTTGTTCTCTCAAGCTTCTAGACAGCAGCACAACCACAGTGGATTTGATCAAAGTTCCGTCTTGTACTGTATGACGTTTTCAACAGGGATAAATGCTAAATGTTTCAAGAGAATGAACAAGCATGTTGTGAGACTTACTGTGCTCTTCTTACAGTGCTTATACTTGTCCTCCCATCCAGCAGTTACTATTTTCTCTGGGCTGTAGGCACAACTAGACTTCTCTGACCATTATTTGCAGCTTCATCTGGAGGCACTGTGGCAGTACATTTATGAATAATTTTCCAATTCTGCTACTCCTGAATTTACATGTTGACAAACATTTGCATTTCTTATTTCTTTCTGCACTAGTTTCCAAATTCTGTTGTTATTTGACAACTGCTAACAAGAATCACTGCTCCTTATTCCCCCTCTCCATTTTATATATGGTTTTACTGGGCTCCGCAGTGCCCTGCCCACCACTTACCAATGTCCCAGGCTACGGGATTATTTAGTATCCTTTTTTATGAAGACGTGTTACCAGTGATTACAGAGGGAGAGTAGGCATCTAGCTTAAAACATATAATTATCTTAGAAAGTATAAGTTTTGATTACTGAAGGAAGATGAGATGCATGGCACTCAGGTTTTCTATGCAGTTTTTCTTTATTGTGCTCAGCATTGTTACACTCCACTCACCTCTTTATTCTGTGTTTTCCTGCTTCATCTTTTCTTGCTCTGGCTTGTGAATTTTTTCCAAAGTTGTTACATTCTCACTGATTTTACAGCATTTTCCAAACTCCAGACATCACCTGAGTATGCATGGTCCCATCTCTTGTTCATTTTAGTTTTGTGACTTCTTGCTGTTTGATCTGAGCATTGCTACTTCATAGAATTTATTTCCAACTGCCTGTTCCACCATTCAATCTGCCTGGTGTACCCACATCTTGCATTCCTTCTTGTACTTTCAGCCTCTCTTAAGTGATTTCTGCAGATTAATGCAGACTGACATAAGCTTTCCATGTGCTTAAGTCTGCATCTTCCAGAAGACCTATCTGTAGTTTTGGTTTTTTAATTCCAATTACTATCTTATCTATGATAATTAAATCTGGCAAAGTGCCATGGTTAACATGGTTCTCATTAATTTAGGGTCAGACAGGAATTCCTCAGAGAACTCTCCCTGCTTCTGCAATTTTAAATGAAGTCTGACCTTCCAGAGGTTTTTTCCTGGGCACGCAATATACCTCAAGCTTCCTCACTTTCAGACTTCAAGCTATTGTTCTCGTTTGTTGGTTGATAATTAATAATTATAAATAACTTCAAGTCTAGCAAAATAGAGGGATATGTAACAAATAATGGTTTATTTTTGGTGTTCTGGTCCTCTTAAATGCTTCTCTGGGAACCTTGATGATGGAAGAGAGAGGCTTGTAAAATTTACAGACGATGCAAAGAGAGAGTAGAATGACAAAATAATCAGAAGACAGGGTTAGGAATTGAATTTGACAGACTGGAGAAAATCTGAAAAAATAGGGCACAATAAGAACAAATACAAGATTTTATACTCATGAAGGAATAATCGACACCAGAAACACAGCTATAAAACAAGCTGTTAGCAGTTCTTTGTGAAAGAATCTTGACATCCATGTGGTGCTAACATGAGTCAACTGTATCATGCTGTTGCAGGAGGCAATCAGCATACTGAGATATATAAACAAAAATAAGAAATGTTAAGTAGTTCTTCAGTCAATTCAGCATTCCTACAGCCTTAGCTAGAATAAAGTGTCCAGTTTTAGACACAACACTAGAGGAGAACAAAAGAGACTGATCTGAGAGTTAGAAAATCTGGTTTAGGGCAAAAAGATTGACAATGGGCTTGTTTTGACTAGAGAGCAGAAAACAGAGCGAGGACATCATAATCCACAAGAAAGTAAAAAATGTTTTACATTAGTCTGTAAAGAAGCAAGCTAAAAATAAAATCTGTTTTCTGGGTTCATGGACAAAAGCAAGATGACATAAATTTCAGCTACGAAGAGATTCAGGTTAGCCGCTAGGAAGGAATTCCTAGAAATAAGGAAAGATAAAAAGAATAAAATGTGTGATGAGGTTATACTGTTTCAATTATTCCATGTCTTTACAAGCAGATTAGACAAGTATATGAACAGATTCTTCTGAGGCACAAAAGGGACAAATTAGAATTACCACACAACATCTGCAAATTTTATCCAATCCTATTTTTCTACAATGCTAGGATAATAGTCAAGATCAAATAAGTCACTTTTTGTGGCTCTCTTTCATGTCATTAAATCTATCTGTTCATGTGCATGTTTCACTTCTTGCCAGGGTTTTCTTCCAAGGCCCTTCAGCAATTCTGGAGAGCTTCAATTCTCTATGCCCCTTCTTGCCTGGAAGTCACTCTTTGCCTAGTTAGATCAGGTTGCCCAGCTTTTTCCTACATATGTTAGTCTTAAGAGCTTACCTGCTCCTACCAGCCTGACGCTGGCTTATAGGTGACTCATCACCGCTCTGCACTGACAACCCAGAATTAAACCTTGAGAATTTGTAAATGATAAGATTCACAAGAGCAGCTCCACAAAACAGAAGTGGGCAGGGGACTACCTACTCCTCCTGAGAAATGCTGAGCAAAAGATAGGACTGAAATCGTATCATAGAATCATAGAATCATTTTGGCTGGAAGAGCCCCTTGTGATCATCGAGTCCAACCATCAGCCCTACTCTACAAAGTTCTCCCCTACACCATATCCCTCAACACCACATCTAATCGACTCTTAAACACAGTCAGGGATGGGGACTCCACCACTTCCCTGGGCAGCCAATTCCAGTGCCTGACCACTCTTTCTGTGAAGAATTCTTTCATAATGTCCAGCCTAAACTTACCCTGCTGCAGCTTGCAGCCATTCCCTCTTGTTCTATCACTAATTGCCCGTGAGAAGAGACCAGCACCAACCTCTCAGGGATGCAAAGAGGCTTTACTGTCTAATTAAGATTTAGAAATGTCCAGTGTAGACACCTATAAAATTTTATTTGAAAGAGCTAGTGATCTCATTTCTAAGATACTGATACTAAAGCAACAGGAAGTGATGACCTCTGCCCTTAACAGCCCCTTGGAGAGAGCACTTATTTAGAAAGTTGTGAGCCAGGATTCAATCCCCTCCTTGGCTAAAGAAGTGAGAAATTCACATTTTGCTTCATCTAGGAAAGAAGACCTAACCCCTGGGATATAAGTGTGGGGGTCAAAAAATGCAAAAATCTTTTGTTTTATTCCAACGTCTATTCACTGTAAAAATGTGGGACTGGTTATGGGAACAGAGACAGAATACAGACACGAGCTGGAAACAGAAGAGAAGCAAACAGAAGTAACACTGGAATAATGGACTGGGTCCCAAGGCTTCTCTTTCTTCACTGTGTACTTGAACTGCCAGACACTGCACAGAAGGCTCTGCCAATCTCCCTGACCCCAGTATGGAGTGGAGGGAAAGTGAGCATTTGGTGGGACAGTCACTACAGCAGCAGAAATACATGTACAAGGGAATTTTTAGGCCAGAGAGGAAGGAGCTTAATGATTTCAAGTGATTTCTGTGTGAGGAGGATGTGGATCATGTTTTTCTTGCATTTCATTCTCAGCCTTTAGTGCCTCAAATTTAGTTATTTGGGGCCTAAAACGAAGTCCTCTTAAGAATTTGAACCCCAGATAAGGGCACTATCACATGACATCATGATTTAAAGTTTCATTTGTTCTCATCAAATCAGTGGGGTTGCAAAACTGCAATGTAAACAATATTTTGCTTAGGTATGCAACTGACCTGGCATCTGGAGTTCCTCCTGTTTGGCCCTCCATATGTAAAACAGCAATATTGATCTATTTCCTAAAGAAAATTTGAAGGTATGAGGACTTTGCATTATTGTTGTTATGAGAATGGTAGCCAAAGAGTAAATTAGTGGAAAGGAATTCGCATTGATTTGGAAGAGTTCACCCATAAAGGTATTACCACATTAAATGGATGTGGTAATACCACATTAAATGCCTCCAAAGTGTAGCTTGAAAACAAGAAGTCATGCTTTATATATCACTTTATTTTCTCAATGCTCTTTTTGTGTGGTGGTTTGCAGTATCCCAGAACTTTTGAAAAATGCAGTCAGTAAGGTTATATCAGCAACTGGAAACGGCAACAACTATTGAAATATTAAATGTGAAACAAGGCTTATGACATCTCTTGAAGTGTTTGTCCTGTTATGATAAGTAAGTTTACATCTGTTATGTGTACAATGTGATGTTGTCCTGTATATGCCAAAAATCGTTACATGTCAAAAAAGAATAGCTAATTCTGGATATGCAATGTTCTATGAAAAGCTTTTTGCCGTCCCAGGCACATCTACTCACAGCTTTCAATCCTATTAGTGGAAGTTTTAACAGTTACAGGCTTTTTTTTTCTTTCCCTGTTTATCCCACACCCATAGTCAGATGTTTTCCCATTGTGGAAAGTCCTCAAATGTACTGGAAATAGCTCAAACACAAAGTAATCCTTAGAGACTGAATTTTCATGCACAATATGCATAGTTCAATAAATTTATCCATTGTCTGTGCAAAGACACTTAACAATGGCAGAATTGTTTTATGAAGCACATACCACATGATAAGTTCCTAACCATGGAGGTGTCAGATCCAGGGCACCAAGTCTAGGATTACTGCAGGCCTTGCCAATCTTATACGTGTACCATGTTTTATATACACAGATCAAATAGAGGATCTCAGGGTCTAACTTTTTCCCCCATGCACTACTTGCATTTTCCTATTTCCATATTGTTTAAGGCAGAATGTGGTCCCATTTGAGTAGTTTGCATCGATGTATGTGCGTTTTTTAAGTTATGCACATGTCCTGTGTAATGCTAGTAGCTGTTGCTGTTAAATACATTAATAGACAATGTTACTATAACCCAGGGAAAATAAACACTGATTAGGTACTACATGCAAGGTGTGAAGTTTATTAGTGTAAAATCGTCTCCAGACCAAAAATAATGTTGGAAACATCTTTTTCTTTAATCACTAACCCTACACCAATCTTACTTAACTGAGGAGGAAAATTTCAGATCACTCGTATTAAAATTAACTTGGTATAAACAGTCTGCTATAAATGCACATAATTGTTCAGAATGCTGATGATGTACATAGCTTGAGATATGTCACCCTTCTGGCCAGCTATAACACATAAGAATCACAGTTCTCTCCACAACTAATAATCAAGATCATGCCATGTCAACAGCTTGTGATGTGAACATGGTGTTCAGCAGCAGAATGTCATTAGTTCAGCACTCTTCAAAGCAGCAACCTTGATTTTCAGTTTGGGGTGTCAAGAACTAAGACACTTTGTTCTTTGTCTATATGCCATTTTTCTTTTTTCTTCTGTGTTTTTATTTATTCAATGTTATATAAATATACAGTGTCTTAGTGCTAAATTTAAATTATTCTTTCTGACATGTGCTTACATATCCATGGAAAGCAGATGCTGTAAGCAATAATCACAACCATGGTGACTATAACCTCTGCTGGTCAGGCAGGTGGGTTTTTTTCTAGAAAAGACTATAGAATACTTTGTCTTACTTTTGTGCTTTTTGCATTAGGATATTTAATCTTTTCTTTGTCTATCCGATAACTCATTTCTTAGTTACAGAAATAACGGGCATTTGCCAGATCAAATGCCTGCAGGCATTAGAAAAAGACCCACAATTTATTTCCTCTTTAACACAGAAGCAGCCAAAGAAGTCTTGACCTCCTGAATCAAGTAACACTGCCATACCTATTTCTCCAGAGAGAGGTTGTGTTACTGGCTGCTTGGACCTGACAGTGGTACCTGATGGGTCCCAGCCGTCCATCCTCTTTCAACAGGCTCTCTGCTGGGGGGTATGCCATTTGCACTGCAGGAGGTGAAATGTCTCTGTCAGCAATCGAATAAACCTGGCTCCAAGGCTGTCGGTAATGATACATAACGGATGTCAATTTTGATCCAGGCAGGGCTGAATGGAAAAAGAGAGAAAAATGCTGAACTTTTCATATGACAAGATGGGAGGACACAGCTAATCTACATCTCAGATTGTCGTGGTTTGGGCTGGACTGGGCACTGAAGCGAATGACAGATGCTCTTCCCCACCTCTCTCTCCAAGAAGAGGGAAAGAGAGAGAAAGACACTTATGAGTTTAGGAAAGAACCCTAATTTATAACTACTTTAAGGAAAAAAATAATAATATTTTTTTAAAGACAATAATAAAATAATTTTTAAAATGCAAAATAATAAAATGTATACAATACATACAAATCTATATTATGCTTGCAGGATGATGACTGCATCACCAACAAGCACTGGGAAAGTTCCAGTGAACAATGGATGGGAGCTGGATTGCAGATATGGATTCAGGAATGCATGGATGGGGATCAAAGGCAGACAAACAGACAGTCCTCCTCAGACTCTGGTCATTGTAAGAAAGAGAGCTGACCCTTTGATTCCTCAAATTTTATACTGAGCATGAGACAAATCATAGAATCATAGAAACGCAAGGTTGGAAAGGACCTACAAGATCATCTAGTCCAACCGTCTTCCTGTCACCAATACTACCCACTAAGATACTAAATCAGGTCTTGTATGCTTCTTGAACACCACCAGGGATGGTGACTTGACTCCACCACCTCCCTGGGCAGGACATTCCAGTGCCTGACCACTCTTGGGGAGAAAAAGTTTCTCCTGACAACTCATTTAAATCTCCCCTGGTGCAACTTGTAGACATTCCCTCAAGTCTTGTCATTAGTTATATGGGAGAAGACGCCAACCCCCTCCTCTTCACAACCTCCCTTCAGGAAGTTGTAGAGTGCAATGAGGTCTCCCCTGAGCCTCCTCTTCTCCAGACTCAGCTGCTCTTCATAAGACCTAGACCCCTCACCATTTTTGTTGCCCTTCTCTGGACACATCCCAGGGCCTCGATGTCTTTCTTGTAGTAAGGGCCCCAAAACTGAACATAGTGCCGTTGCCCAGTTCTGGGTCACCTGTCCTGTCTCCCTACTCCCTACAGGTGTGACCTCTCTATTCTTTTCTACTTCTTACACTTCAATGGGACACATAACAAAGTTAGCTGACCTTGCTTGTTATAGCAATAAGTATAACCTCTCTGCCTGCCATTCCTTGGCATAAATTACTAATATTTAGGTCTTCTCATTCTGAGAATGAACAGTGTCTCCTTAATATGCTGTTAATTTCAGAGAGTTTCAGAGAGTACAATTAGTTAGAAGAGGCTTATCTGAAAATTAAACTCCTGGAGAGAAAACTGGTTCTGTTTTACCTCAAACCTGGACACAGATTCATCTGCTCTACAAAATATAAAGCAAAGCTGTTTCCTTTCAGGGTCTCATCCCTATCTAAAACTGGGAAGTTATGTTCATACATGTTGATGCCCTTTGTGTCTAACCGGTATAATAAGATGTCTCATTAGCACTTACCTGTAGCATACTCATCACTGCAACTGCAATGTAGCTTTCTGTAGCTTTAGTGCCATAAATGCATGCCCACATGGGCACACAAACTGTGTTATCAGCTCATTAACAGTCCTTTGAGGTCATTAATGACAAAAAACAGAGCCTTACCAAGGGGATGAGGAGTGCAGGCCTCTGCAGAAGACCCTTGTCCCCTCTGGGGTGGCCCAGGCTGCCGGGGTGAGGGCTGGGGTCAGGGGGATGCCAGCAGGGTGAGAGTCTCAGCATTGCATGGTTCTCTGCTTCTCCCAGGGAAAAGGCATCTTGACAGACTGCAGGCAACCTGCAAGCAGGGAGAAATGATGGCAACAAGCTGCCCATGATGCAGAGAGTCTGTATATGTGTTTGAGATGTGGTTGCAGGCAGAGCAGGTGACTAAACCTCGGAAAGGTCAGTGTGCATTTTACTCCAGTCCAAAGTACAACCTGAAAACCCCAAATGAAGATAGATTTTATTAACCAGTTTCTGAGTCTGGAGGACCAATGAGACAGATAGTCTCCCATATATGTAAACACAGAAATAAAAAATTAAATTGTTTACCCTCTCCCTACTCTGAGGTCTCAGAATAGCACAGCATCCTATTCTTAATAATATAATAGCATCGCTCCGTGCAACTAAAATATCCAGAGGTGGAAACAACTGACAGCTTTTGCTCCCTTCCCTCCATTATTATAACTGATTCACTTCCTCTGGGAATTGCAAAAGAGGAATGTTTTGCCAGGATTGTGAAAAAGGGAGTTCCAGCTTGCTGCATGTGGGTCAGGGGGTCATCTCGCCCATCAGGAACAGCCCGGACAGTGGGGGAGGAAGGGAGGAGGTTGGTGCCAAAGAGTTCGTTACTGGGGGCACATGCAAGATTATGAGTTGATCCTCTGTGCAAGCTGTGCAAATCTGTGCAAGCTATTGGAATAAGAAAGAGCAAAACTAATAGAAACACATAATAGCCGTCCACAGGAACAGAAAGAGGTAAAAACAGACAGATGAGTTAAAGGGTGAGTCTAGGAAAAGGGAGTATAACAGAGAAGTAAATGAGCTGAGCAGTTTCTGGAAAGTAAAGGGCAGAGAAACAAAAAAGTCCTGCTGACTTCAACAGAAGTTTTACACTGATATGAAGGACAAATAAAAGATTCACCAAAAAATGCTACTTTGAAGAGATGTCTTCTCAAAATCCAGTCTGTGGGTAGCTGAGTCAAAAAACCAAGAGATGGAAGGGACCATTGGAAAATTTATAAATAAAACTATGGCATTGGGTAAGCTTTCAGTTATTTGCCTAACTGGGGAGTGGGAGGGAACCCTATTTTAACATCATACAAAATCCCTGTGGTTTTTTTTTCCTTTGAACAATGAAAAATTAACAAAAAACTTAAAAATTAAAACTAAATTTTAGAAAAAAATTGTCTAAAATTATAGATCCATTTTTTTGAACAAAAATACTATTAAGAAAGTATGCAAACACTGCAAAACGTAAAATCTCTAGATATGCTATGAAGTGAGAAATGAAATCTTTTGACTTTCTGACTCAACACCAGAAGAAAAATTATAGCTGAAATTTCACCAAATTCTGCAATAATTTTAGGCCTCAGAAAATGACTTCTTTGTGTAAGTGAGCAATTGCCTGAAGCAAAAATTAAAAATACATTTTTCTAAAGCTAAACCATGAGAAAACAAAACAATTTTCATCCCTACTGTTTATGAGGTGAACTCTGACACACATCATAGAATCCATTAAAAAAAAAAAAAACAAACAAAAAAAACAAACCAAAACAACAAAGAAGTTGGCTATGGATTTATGATCAAAGCTATTTGCACTGAAAAGAAAAACACCAGCAAAAAGCAAACAAAACCAGTTTCAAAAGTAGCCACTGTGTCTTGCAGTCACTGACATTCCCTTCTCAATGGACCCATAATTTAACAGCAATTTTTTCTAAGGCAGACGTAAAACACAAATCATAACTGTTGCTCAAGGCAGTATCTCCTTGACAGCAAGATGCTGCTCAGCTTGAAATCTGGCACCAGCATGGCAGTTATGTGTTACTGATTATGATTTACAGTTTAGTAATTAGTAAAAAACCCTCAGCAGTAAAATTTCTAGTACGCCAGGGGTTTGAGAGCGAAGGAATGAGAATGCTGCTCCATATGTGTGAATGGAATAACTGATACTGAGATCTTTCCTCACACCTTTTCCCTCACATACCTTCACTTTGCAATATGCAAGAAACACTTAGCTCTTAAGAGAATACAGTCACCAAATTGTGCTGAATGCTCTCAAAAAGTTAATACCTAATATGCAGGGGATCCTTTGAAAATCCAGGACACCATTTGTGATAGATGGTACAATTCCACTGAAGTGCAGGGTTTACTCTGTAATAAATCATAAAAGCTTATTCTACCCCCACTTAAGATTTATATCTTGATCAGTATCTTATGCCAGAATTCACCAGTCTGTAATTGTCCTGGGGTATTACACTTGGCAGCAGTTTAATACTTCCTGTTCTTATCCTATCATCTTACACTGAGGTTCTGTCTTTTCAGAAAATAAAGAACATGCAGGAACAACATTTGATCTCTATCCCTCTCATGAATCACTCACTCTTAAAGGCAGTCTGTTTTCATTGTATTTGACCACTGAATTTTACCTAGGAGAGCACAGACCATGAAAGTGAGGATCCTGCATTGCAAAGACCATCGGTGACTTAACAAAGCCTCTAGTGGCTAAGAGCTTCAATATGAGTTTAAATTTCTCAATAACTTCATGCTTCAAATTTTTCTCAAATGACAGCAAAGACACTAAATATTAAACAAAATTTAACACATTCTTTGACTGTCTCACACAAGGAATAACAAGAAGACAGAAAGGTTGCTTTCAGCTGAAGATCAATTTTTGCATATAAGAGAGAAGAAATGTAAAACTGCAGGACTGAAGCTCATTTTAATATGAGTTTTATTATGATTCCAGTGAATGCCACTTGATCGAGAAATATCAATTAGTGTGAATTGATACTTTTAATCCTTCCACTGTGGCTGAGAACTTGCTCTAAATGTAAGTATATTGAGAACGGAAAACCCAGTACAGAATATTCCAAAAGGAAACAGGAAAAATAAAAGAATTTTTAATTAGAATCTGAAGTCTAATAGTTTATATTAGAAATACACTAATATATCTTCACGTTTCTCACAGGAAAACCATANCTTGTAGAGTAGGGCTGATGGTTGGACCTGATGATCCCAGGGGTCTCTTCCAACCTAAATGATTCTATGATTCTATGATTCTATGATTCTATGAATCTTGCTGGCTATGTTGTGGGAGTTTATACAGACAGTTTTGCTGGGTCCTATGGAATTGTGTCATCTATACACATATGGACTGAACATCTGCCTAAGTATACAACTAGCTGTGTGTGTATCTATCTATCTTATAAATTGAAATGGTCTACTGTTAAAGCAAACTCTTTCCACTCGGGATTTTGGGGTTCTCCAGTTTCTAACACTAACAAAGAACTCAGTCTTACAGAATGCTCTGTATTGTCAATTACTAGTCAAGTGGGATTAAAGTGTGGATAAAGAGAAGGGGTGTAGGTGGAAAATTACGTATATGTAGCCTCAGCCAAAGAAACAAGATAACTTTTTGAAATGTTATTTTTACTGTGACTCCTGCAGAAATTGTATTTATTGAAAGTAGTTAGCTGAGTGACTGAAAATAACATTTTCCTTGAAAAAACTGAAGACCTCAAGTGACGAGCTAGCTCCAGTGAAAGTAATTGCAGTGTATCATAACTTCAATTACAGCTTTTGCATAAATGATGCCTTGGCAAAATTACAAGTTCTTTTCTCAAGAAGCACCTATTTGAACACACAAAGCAGACCACTTTGCTATCTTCCTAATTTTTAAAACTAACCGGTTCATTTTATCCAGGAGTAATTCACAGTGAAAACACATTTCCCTGAAGTGATCGCAGAATAGCAGAATATCAGGGTTTTGAAGGGACCTTGAAATATCATTCAGTCCAATCCTCCTGCTGGAGCAGGAACACCTAGATCAGGTGACACAAAAATGCCTCCAGGAGGGTTTTGAATGTCTCCAGGTGTTGTTATTGAGTGTTTCCCAACCTTCGGTCTCTTGTCATGAACATATGCACAACTGTGCCACTAGAAATGAATGATTTAGAAAGGAAAACCTAATTACAAAAAAAACCTTTTTCCTTGCAAATTTTGAAAATAAATGTAATAAGAAAGGTGAAGTCAGTTATGTACAAGTGGAATGTGTTTTAAGATATTTCCCCTGGGAAAGAAACCTTTTTCAGAGGTTTCAGAGGTTTTCAGAGGTATATGGTGGCCTCTAGTGGCTCCTGTCTTCAGAAAAAGATTTGACAACTTCCATATATAAAAAAAAAATACTTCTTGGGATGGTTTATTTCAAACTTATTATGCTATGCTAAATGATGTATTTATTAGCTCTGTACATTTGTAACTGCACACAAGTGCCAGACGTTGTTAATCTTATGGAAAGAAAGCTGCCGATAACAGAAATACATTTTGTGGTATATACATATATAGTATGTAATATATGTGTAAAACAGAGATAGGATTGAATCCAACCCCTTAATTTAAAAATCCTTATAAAAAGATAAGAAAATTGAGTTCAGCTCTCTTTTGCTCTAGAACATCTGCACTGCAAATAGCCGTGTGATATACATTGGTCTTAACTGATTGCTATATAGAGAGTAGTTGAATGGAAAAAATGGCTGGTGATGTGCCTCCAAGTCCAAAGTATAAATGCTCAATTTTTTTATTTGGTCTCTTCTAAAGCTAGAGTTGCATTAAACTTGTGACAGCCTTATGTCCTTTGATATTACATAAATTAAGGATCATAAGGGCTCTGATTTGGGGCAGCCCCACAGTCACCTGAGTCCTGTGATGCTGAGCAGTAGAAGAGCGTCATACACTAAGTCAGGATACATAAGCTAGGTATGGTTTTGCCTTGCTTACCTGAAAGGAAAGGAATTTTCTTCAGAGGGTGCCTGTTCAAATAAGTCTTCATAGAATGTGCAGTGGAAACTACCTCTTTACATATAATTTCCCCCTTTTGATTCTTATTGCAATTGGACAGTCTTACCAAAGGTAAACTCTGGCAATTGTGCGAATTTCCCCTTTACCTGACAGACTGATTTCTCACAGCTCCCACAAGTGACTGAAAGCCCAGACTATCTTCTGTGGTAGCATGGAAGAATTCCCCAATAGATAGATTCTGATAGATCTGATGATAGCTACTGAAATTCACTCTTGATGCCAGAATTGGTGTCAGAAAAGCACCCAAGGCAATTCTGACTCTTACAGCCCCTGCAGTCCACTGTGGAGTTAGGACATGGAGACAGTTACACATTTCTTAAAGCCTTATCAATACAGTAACACAAATATGTCAAAGTGCCTGAATCACAGCACCACTAATGTTTTCAGTGTTGGAATATAAATCCTTCCCTAAAACTGGGATAAAATGTTACATGCTAAAGTGACATTTACCCTGGCCCATTTAAGACATCTACAGGTGTCTTTTGTAGTAGATGCAGTCACTTGGAGAACCCACAGTAATCAACATAGGGAAATGGGTGCTTCTAGGGAAGAGTTCATCTGAGTGGTTAGAGAACTAAGAACTTCTTAAAGATAAGCTGAACAGTACATCAGTACAAGTGATCAATTAATTTTACTGTTATTCAGCAAATTTCATCATTCACTAGCAAACAGTATTTTGAGACCTACAGGAGTAGACTAATGAGGTAGTTTGTCTATGGACATATCAATAAATGGCCACAAACCTATTACT
The DNA here is from genome assembly GCA_013400555.1 of Jacana jacana. Lineage (NCBI taxonomy): Eukaryota > Metazoa > Chordata > Aves > Charadriiformes > Jacanidae > Jacana > Jacana jacana. Next base: position 10,317 of record VZTM01024349.1, on the reverse strand, counting down.
TGCATGAAGATGACACCTTGGTAGGCTGAAAGGTAACTGATATTTTACTAATATATAATGTGGAATCTTAGTTTGGCTAATGAAAAACAAGGAATTAATCTTAAGTAAATATGTTAAGCTGTATCCTTCTGGTGTAGATCATTCTTTCTTTTCAAAATTGAGAATATTGAATCATACAATGCTCTTATCTACCTTTTCTGCCATCCTAAGAAGGGTTGGTTTTATACTGTTCTGCATGGAAGAACAGTGCTGAATGAAGAATCATAGACTCATAGAATCATCAACTTACTGAAGGTGCACTTGATACCCTAGTCCAGATCATTGATAATAAAATCATAGAATCACAGAATCATAGAATGATAGAATGGTCCAGACCAGAAGGGACATCTAGGGTCATCAAGTCCGACCTCACCACAGTCAGCAGGGACACCCCCAACTAGACTGGGCTGCCCAGGGCCTGGTTGAGCCTCACCTTAAATATCTCCAGTATAGGGGCCTCAACCACCACACTGGGCAACCTGTTCCAGTGGACCACCACCCTTGGAGTAAAGAACTTATTCCTACTATCCAATCTAAATCTGCTCTTCTCCAGCTTGAAGCCATTACCCCTCATCCTGTCACTGCAGGCCTTTGTAAACATGCCCTTCTCAGCCTTCCTGTAGGCCCTGTTCAGGTACTGGAGAGCTGCTATTAGGTCTCCCCAGAGCCTCCTCTTCTCCAGGCTGAATAAGCCCAGCTCCCTCATTCTGTCCTCATATCTGGTCACAGAGGTCCAGATAGATCATATCCATAGGTTGTCCCTTGTCTACTGACATAGTTACCCTATCATAGAAGGCCACTAGTTTAGTCAGGCAGGACCTGCCCCTGATAAAGCCATGCTGGCTGTCCTGAATCCTCTCCCTGTCCTCCATGTGCCCAAGCATGGCATCTAGAAGGAGCTGTTCCATGATCTTCCCAGGCACGGAGGTGAGGCTGACAGGTCAGTAGTTCCCAGGGTCCTTCCTTCTACCCTTTTCAAAAATAGGTGTGATGTTTCCTTTCTTCCAGTTTTCCAGGATTTCNTCCTTTTCTGGTTAATGCACCTGTAGAAACCTTTCTCGTTTTTCTTTACATCCCTTGCCAAGGTCAGTTCTAGCTGTTCCTTGACCTTCCTGACCTCATCCCTACACATCCAGGCAACATCCCTATACTCTTTCCCAGATGCCTGTCCCTTCTTCTATTTTCTGTGTAGCCTTATCTTGCCCTTTAGTTTGACCAGCAGGTCACAGCTAAATCATGGGCATGAAGGGCAAGAGACCACCATGATGAGGGCTGTTTCCCATGGGGTCCTATTAACTAACTCCTTAAAGAGCTGGAAGTTTGCTTTTTAAAAATTTAGAGTCCTAACTGTGCTTCTCGTGGGTAACATTGATAAAGATGTTAAAGAGAACTGGCCCCAGTAGCAAGCCCTGGGGGACATCACTCCTGAAGGGCTGCCAACTGGATTTAACTCCTTCACCACCACTCTCTGGGCCTGACCCTCCATCCAGTTTTTAAGCCAGTGGAGAGTACTCCCATCCAAACCATGGGGAGTCAGTTTCTCCAAGAGAATACTGTGGAGACTGTATCAAAGACCTTACTAAAGTCCAGGTAAACAACATCCACATCCTTCCCCTCCTCCACCAAGTGAGTCACTTTGTCATAGAAGGAGATCAGGTTTGCATGTTACAGCGTGTTTCCTCAGATGAAAACTTTTCTCATTCCTTAGCTGTTTCAGTGCTCGGCACTATAAACTGATGAATGCTTGAGGATGTATCTTCTCTTTTAGTCATGCTATCATATTGGTTATGCCACTCTCTCTACAATGTAGATTTTTTTGCATTTTATGCACTCTCAACTAAAAAAAAACCCAATAGATTACTGCTTAGAGTTACGAGGGAACACCGAGGACTGAGAAGATACTGAGGTCATATGCTGGGTGGATGTGGACTCCCTGCTGCAGAAGCAGAATGCCTAGCAGTGCCCTCTGTACCTTTACGTCAGGCAGTGGTCTCTTGCTGGAGAGTAACCATGAGGATTTAGTCTGTGCTTTAGCCTGGACTTAACTCTGCTCAGGGCTCAGCAACTGCAGAAAGCCACCTTCATTTCCTCACATCCCCTAATGCTGAATACTTCATGTGTCAGGGATCCCCGCATGAAGAACATATACATGCTGATTACATTGCAAAATTTTTTAATTTTATTTTTATTTTTAGATTGACTGGCAATCATTTTTGTTTTAAAAGTTCTTGAGAGATTCCCAAGAAGATAATAAAAAACATAACTGAACTGTATGATGATTATAATGCTGGGCAGCAAAACAGTGAAACAAATAGAGCTGGCAAAATTATGGGAACAATTTTGTCCAAAATGGATCCTTTTGTTAAACATTATTATTGCAAGTAACAATTTGAAAATTCTTCCTAGGCTTTAAAAGAGATTCCTTATTGCTTCCTGCAGCTTGATGAAAACTAATTAATGCTCTGAAAATGCTATGATATATCCTGAGCTGACAGTTACAGTGTTTAATAAGTAAGTAAACCTTTAATATATGCAGAAAATTCCATCATTGTTCTAAAATACTGGATTTTTTCTAATTGATTGTATCTAAAATGGGTTGGTATATGCTCAGCTATGTTAAGAAAGCTTTTTTACTGAATATTGAGCAGGTAAAATCATCTTTGGTTATCTTTCTAGTTTGATAAAGGTTACTACAGCTTCAGAATGGCAGCATAGAAATAACTAAAAATTTAATTTCATGGTAGAGTGATTTCAATGGTATTTAATTTATTACAAGTAATTGTGAAACAACAAACCAGGAAATGAGGTGGGTCCACTGGGAAACTCTCATCTGCAGAAAGGCTGATGGAATCTCACACCCAGTGTGTGCTATGTGGCAAAGCTTTTTACTAAACCATTGTCTACTGGGAATGGGCAATCCCACCTATTTCTTAAAGCTGGTGTTATCAGGAGACAGTTGCTAATGGCAATGGCATATCAATCCTAGAACGTAATCAGAATAATACCAGAAAGTTGCATGCTGTCCCTCAGTAATTGCTCCTTCCATGTTTCATATCATTGCAGTCTACAGACATCCCAGATCTGGTTTCATACCCTAAACCTTGTGGGTCCTTCATATCTGGACAGGCAGACATTACTTTCTTCCTTTGTTTCTTTATTTTCAGTCTTAATAATTCAGTATTACATGCATGGAGCTTTTCATTTATATAGTGCAAAACACTCCTCCAAGCACTTCCGTGGAAAAAGTGCCCTTCTGTTATCTACTGCTAACATCCTCTTCCAAACCTCTCTCCTACAGTATGTTTGATATTGCTATTTCAGGCACATACACATATGTTGGTATCTAAAGAAACAGGAAATTTAAACATTTTACGTAAAAGGTCAACAACTCACATATTTTTCCCCTATAAGTAAACCAGAGGATCTGACTATTTAGTATAAAAAGTCATTGTCTGTATGACCTTTAAGGAATAATTTAATTCATCAAGGTCTTTAATTCTAGATTTGGATCTTCCTAAGGGCTTGGAAAGCTTGATTAACTGGGATTAATCAACAGAAATCACAAACTAGGTGCCACTTTTATCTTACTTGACTGACATATTTTGCCTACCTAAAAGCTGAGAAAATTTATTATTGCTACTTACACCTCCAGATTTGGAGACATGAATGCCACTACAGACCAACAACGCTCCATTGGTCAAGTCCTCCTAATAGTTGCACTAATTAAAGCTTAATACTCTCCAAAACTGTAAGATTGGATGGTACAAATTTCTATTAGCTACACTGGGAAATATTTTTTGTAGATTACGATTTCAGAAATACTTTAGTCATTTTAGTATTAATCTACCAGAAACTTTCTCTTGCTCAAAAGAAAGAACCTCCCTGGTTCTTGGTTCCTGGCAAAACACACCAACCTTCTGAGGCATGATTTACCAATTTTGTGCTACATACTTACACTTCATAATTTTTGTGTCACTAAAGTTGTCCCATTCATTTCAGGCCCTGAAATGTACCATTTTTCCCCAGGGGTTTTCTGGTTGTTTTGCTTGGTAAATTCTGAGAAAAGAAGGTGAAGAAGGAGTAGATTTGTTTAATCTAAAAACAAAACAGAAGAGAATAAGCTGGGATATTCAGATGTAAATATTTGGGGTTTTACCTTTAAAAAAAAACAAAAGATAAAACAAATGGCAACTTTTGGACCTTGGAATTTCAGAAGACCTTGCCAAGGCAAAAAAAAATTGCCTTGGCAATTGCCTTATTAAGTTAGGGCTGTATCTTTCAAAGTGGCTGGATGTCTATTGGAGCTCTTTACTTCAAGACACGAGTGCTCTAACTTTGCCTCTGGAAGCCCACAGATGGCCATGGTAGTGCCCTGCCAGGCAGCCACTTTGCTGCAGATCCAAGAGCAGAAGAGAGGTCTCAGCGCCATGATGTGGACTTGGCTATCCTCAGAGTCCCACGTGGAGGAGGTCAGCTGCCGCATTTCTCCTGCCATCCCCTGCTCTCATTCCCACTTCCTATTCACAGAAGTGGGTAAATGGGTCTTGAGTTTTTTGAGAAATAAACTTGAGAAGTCTGTTTACATCTGCTCAGTTTCGTCACTTAGAAGATGAAATGTCTTCGCTTCTGAGATTGCTTCACTTGATATATATAACATCAATTATCTTTGTAGATGAATATTCTCCTAGGATCAGTCTTCACGTCTGTCCACATTTTGCACCAATTTCTCCATGAAAATGCTTTCCAAAAGAGATTTGCAGTCCAACTCCTCAGCCCTGAGCGTTCTGTGGTGATTATCAATTAACTGTTACAACAGAGAGAAATTCTCCTGTTATTCTTAAATATACACATTTTCTGGATATAAACATATTTTGGATATAAACACTATATCCCCCTGTACCACATCATGAGGAAGGTCAATAAAATATGTAAAAATTTCAAAAATCTAGTGATATCACCACAGTCCCTGATGCAGCTACCTGGAATTATTTGTAGAAACAGCTCCAGGGATAATATCCAAACTTTTTCAAGGTATGCAAGAAGGCAGGTTTTGGACATACCTTGTGTGAAACTGACACCATTTATTACATTACAGCTTCATATCTTTCAAATAAAACAATGAAATTGATAGGGAAGAGCTCAGATTCAGAAACGTGCTGGCAATATATATTTGTGCTGCATACTGAGGCATATAACTCAAACCTGGACTCTTAAACTATTTAGGAAAAGTGGAAAGTGTTTCTGGCATCCCTGAATGGAAATTCAATCATTTCTATTGAGTTTGGTCAGAAAAATATCTTACTCCAAAGTGTCTGGGTGTGCCTGCTCATACATGAATTCTGTACTTGCAAGTGTCCAGATGTAAATGTCCAATAATACAGACATATAAATCCTGAAACACGGAAGACTTCTGTGCAAATCAATTTTCCAGTGTTATGTTAGATAAACTTTAGAAAGTACTTACTAAAAAAACCCTTGGTTTTTGACTGATTTACGCAGTTACTGTGGGCAAATTCACAACCCAGGCTTGGTAACTTCCACAACTTGCACTCTGTAGCTATTGTGTGTCCTATACCTAAAAACATAAAAGCAATGGTTTAAAAACAGAAGGAAAGAGGAAAATATCATTTAAACAAATATATACATTGAAGTTGTGATGGTTTATATCTATTCTGGTGGAGATGTTTTGTTTTGTGTTGTTTTTTTTTCTTGAAAATACTGCTAAGGGTCCCAAAACACAATTAATAAATAAAACCATGAAATCTGTTTCTTCCCTGCTTTCCACTTTATGGAACCGTGACATAAAATGTACAAGCAGAAGGTGTCAGACACCACTTAATCATGATGGGAGCACAGTGAACTTCCTGCTGAGTGGCGTAATGAATATTCCAGGTGTGCATTAAAGGAGATTCAAATTATTATCAGTCCAACATACGTATTTGAAATATCTCTGGAGGGTTTTTCTATTAACTATTTTTTTGTCATTTTCTCCAAGTATCATTAACACCTATGATATATTAGAGTATAGTTTATACATATAAAGATTAATCGGGCATTTTTAGAGAATGATGCCAGATATATTTCTAAGATAATACTATTTCCACTACTTTTACTAAAAGTGCATTGCCTCAGGTAGCGGTGGACCATGGCCTGCCCAGCTAGCTCCAAACCACCAAATCTGTTTTAAATAATTTGCAATACAAATGATGCTGGGAAGAAAGTTATAATCACTAATGTCCACCACAAGTTGGAGCACAAGGAAAATCCCACAGAACCCATTCTTACCTATGCTGGATATATCACCTTCACAGTTACTGAAGAAGTAAAATGAACCGGCACATGGTCAGCTTCACTGGTTCTGAAAACCATGTGCTGGCCAAGATCATAGTAGATGCTGCCACAGGCAACAAAAAGTCTATGACAAACAATTCCTGTGCATTACCGTATTTCCCAGTTAAAGATGTCACTTCATAAACAGTGAAGCTCCAAAAAACCACATCCTATGGAAAATGCTTTGTGGAGTTGCCAGTGTGGTCTTGGGAGGATTATGCTCAAGAAAATTAAAATTCATCATCCTTAGAATGAAATTGGAGTTTCAGAATTCAACTTAAAGAAAAATCTGATTTGCCATTATTTTACTCAAGTTCAGAAGAATCCAAATTGGGAAGAAAGCACTTAGGTTACATTTTTATGGACAAGTATATGTGTGTGTATGGAGATACATATAATTTTTA